>JAWWMQ010000301.1:60728110-60748600 GCA_035047885.1 Chlorospingus flavigularis | reverse complement strand
CTCCATCCCTTGTCCCCAGTCCCTCTGCAGCTCTCCTGGAGCCCCTTCAGGCCCTGCCAGGGGCTCTGAGCTCTCCCAGGGGCCTTCTCCTCTCCAGGGGAACATTCCCAGCTCTCCTAGCCTGTTTCCATTACTTTGCATCCACCCAGTAAAGGAAATTCCCAATTCCCACTGGAGCTTGGGAAACCCATCCAGGTGATCCCAACCCACAGGTGACCCCACCCAAAATCCCATGGCAGCACCCAGGGGAGCACCCAGCACCAAGGGGACGGGAAGGAGCCCAGACAGAGCCCTGCCTGTAACCACAGAGCTCCGAGGTTTATTAATATTCCTGTTTGCCCTGGATTTTTCCATCCGCAGTCCACGGGAAAGGATTAATATTTACCTTGGTGTAAAGCTGTTTATCCAGCTCTTAACGCCCTGCACGAGCTCAGCTGAGAGCTCTGCTCCGTGCACATCGATCCAGGCTGCTCTCCACGCACCTGGGGACAGCACAGGGAGAGGGACAACCCAAAAATGTTCATCGGAGCAAATGTGAGCAGCCAGGAGCTGCCAGCGCCACCGAGCAAAGCCCTCGTTAGCAACAAGCGCAGAATTTGGGTTTATTGGAGGTAATTAAACACCAACAGCAGTTGTGCAGCTCAGGGACACAAAATCCAGGTAATTAAAGGGGTTGTGGATAAGGAAAAATCAGGGCAAGCAAATACAGGCACAGGATTAGAGCCATTTCCAGATTCCTGAAGTTTCTCAGTGACCCACTTTGCCACAGCTCAGACTTGGGAACTTCCCAGGATGTTTGGGTATAGGAAGAGAAAAAGGGAGAACTGAGTAGTACCATTCAGGATTTTTCAACTTAAATTTTGGAATCACTCCTTTTGCAACAGAAGAGTTCAAAAATATCAGATTTGGGGAACTTTTTGGGTTCCCAGGACATGGACACAGCAAGGAACTCACAGAGACCCTGCACAGAACAGACACTGCCCCAGGAGTGGGAATTTCTTCCCTGGGAACACAAATATTTCCAAATCATTCATCCCCTCGTGATTTTAAAGCTCCCTTAAGGATCCATTTACCATTTTTCTTTCTACAGTGATCCCTGTGATTAATCATTCCCACTTTTTAACCAGTGCCAGATTCAATTTATCCAAGCTCAGTTCCCACCTCCTGGAATGTGCCGTGTCCCTCCTGTCTAAATGAAGGAGTGACATTGTTAGACACCAAGTGACATTAAAATGCCATCAAGGGAACAACCTCACTGATGAAGTCGTTGAGTGCAGTGCATTTCTTTTCCAAACTGGGAAAATTTACAGTTTAGGCTAAGAAAAATAGAGGGATTCATCCAAATTTCCACGGAAAACGTTAATAAAATCACATTTAATAACCAATGGCCATCAAACAACTGCCTTAGAAATGCTGGAGCCCAGTTAATTGTGAGTCTCTCAATGCATCAGCTTAAAAAAATTCATATAAACATAAAATGGGAGCATTTTAAGGAGATTAACGTGTTTATTAACCACTTTACCTTGCAGGAAATAAATGTCCTGTTCATTCCCTAGTTGTAACAAGCCTGAATCAAATGAGGAGATTAAAACTGGCTCACGCATGGAGTGCCCAATGGAAAAAACCCTCCCAAAACTGAGCAAGTTCAGCTCTCATCATTATCAGGCATTTTTCTCTCTGGTAAATCCCACAAAGAAAGGGGGAGAAAGCCCTGTAATCATAACCAAGCCCAAATCTAAATTCCCTTTGCACTTCCCTCCCTCTGTGAGCTCACTGTGAACCCAGGGATTAAAAATTCCATTTCAGAAAGAAACACAACATCCAAAAAGCTAAAGAGTTTCACCAAAAGGGGATGGGAAAGGATTAAATATCCTGACCCTGAACCCTGCCTCATAACTCTTTGGGCCAAAGTGATGGGACTGATCCTTGCTCACCCCAACAACCTCACAAAAATCCTCCCAAACCCTTTATAAATGCAGCTCATGGAGCCTTCCTGGTGTTTTGGGAGCAGCCAGAATTTGCCTGGATTCATGGCACAGGAGAAGAATTCTTTGTCTGACGTGATTGTCTCACTTCAAAACCAAACCCTCTCTAACAGAGCCCGCAAAAAGAATGGAAATGGGGATTGGAAATCCAGCCACTGGAAAAGGATGGGACATGTGGGGATGAAGTTATTTTACCGCCCTGGAATAAAAGATGGGGAAGGGGCTCAGCTCTTCCTCAAGCCCCCCTGACACTCTTCGGGGAGCAGAAATTCCAGCAGTGACCACCAGCAGCTGTTCATGGGGTGTTTTATCTCCAGTTAAATTGTAAATTAATATTTTTCCCCTTTTACAAAAGGGCAGCCTGCCACAGTCAGCCTTGCTCTGACTATAAAGAAGGCTCAGGCATTCATTTCCTCCCAATCCAATATAAATTTCACTTTGCCTACTTGAATAGTTAAGTCTCTCTATAGTAAAACTCCAGGAATTTATGGTTTATTTTAAAAGGCCGTGGAGGAGAAGGTGAGGATCCAGAGCTTTATTGAGCTGGCTGCAGCTTTATTTCCCAGCTATTAAGGAGTCATTCATTACCCCCTGCATTATTCTAACATATGGATTTTTCACTAACCCGGCTGCAAAGTCACTCTGGTGCCCAAATTTCAAGAGGAATTCGAGAAAAGAATCCTCCTGCAGCAATCCCAAGCAAGGCTTCAGGATTGTGGATAAAATTCTCATCCATGGAAGTGTCCAAGGCTAAGGTGGATGGGGTTTGCAATAACTTGGGGCAGTGGAATATGGCAGGGAATGGAATGAGAGGATCCCTAAAGTCCCTTCCAACCCAAAGCACTCTGTGATTCTCTGATGTTATAATCCTGAAATTCTCCAGATATTTCCCTAAAAACCCATTTCCCAAGGGATGTGGGCACTGCCAGAAACCACCCTGGGCTTGCTGGAGACCTGGGCACTCACTGGTTGATCTTACCCCTGGAAAATCCATATAAAATTAAATGTATCCAGGAGGAAATGGTCTCCAGGCTGCATTAGCAGCTTCCCAGAGTTTCCAGCTCCTCCTTGGAGCAGCAGGATCCGCAGAGGACGCGCGGAACAGCAGCGGTTGCTCAGCAGTCGCGAGCGGCTTTCATCGCCAGCGTCATTTATCAGTGTCAGCTTCTTCATCCTCCTGGCAGCAAAATTTCCAGTTCATTAATGGGAATCCAACAGAGTGCAGTGGGGAATGTGCTCTGCTTGTAGGAGCAGCACCCACCCCCAGCAGCACTGGCTCTCTGGGGAAAATGTTCCCTTTGCTCATAAATTTTGGAGCAGAGAGAATTCAGAGAGGACAGAAAAGCAACAAATTGGGAGGGGTGGGGATCACTCTGATTTCTCAGGTTTTCATTTGCAGCCTGAATGTTTTTCTCAGCTTTTTGGGTTAAGTGAAAGTTTCGTCCGCTTTTCATCCCAAATCCTCTCAGGTTTATTTTCAAAGGGATCTGTCAGAAATCCCCCCAGCTCTCACTAAAAGCTTCTCTCCAAAAAGAAAGAGCTTTTTATTCCAAAGCTTTTCTCACCCTCTCTTAGCAGCCAGGTCACAAGTGCTGCTGTTAGAGGGACTCCTATAAATCAGGTTTCCCCATCCCTGGAAGTCTCCAGGGTTGGATTGGGTTTGGAGCACCCTGGGACACTGGAAGGTGTCCCTGCCCATGGCATGAGGGTGGAATGGGATGGGATTTAAAATCCCGACCAACCCAAACCATCCTGCGATTCTCTGATTCTATGAAATCCCAACCTTTACTAATTCAAAACACTCCCAACCTTTTTTAAACCCTCTCTCAGGAATAAAGGACCACAAAGCCAAAAAAAACATCATTCCAGAGGCCAGAGTTCCTCACAGGACATGGGGGGGATGAGCTGTGGGACTCCCCACCAACAACTAAAAATAGAAACCCCAAATCAGAGCCCAGCCATAATTATATAATTAAGGCTATAAAGGGACACTGTGTGGAACCTTAATTACTGCACCATGAGTCAGCCTGGCTTTAATCTAAATTTAAGTGGCTGGAAATTGATAAATCTCGTAGTGAACATGCCAGGTGAGTGACCAACCCAAGGCAGCCCTGAGCTTATGGTCTGGTCCAGCAGGGGGAAAAGGGAAGTCAATCATATTTTGTAAGGTGAGTGTTCATCCCATTAAATTTAGCAATAAAGCAAGGACTTAATAATATTCTCACAGGCTGCTTTCAGGTTGAGTGGTTAATGGATTGCTGGATATTTTTTATGGACAGAGCAGGATCTGCCAGAGTTGTCCAAGATGAATGATTGGAGTCAGTTAAACCCCAAAAACCCCTCAGTAAAACCTCAAAACCCACAAGCCTTTAGGTTAATATGTAATCATCATCATAAAAACCATTGTTTCAGCTGAACCAGCTGTAAATTCCCAATATTTAAAGGTACCCATCATGCTGGGCAATGATTTTCCCATTTGCACATTTCCACCTTAAATTCCCGTGCTGAGCCCCAAATCCTGCAGACGCCAAGAGCAAAACCCTCCCTGCCCAGCTGAACTAATGCATTTGTCTCCTGAAATTCGCCATGGAAATGGAACATTGAAGGAAGAGGGAGAGACAGGAAAATTACAGGTTCCCAATGACACTTCCCACAACAGGTCCCTAATCCACCGTGCCGTCCTTTCAGCCCGAGCGCCGCCGAGTCCATTTAGCCAGGATGGGAGCATTAAATCCTTCATTTTCCAGGGAAGCAGCGATAGCATCGAAATCTGGTGTTTGAACAGAACTTTTAAATTATGTACTTGAACCGCTCGATTTGTTTAATCAAGGTCACCGAGCGCCCAGAACTCGGGGCTGGAGCGTTGACGAGGGGGAATTACCGTCAGCAGCGTCCCAAAGCCAGCAGCTGCAGGAAAGTCACGCTTCTCCAAGAGCCTGAAGTGACACTTTAATTACTTGGGCAAATTTGAGCTGCTCGGAGTGTGTCGCTGGTGCTGCTCCACGAATTTTGTTGCTGCTGCTCCACGAATTTTGTTGCTGCTGCTCCACGAATTTTGTTGCTGCTACTCCACGAATTTTGTCGCTGCTGCTCTGCACGTTTTTCCAGCACGGCTCATCAGCACTCAGCTCCAGCAGCAGGATTTATCCCACAGCCACGGATCCCAGAACCACATAGAGCCACCTTCTCCAGGCCCAGCAGGCTCCAAAGAAAATCTACAATAATTATTATCCCATTTCGACCTGATTTGATCCCGTAATTTCACATCCCAGGTGATCAGAACTACATAGCTCATGAGTGATGCATTTGCACTTTGTTCCCGTTGAATCCCAGATTTTTTGGGGTTGGAAGGGACCTTAAAGTTCTCAATTCCAAATCCCTGCTGTGGGCAGGGAGTCCTTCCACTAGACCAGGCTCAGAACTCCAAATTTTCTTTCTAGAAACCCTTTTTGGGCAGAAATCTTTGAAGAATAAACCAGAAAATAATACCAGTTTTTAAGAGAGAAGAGACATGGATTCTCTGGAGCTGAATTCATCTTTGCTCCCAAGCACCCAGGAAAAGCTTTGTTAAGGAATAAACCATGGGAAACACTTGTGGCTTTGGCATTTCATCCATCAGTCATGGGAGAGCAGGGAATCTTTTCTGTGGGAAACCCAGCCCTGAGCTTCCCCCAGAATGGATAAGGAACATTCACCTCTTAGAAGGTTTCATCTCCAGACAGGGGTGACCCCAAGTCACAGGTCCAACACGCTGCTCCTGGGGAAACAGAAATGGATTTCTGGACCATTTGGAACTATTAAAAGACAAAAATAAGAAGGCTAAATAAGCTCAAAAAGAAAAATAATGTGAATTACCTCATTGTCTGGTCATTACCAGAGCTGTTGTCACGGTGTTTATTTGCTTTCATGCTTTTAGGGGACAATGAGGTAAATTAGAGACAGGAAGATGAGGTGGCTGGAGAGGCTGAACAGCAGGAAATTTTCTCCCTCTGATCCCAGGTGTGATCCCAAGCATTCCAAAACACAGCCCTTGAGTTCTCCCTTTAGCTGACAGGTGAATCTGAAGGTTTAATAGGCAGTGCTCACTGCACACACAAATTCCAGAACACAGGGCAAATATTCCTTGAGTAAGAGCAGCCTGAAGGACAAAAATCAGGAGCAAAAATCCAGCCTGGAATTAACAGAGGTCAGTGTGGATGTCAGATGTGGAAACACGGCTCAGTCACCAAGCCAGGTCACCAAATTTAATTGGTGCACCAGAAGATGTGGCCTTGAAGGAATTTAGGGACCAAGAGCTCTTCTGCTCCAGGTCAATGGATCCTCTTCCACAGGGACATCTTCCTTCAAGGCCACTGCTTCCAGGCCCTTCCAGGTCAATGGATCCTCTTCCACAGCTGGTTCCAGGCCCTTCCAGGATAATGGATCCTCTTCCACAGTTGGTTCCAGGCCCTTCCAGGTCAATGGATCCTCTTCCACAGTCATATCTTCCCTCAAGGCCGCTGCTTCTAGGCCTTTCCAGGTCACCTCTTCTGTGAGGCAGCACTGTGGCTGGAATTTGAGGGGAACAAGGACCCCCAATTTTGGTGAGGACTCATGTCCAGAACTTTGGATCAAGGGGCTTTTGGTGCTGGAATTCTGATGCAGGATGATGGTGGAGTGCCACATCTCCCTCACAGAATCATTGAGGAAAAAGATCTTTGGGATCATCAAGTCCCAGCTGTACCCACCCTGTCCCCAGCCCAGAGCTCTGAGTGCCACATCCCAGAATTCCTTGGGCACCTCCAGGGATGGGCACTCCTCACCTCTCTCTGACCTCCCCACACTGATGTGAAGCTTCCCAGTTTTTCCTCTGTGCCCAAAGCAATACATTTCCAGGGAAAAGGCAGCTGCCATCCCTTCTGCCAAGTGGAGAAAAATTATCCCATTCCAGCTGCATTAGAGACCAGGACCTCGAATTATCCTGTAACAGAGGAGCCATTAGCTGAAACAATATAGGTAACAGGAGGTTTGTCACATCCCAAACACGGCTCCAAGAGCTCATGAAAGGATTGTAAAGGCAAAATTATTCCATTAATTTAAAACTACGGCTGCCTGACTCTCTCCATAAAGAATCCATGGCTCCAGTGCCTGGGGCAAATCAATAATGCTGGGATTTGCCTGCTAATGGAGAAAAAAATGGATATGAAAGTATTAAAATATAAAAATACCCTGGGGGCACTGTCATAGGGGAATTAAGTGCCAAAGACTCTTCCATCCCCATTTCTGATCTTCTGTCCCTGCCCATCAGCCAGGAGAGGGGTGGAACCATCCCAGAAAATGCCTGGAATCGTTCATGTGGAGCAGGGAATGAGCTCTCAGCCCTGGAAGTGCTCGGACACAGAACATTACCCAAGACTGATGGACAACCATTCCCTGTCCTGAAGGTGTTGATGGCCCCATCTGTCACCTCAGCCTCGTGGACTTCCCTTCTCCAAGCTGACACCTCCGTAATGGCCCCGTTCCGCTGGGAAAGCCTAGGAATGAGATTTACAGGGATGTTTTCCAGCCGGCAGTGCAAGGAGCTGTGGTTCAGTCACACCAGGGCTAAGGAGATGTTTCCTCTCCCACCTCCTCTGCCCCACTCACACCACCAAAATCCACAAAATTCAAGGGGAATAATGGGAAATGTGGGTGAAATCCCTTTGCGGTCAGCAGGGAGTTGTGCAGCCAGGTTTATCCGCTCATTCCCACAATCCAGTTGGGATTTGGGCATCATTAATGACTTTAATGAGGAATTTTATATATATTTAATTTATTAGAATTTGGAATCCTGCTGCACTGAGTCATCACTGCAGCAAGCTGCAATTCCCAGCAATTCCTGCAGTACCTTTGGGAGGAGCAGCAGAGGTTCATGGTGCTGATCCAAAGCAAAAACCCAAAAAAATTAAATGTTTTTCCTTAGACACAAGTAGCAGTGAGGGACTGCAGGAGGATCATGGGATCTCCATCATGATACATTTTCTGGAAGCAGGATATCAACAAAGATCAATCCATGACCTTTTATGGGACAGGAAAATGAGCCAGGAAAGATCTTTTCCTTCTGTGTGTTTTCCCTGGGTTCTGCACCACATCCTCTATTTTATGTCCAACAATCTCATCAATCCAGGTCAGGAGATTCCTTTCTCTAGAATTACAGTAATTTAGCTCCTGTGGCTGTGTGGTCCCTCCAAATCCTTGAGTTTAGCTGTTTAAGACAAGCAGTTGTTGTTGTTGTTGTGTATTACTATTATTAGTAGTAGTAGTGTTGTTGTTGTTGTTATTGTTATTGTTGTTGTTATTACTACATAACTGCAAAACTTTGGTTAGTGCAAGGTTGGATAATCCCAAGGGAGAAGATGAATTATTAGAGTTAGTTAAACCCCAAAATTCGTAGCTGGAAGGGGCCCAAATCCCACAGGTCACACCCACCCCACGGCATGGACAGATTTCCAGAATTTATACCAGCAAATCCACCAGGAGAAGCCTGAGGGAAAAGCTGAGTCTGAGGGCAAACATCAGGCTCGGAGAGAGGAGAAGATTATTTGATTCATCCCTAAATCCTCTCTCATATCCAGAGAGAAAACACTGTCCTGCCAAATCCCACCAGCTCCCCTGTGCAAAGGCTTCTTCCCACTGGTTTGGGATTGAGCTGTTAAGATATCAAAAATCATCTTTAAATGTAGTACTGGGATCCATTTCCAGGAATATTCCTCAGGAATTAGAGTAGGACCCACTGCAGACACCCAACTGCTTCTTTTCCCTTTTTCCAGCCCTGCATCCTCCAGCTGGGACAGAGGAGAGGGGATGAGGATCTGCAATTTGCCCCTTGATGTTGTTTTCCTCAGAAGTCTGGGAAACATTTGTCCAACCTTTCCTTAAAAAACTGTGGAGATTGCCCAGATCAGTCTCTGCAGGTGCTGAACATCACTGAAACTACCAAGTAACTCCAGAGTTACTCCACCACCCCATAACCAGTTCCACCCCATTTCTTACTCCACCTCTGTGAAAAACAGCAATTAAGACCTGATGGAAATTCCAAGTATCCTCACATTTCAGTCAGGATGTCACACCCCCTTACCTGACATCTCCAGAATAAGATAAAGAAAGAAAATCTGCCTGCTGCCCTCCCCAGTCTCATTTTCTTTCAGCATAAATAGGAGCTGTTCTCATTTAAAGTGGCTTTGGACCTAAAATGTTCATTCTCTCTCCGTGTGCTGCAGCCAAAACCTCAAACCCACAATTTGAGTCTGATTCCATTATCCTCCTTCCTGATTCCCACAGATGGAAAATACCCTGGATTAGCAATTTACCAACTGTTTGTCTGTCTCTGGGAGAAGCCACCAAACCTCCTTGGAAGGGAATGGGGAGGTCACACCTGAGATCCCTTGAAGCTGAGCCCACACAAGGAGGAAAACTGCAGAACTGAAGGATTGGATTTGGGAACTCCATCCCTCAAGTCCTGCAGTCCTGTGCAGGTGTCCTGGATAAGCAGAGTTGAGAAATCCAGGAAAAGATGCTCAGATGCTTCTGCAGCCGAAATGAAGAATTCCCTGAAGAATTCCCTGTCCTGCTGAGTGCTGAGTTTTTCTTTGTTAAAAATGAGGGTATTGGATGTGCTGTCCCAATCTCACAGCCAAGAGAGCAGGAAGAAAAGGAAAAGGAGCCCAGGGAAGGTGAGGATTTGTCCTTCCCTCACTTTTCCCTGCAATCTTCCCACGCTGATTTCCCCCTCCTCTCCCTTTCCCCTCTGCCATGGTCCCACAGCACCAAGAACTAATTTAGTGCCACAACAGAAAATGTTATTTATTCATTTCCACTACATCTGTGCTTCTCTTTTATTGAGTTCCTTATTTTTAGTGCTCTCCTGTTTCTCCTCCAGGGCAGGTAGATAATTGTTCTCTATCTCTCTATAATTGCAGCAAATTCTCATTAATCAATACAACACCAGGCAGGAATTTGCTGATGAAATCCTGCTTTAGTTGACACCTGAGCTCCTGAACAACTACAAGACAAACCTAATTATCTCCTTGGCTAAGTGAAACCACACACTTTGGAAATGAAAAGCTCTTTTTCAGCTGAGTCCATTTAAAGGATGGAAACTGGGATGAAAGGCTCAGACAGAGCCCTTTAGCCCAGGCTTGATGCCTTTACAGTAAGCAAAGCCTGGCTTAGGAGTTTAACTTTTTCAAGCCAAAAATTTGCCTGATTAGAAAGTGTAAGATAGCAAATTTTTAATTAAGGGTTGTTTGAGCATTTTGGTAATTTACTGGAGCCTTAAATTACTTTCATCCACATGGAAGAGTTGTTTGTGTCTTACATGAAACTGGTGTTTCCCTGGTTCCTTGATTTATTTTGCAGCCCAAAAGCAGAAATTTCCACATGTGATAGTTCATGAAAGTTCACCTGTGACAATCAGGAACTGTGATAATCAAGGAATGATTTAAGCAGGAGGGAAAAATCATCTCACTCCACCCCCTGGTCAGGGACAACTTCCACTATCCCGGGTTGCTCCAAGCCCACCCAACCTGGCCTTGGACACTTCCAGGGATGGAACATCCACAACTTCTCTGGGTAACCTGTTCCAATGTCCCACCAGCGTCCCAGCCACGAATTCCTTCCCAAATCCCATCTAACCCTTCTCCCTTTCAGTCTGAAGCCATTCCCCCTTTTCCTGCCATCCCATGCTTTGTCAAGCTGAAGGCATGATGGATAATGCTGGCACAGATTTGAAAGCATCCTCCCTTTTTATTGGAAGACAGGAGCAGATCAATCCCCCTCTGGAGCACAGCCTCCCATGGATTTTTAAGGATTTTAATAAAAATTGTACCAGCACAGTTTAAAGATCCTTCCCATCCAGAGGAGAATCCACATTTGCTGCAGGAGCTCTCCAAGGTACCAAAGAGGGCTGAGGACAGGAGCTGCCTGAGGGTCCCACATCCTTCTCCGTGCTCCCAGGAAATTACAGCACTGTGGAAACCCAGAGCACTGGGAATATTTCTGTGTCTGCTCTGGGGTGCCCTGAGCCCCAGGGGAGCACTGACTCTGACCCTCATTCATAGAGAAAGTTTCCTACACTTCAAGATAGACTGGAATCCACAAAAGTGTGAAATAGATTATAGAGAGCAGTGTAGGTGTGTCACTGGGTGAGAAATTGAGGTTTTGGGATTTTTAGTGTGTTGTGGATGGAAGCAAGATGGAGGGCACAGGGTGTCATCCTGGGTTTCTTCTTCTTGCTTCTTCTTCCTCCTTCTCCATGGGTTTGGGTGGCATTTTGTAATTGGGCAGAAAAATCCACGTTGGGATCAGTTATTGGGTTAAAGGGAAAATAATCCAGGTGTCAGTTCTTAATTGGATAGTTTGGTCTTAAAAGACCTTGGAACAAGAGACTGTTGGCCATTTTGTGCCTTCTAAGGAAAAGCTGCTGAACTCACAGTAGTGAGACTGTTTTACTGATGAGAAATAATAAACACCTGAGTCTGAACATTAACTAACTACCGTCTCAAGCGCCTTCAATCCAGACCCAGAGAAACCAACAACTGGTACCTCCACAGTAGGGAGTAGAGTCTGTATCAGTAAAAAGCTTCCCCCATCAACTCTTGCCCCACCTGGACATGCACTATCTGCTGACACCTTCCCAGTGACCGCGAGGCCACGCTCTGACCAGGTTCCATGTCTGGTCCTGGCAGCTGCCTGCCTCTGACACCCCGTGGGTCTGCCTTCCTCATGCCACCTTCCATGCCCAGGCAACCACGTTCCTTCAGCCTCTTTCTCAGAGGGTCTTTGAAAGCAGGTGTCAGCCCAAACCACCAGCCAGGCTGGTTCTTAATGATTCTGTGATCTGTCTTTCCAGCAGTTTCAGTTTCCACTCTTTGGTTAATTCTTGACCTGTGGTTCACACAAAGGCATCTTATTCCCTGTTCTTGTTTGCATTCTCCCCTTCACCCTGGCTCTCCATACTTAGTTCATTTGCACTGAACTCAGCTCCTGGCCAAAGTGATACCATGATACTTCTTGGTCAATTGCTAATTTATGAGTCTGATGTCAAGGAACTCTATCTGACTTCAAAAATTTAGGATGAGACTGAATTTGTTCCTCCTTAATATCTCACATGCTTACATATATTTGTCCACAATCACCAAATAGTATTGAACTGTAAATAAATGCTTAAAAATTAGGTAAATTAATTGACCAATCTATTTGTTTCAGGTATCATTTTTTTCCCCATAGAGACTTCTTTAAAGTTTCACTTCCAAAAGTGATACTGCAAAATAGAAATAAATATGTGGTTATATTTATCAATCCAGAATTATTTCCAAATCAAGCATAATAGTTATAAATAGAAAGATAATGGAATCTTCATTTGCAGTTCTGCACTTATTCTGAGGTCTGAAAATGCATATGTATTGTTCCTTTTTTTTTTTGCCTACTTTTTTTGCCTACTGTTTTCACTAGCAAGAGATAAAAGTCAATAGCGGCTCTCAGCTGTCTATGCCCAATATGCTGCAGCAGCTTGTTTTCTGCCAAAGTTTTTGATTGCAAGAAAACAGAACTGAGCTCCTTATCTGTCTTTGCTGTGGTATGGCATGCCAGGCAATAAAAAATGGTTTAGCTTCCTTTTTAAGTGGCAGAAAATTATAGTTGATCCTGAGTGTATGCATGGGGACTGATTCTCAACTGCATCCAGAGAATACAAGGTGACTGAACACGCCAAGTGTAGGCCTAATTTCTGAACAGGAAAAGGAATGTTTTAGTATTTCTCCAGCTTACTGCAATTACTTGTTGTAAACAGGTAAAAATACAATTTGGTAGTGGGTACTGTCCAGCAGTGTATTGAACAGATGCTCTTCAGCTCCATGAGGTTGAAATCTGTGTTTTTACTAAAACATTGTTTCTAAAGAATATCCTCTGAAAGGATATTGTCCTAAAGGACAGATTTCAAAAGTGACACAGCCAGTGCTCTCCACAGACCTGTCTGCCTACAAATAGTTTTCTGGCTGCACTCCAATCATGATCCACAAAGAACAGAATTGCTTTGAGACAAAAAAATATTTTGCATATGCTTATTTTCCAGATGAAGATATATAAGACTGACTAAGTAGACACAGAAAGAAAAGTACATTAAAACTATAGTCTGTACTACAGCTCCTGTATTAGGGCCTGAAGGACTGTAGAATGTAATGATTAAAAATGCTTTTCTGTATACGTAGAAACTGACACCAGATTCTACGTATTTTCAGTAGTTTCTCTCCTTGAAAGCAGAGTGGCTTCCTTCATATGCAGTCCAGAAACTCTGCAATTTCTTGTTGCCTGAAAAACATTTTCACCATGTTTTATTCAATAGAACTCACTTTACAGAATGGGAAATAGCCTGCAAATAATCATGTATCTGAAGCTGTATCATGGTTTTATCATTATGAGGCATGGTGTACTCCCACAGAATTTTTGTTTTGATTCACAGCCTAAGTGAGATGAGTGTGCTCTGTTTACTACATATCATTGTGCAGAGCTTCAAGATATTTTCTGAAATGAAAAATGTTACATATAGTAAATATGGATTCTAATTTATTCAATATCATTTATTATTTATATTAAACATACTCTGTTTTCTTAGGAGCAGAAACAAATATTTATGTTAGGTTAAATATGCTGGTTTTCCTATGCAGCAAATCCAATTCCAATTCAAATCTTTTGGTGCCAGACCATTTTGCAATCTGGATGTCATGTATACATTGTTTGACATGGAATCATTGTTATGATTGTTTTTTTTATGTTTGACTCAGGTTTTGGTGATACTGAATACTCTCAAAGAATAAGGAAAACACCAAAGAAAATGGAACATAGAGTAAAAATAAAACATGCCATTCCTTCCTCAAGGGCTTTCTCAAGTGCCGTCACTTGGTGTTCTGGGATTTAAGAACTGATTTTGTGGAGAAGGAATAAGAAATGAAGTTTATTCTTTGTACCCACTCACATACAAGACAAAAAAGTAATAACATAATTACATGTTTATACTACAATTTAGTGTATATTGTCATTTGTAAGCAGAGGAGAACTTCTACCTGCAGGTGGGATTTGTACATGCCTGTTGGGTTGCCAGATGTCTCAGATTACCAAATCACTCTCTCACACAGTTAATAAAGTATGCAAAGATGGAAGGTCTTGATAACTTCTATGGGTTATTTGAATTTATAGTTTGGGAATTTTTTCAACTAGTGGCTCTTGTAAGAGACTAGAAAACAGTGAAGACTTTTTAAACCTAGTTTTATCTTCTATGTAACTGTTAAAAATGTAATTTCTGTCATACCAGACACATACAGTTTTTTCAACCTCTCACTGCTTCACAGCATAATTAATGGGGCTACACTATGACACATTATATTAACCTACTGTAAAACACATTTTGCAGAAGTCATTTATAGATAAAATATAATGGTTTATTCTCTAAGAACTTTTTTGTGAGGTTTTTTTTTTTATTTTGTTTTTTAGATAGGACAGTTAGGTATTAATTAGATCATAGTGCTTGTATCCTCCATGTTTTTCTCAATTCCAAATCTAATTCTATGCAAGTTAAGAGTTATTCACTAGCAAGAGCAAAATCAAAAGTTTAATGCCAAATATTAAGTTTACTGCACTATTTTTTCTCATTTATTATTGTAGGATATTTTAACACTAAAGAAATCTATGGGAATTTAGAAATTTATTTCATTGGGAGTAGGTATCATTTGGAACTCTTGATCAACCATCTGATTGGGTTTTTGAATTTATTTCACTATTTTGAGAAGAAAATGTAGGAGTAACCTTCACTAATTGGTTTAACAAAGTTCATAAGACTATAGTGTATCACTTTAATTATAGTTTGTTAAGTACCAAAGCTAAGCTTTTTTGTCATTTCAATAGAAATAAACTCTGTTTAGGCATTGGTCCATTAAGAAGTGAAACAGATCCAAAGAACAGCAATGGATACTTTAAACAGGCATAAAAGCCTCATGCAGTGAATACAAAGTTCTGGATAAAATCTGAATCACAATATAGGCAATACAGAAGCACCTAGGTACACTATTAATTATTATCCCAATTTGGTCATCTGAGACATGGAAAATTAAAGTTTCATATAAGAAAAAAAAGGGAAATTGTTCAAATAGATCAATTAGCAAAATGGAAAGGCTTAAAAAACAAGCTGTCTGTTGACCTTCCATACATCACTCAGCATATTATTATAACTGTAATTTGCTTCTTATGTATGTAATATAATTCTAGAATAAAATCCTGGACAAGAAATATGAAATGCAGAAGTACAAATTCCTTAAATAAAGCAAATTCCAGACCTATTCTTGTGAATATTCACCTACTTGTAAATCTTGCCCTTCCCTAAGTGAGTTCAGGTTTAAGAAAGTAAAAGGCTGAGGAGGAGGGAGGGGAAGCAACTCATTCTACACAAAGAACCATACTAACTTGAGGTCAAACATTTGTCAGATGTCTGTTAAATTAAATTTTGTATGATTTAATGGGAAAACCATATTTTTTAATTTGAGTCATATTTATTATCATTAAAATTAAGGTAATTTCTACACATACCAAGGATACATGCTATAATAAAATATAGAAACTCCATTTAGCTGTAATAGGGGTGTGTGAGTGTACTGGTCCCAGTGACTGATATTTTTTTAATTCTTCACTTAAAATTTTTGCTGCCTCCTTATTCTCAATTTCCTCGCTCAGAGTTTGCCTTTCTTTACTTGATCCCAGATTTTTTCATATGGAATTTCAATTTCTGCACTATTTACTGCTTGCCATATTGCTGCTGCCTCTCCCACATCTTCTCAGGGGAAGTTTCTCTAATCAGAATATCATCCATATATTTTGTCACAGTTTCACATCTTCGGGGAGTGAGTCTCTGAAAAAGTTCAGCAAGTGCAGCATGAACAATGATTGGTGAATATTTATATGTCTGTGGAAGTCTGCTAAAGGTGTATTGTATTCCCTCCCAAGTGAAAGAAAACTTCTCTTTATCCTCCTCCTTCAAGGGAACCATAAAGAATATATTTTTTATATCTAGCATTACCATCAATGAGTATGCAGCTGCTTTCAAAGTAGCAGTTATATTTGCAATGTTTGGTACAGCAGCTGTTAGCATGGCTGTACTAGCACTCAGATACTAATAATCAGTTGTTAAATACCACCTCCTGTCTGCTTTCCCAGCTGGCCAGACAGCTGAGTTATCTGGGGAGTGAGTTCTGGAGATTATTTGTTGTTTCCTAGTCATGACTTCAGAAATTCCATTTTGTGCCACCACAGAAATCATTTGTAATTTTTCCATGAGGGAGGACATTGGTTACAGTCATTGTTGCCCTAAGTTCTAGCTTTCATATTTTCCAGATTCTGTACTGCCTTGGT
Source organism: Chlorospingus flavigularis (assembly GCA_035047885.1). NCBI lineage: Eukaryota > Metazoa > Chordata > Aves > Passeriformes > Passerellidae > Chlorospingus > Chlorospingus flavigularis. The sequence continues at coordinate 60,732,203 of JAWWMQ010000301.1, read as the reverse complement.
GTGTAACTCTGAAGTTCATATTATGTGTTAGTAAATTCTCTTCACAGTTAAGTTAGACAAAAAAATCCTTTTCCAGCCCGAGAACCAAGGACACCGTTACAGCCTCAGGCCCAAAAAGTGTAAACGATGGGAAACTGAAGAAAGCAATCTGGGAGGCTGGGACTTCATAACGTGAAGCTGCAACTGGACAATTAATCCCAATATGTAAATGGACCAAAACTTAGAAAAGGGTGAAAACTCTTGACCGGTTGTCCATCTTACATCCATCTTGGGCAGAGCCATGGCCAGGCTCTTGTACTGCCAAGGTGTATCCTTTTAAAGCCTTTGTTAAATACCTGCTTTATTCCCTTAACTCTGTGTAGTCTCTGTTCCAGATCAGCCTCTCAAGGCATCATCATTAGTACATACATTGTAAACTCTGAGTTTCTACCAAAACTGGGATTGATGGGATTGATGTCTGAACCTAAGGACCAAACATCAGCATTCGGCAGGGATATCCATTTAAAACATTGAAACCTAAGATATTTGCATTAGAATCTTTAATTAAAATGTATGGGCTACTGTCACCACTCAATAAGCCTCCACTTGCCCACAGAGAGGCCTAATTGCCTTCTAAGTGTTGGTTTTTTTTTTTTTCGTGCTCTGTAATTCCTCCTTAAGGGGAGGGAGGGGTTGTATCCCTTTTTTGGAGACTGATGCCAGAGGAATTGGAATATGCTTCTTCCTTTCACTGTTATCTCATTTCTGGAGCACCTATTACATTCTCAAAACATCATCCAATCTGACCACGAACATTTCCAGTCATAGGACATCTGACACCTCTCTGCAACTTGTTCCAGTCTTTTACCACCCTCACTGTAAAAAAAAAAAAAATTCTTCTTTACATCTAATCTAAATCTACCCTCTTTTAAACTGTTCTTACTAGCCCCTTCAAGTATCAAAACATTACAAATAACATCTCCCCAGAGTCTTCTCTTCTCCAGGTTCGGATGGTCCCATCCAACAGCCCTCCACCCTAATGGGCCTATGCCTTTCCTGTACCATGATGCCCAGAGCTGGACATCAGGTACAGGAAGGACATCAGCAGCACTCCAGGTCGGGTGTCACCAGAAGAGAGTAGAGTGGAGGAATCACCTCCCTCACCCTTCTGGCCAAGCTTCTATTGATGCAGACCAGGATGCAGTTGTCTTTCTGGGCTGCAAGTGCACATTGCCTGCTCATGCTCAGCCCAGCACCCCCAATTCCTTCTTGGCAGAGCTGCTAGCAATCCCTTCATCCCCTAGCTAGTATTAATATCAGGAATTGCCAAACCAGCTGAAGGACTTTGCGCTTGGCTTTGTTGAACCTCATGGGGTTCACATGGGTCCACTTCTTGACCTTGTGAAGTGCATTACATTTTCCCCAGAGACTTCTTACACTCCTAAAGGAAAGATTATTTGAATTTCTTCATGTGGTAGCAGGGTTAATTCTACATTAGGTGCTATTTGCCAAACTAGAAATTTCAGTTTCTAACAAAAAAAACAAAATTCAGAAAGTGTAGTGATAATGTCTTTGCAAATCAGATTTCGAGAATGATTTTTAATAAATAGACATTTTCTTCTAGTAATATCATCTGTATTTTTCTCTCCTACAAATACACAAAGAGTAATTCTTGAAAGAAGTAGATGGCATGTTGATTAGAATTCAGTGACTTCTTTCTTTCCCTTTTATGGTCCTCAAATATTTGTCAGCATAGTCACTGTAAGGTCTCAGGAATAACTGCTTTAAAGAAGTCAGTGTTTCTTATTTCTTATATTCTAAGGTTTTCCAAAGCTACCAGGACTCAGAAATATGCTTTCTGTATGTGTGACACAAAAAACTAGATGAAGTACAAACCTAGATCTAAAGGCTTTCAGACCTGCTAATGTTGTAAAATGAATTTATCAGCTCAGGCTGTTTCCATTACTGGGATAAAAAGTATAATTATTTTAACAGAGATCAAGATTTTCTTAGCATTATGTGTATTATTAAAGGAGTTAGTTTTAAGCTGATTTGATTTATTTTTCGAGAACATGCATTTAGGAAAAATTGAGGTCTCTGTCAAGAACGCAGGATTATGAAACAAGAACCTAAGTTCTACTGGTTGAAAGAAATTCTTCTATTAAAAAATTCTATTTTTATATGTTCTGTATCTTATTATCATTTCTTTTGACTATGTCATGTTGTAAAATATAAGTATACCTGTATGAAATTTACATGTTATCACTTAAATGCTAGCACTTTTTGCACTCAGATGCTATGGCAATGACCACAGTATAAATATGTTCAGAGGATCAATGAGATCTGCTGTCAAAGATACTAAAGGTCATTTTGTCCAATCCACCACTCAAAGAGGGGACTAATTTAGGTCAGGCTGTCTATCACCCTAAGGCCATGGTTCCCACAATGTTGCTGGGCAGCCTGTGTTTGACAGTTCTAATTGTGGTAGATATTCTTTCAAATCTTCTAGGTTTTTGCCCCTCATGCTTTTGATGGACACTTCTGAGTCTGTTTCCACCTTCAACAGGAAGCATCTCCAGCAGAGCATTTTAAGCAAAGTAATAAATGACACTTTTTTATTTAATGACATAAATTGGACTCATGAAGCATTAATTAAGAAAACAAAATATTTTGTCAATGAAGAGATTAATATGTCATCATACTGTCGTTTCTTTCTTCTAAGCTGAAGTCAGAGATTAACCAGAAGTGTGTGGGAGGGTTGCTTGCAGGGCATTATCTCCCTGGAGTGAGGAGCTGTTGTCTGCATCTATGATTAGGTGCATGGTCAGTCTCAGTACAGAAAATGTAAATGTCAGACCCTCCATAACAGGAATTCTGTATATCATGCCCAAGCATGGTCCTGACAGCCAATGATACGGCACCTGAAAGGGAAGAGTCCTCCATGGAGAAGTGTAATTTTGTGTGGCAGAGAGAATAAGTATTTCCCATTTGTTGAAGATTGCTCTACTACTCTCCTGTTATAAGTACATACATTTATAAATTATGTATTTTCCATTTTAAAGGTAGATGTGTTTAATAAAGTATATTTTAAAAATACATGAACCAAGACAGAAATAACATTCATTGCCCACTTAGCATCATCTGGCATATGTAAACTCAAATGCCTTGTCAAACTAATTTCTCAGACACAAAGTGCTGAGCCTAACAAAGGGAAAAAAATAAGAAAGGTATTTTAAGGATTTTTGTTTGCTTGTAAGGGGAGCAGTGAGGAATTTTTTCCTGCATATGTGATTTGTCATCCATATTTCAATCTCTCTGGTACAATCTGTCTCTAGCCAATGAGCATTTCTCTCCTTTGTTATTACACCAGTATTGGCAACTCTTTCATATATAATCCTTTGAACCATTTTCTATGGCAGTTAAAAGTCCTTGGTCCTATGCAAGTTCTTAATAAAAAGAAATTTTAAAGACAAGTGGATTGTAGTGATATAGTACCAATGGGTTACAACTTGGTCAAATTATAACTTGATAATAGACTAAAATGTCTGAGAAAAGCTAAAGAAAAAAGGTCAAAATCCCCTGCAAATAAAAAGCATATGCACCTTCTGTAAGGAAGTGGTGGCGAGGTGGGGTCAGTCTGTTCTCTCATGTAACAAGTAATAGGATGAGAGGAAATGGCCTCAAGTTGCCCCAAGATAGGTTTAGAATAGATATAAGGGAAGATGTCTTCCCTGAAAAGCCCTGACAACCTGAAAAGGTTGTCAACACTGGAAGAATTTCCCAGGGAAGTGGTTGAGTCACAAGCCCTAGAAGTATTTAAAAGACATGTTGGGAGTCATGGCTTAGCAGTAGACTTTGAAGTCCTAGGGTACAGGTTGAACATAATGATCTTGACCTAAATGATCCTATGATTCTATAAGCCTTTAATATAGACATCTGAAATCCATGAATTCTCACATTTGAGTCTGTAGACCATTCCTGTGGTAGGTGAGGTGCGATTTCCAAGCACAGCGGCTGCGTGTCCCTGCTGCTGGCCAAACAAAATGACCCCGGGCTGTGGCGGTGCACTCACAGGTTTGATGAGCTAAAGCTCGTCCACAGCCCGATTTCTGGG
>JAWWMQ010000301.1:60629613-60646769 GCA_035047885.1 Chlorospingus flavigularis | reverse complement strand
CGGGGGGGGCGGCAAGGGGAAGGGCGGCAGCGGGGACTCGCCGTCGTCGGGCGGCTTCGGGGCGCCGCCGGGCAGCGGGGAGCGGATGACGGGCGCCTGCGGGATGCCCTTGTAGGAGACCCCTCGCAGGATGGCGGCGTTGTTGCGGTCCAGCCGCACCCCGCACTGGCTCTCCACGGCCTCCAGCGCCGTGTCGCGGAGCAGGCGGCGGAAGCGGGCGCTGCGGGCGGCCAGGCGCAGCGCCGCGGGGTGGAACACCACGTCGTACAGGAGGCGGCGGCGGCCGGCGGGGCGCAGCTCCTCGCGGCCCGGGGCCAGGCTGTAGGGCAGCTCCCAGCGCTGCCCGCCGCGCTCGGCGCGGGCCCGCGGCTCCCCCATCAGCGGGTTGCTGCAGACATTGATGTAGCAGCGGCGGGAGCCCTCTTGGCTCGTCCGCAGCACGAAGCCCGGTGTCGGGTGCACGAAGCGCACCTCCACGCCGCGCTCCCGCTCCAGCGCCGCCACCTCCTCCTCGTACAGCCGCCGCTGCTCGGGGTCGGTGAGCTCGGCCGCGAACTCCGCGAACAGGGCGCGGAACTGCTCGTCGCGGAAGGCGCGCCGGAGCCGCTCCGCCTCCTCGGCGCTGAGGTTCAGGTCGTGCAGCCGCCCTGCGCTCGCCATGGCCCCGGCACGGCTCGGCCCGGCCCGGTGCTGTGGGGACGCCGAACAAGATGGCGGCCGTTGCTGTGGTGACGGTAAACAAGATGGCGGCGCCGGCGCGGCCGTTGCTATGGAGACTGCAAACAACATGGCGGGCGGTCCCTGAGGGCCGAGGCCTCTCCGTCCCGGCCTCGCCTTTCCCCTCCTTTCAGCGGCTTCCAGCCAGCATCCCTGGCATCAGCAGGGCTGCTTTCCCACCCTCATCTCCTCATCCTTCTGCAGAGTCTATGTTCCCTCCCCATGTGGAGCTCTGAGCTCCACTGCCATCCCCTCACAGAGCAGTTTTAAATCCTCAGCAGGCCCAGCTGCCCTCAGAGCCCATATCCCCGTCTCTCTTCCTTCCTGCTGTGAAAAACCAGGTTCACTTTCCTGGTAAAGTTTAAAAGTTTCATAAAGGACAGTAGGATACAAAAATAAAGCAAAGGTAACAGCTGGGTGCTTGGCATTCAGCCAAGAGCACTCCTGCTATTGTGGAGAAACCCTTTACTATTATATTTTCACTATATACCTTTTCTATTGCATCAGCCTACTGCATATTCATCATTATGCATATTTAAACTTTCCCCCAAACTAGTTTATGTGCTCTAAGAACTGTTCAGCATTGGGTCCACGTTTTCAGAGCATGCACATTTCTTGGCTGTGGTTTTAGTCCATTATCATCACCTCGGTCGATATTTTGTCTATAATTTTTACACACACATGTTGATAGCAGTAGGGGTCTCCATCACACATTCACTGGGTGTTATCCCAGCTAAGTAGGCAGTTCAATTATCACAAGCATAACTAGATCAGCTATTTCACTACTATGTGTAAGTTTAGTTTATAGCAGAATAAAAACTGTATAGCAAAGTTACTTTCACATTATACATATAGAAACCAATTTTTTTAGTATTTGTGAAAAGCAGTATTATGATATGTATTTATAACCCTGCCCTGGGCAGTGCCAGCACAGCGGGCAGGGCTGTGACACAGCTCCTGTGCCAGGGGTCCCCTCTGTGGCACTCCTGGGTGGGCGCTTTGGGGTGCCCCTCTGCTCTCCATGCCCACAAACACCTGGAGCGGGTTTGGGCTCAGTTTCTCTCTTTCCCCCCACCAAGATTCCCTCCTCCCAGCCTTCTCCAGAGCTTCTAGAGGATCCTGTCCTTGCTTTTACCATCCTCAAATGGCTGCTGCTATCATAAAACACCTCCCAGATCTTTCCTGGGCATTTCCCAGACAGAGAAAAATCCCACCCCCATTTCCAGGCTCCTGGCAGATAACCAGCTATCCAAGTTCTCCTTATCTTTAATTATTTTTTTTTAATGCTCCTTTCCTGTTTGATACAGCTGGTTCCTCCATTTAACCTTTTTTTAAGCTTTGCCTGTTATTTTTCACTCTGACTTTACAATTTATCTAAACTGACACCAGTGCCTTTTCCTGTAAAAGTTTATTTGTGTACAAAACAAATCGGTTTTGACTTTGACATTTTTTACAAAAAGTCCATAATACATCACAAAACTAAGGCATGTAAATTAAAAAAAATACAGTTGGCTTCCCATGGGTTCACTGCCTTTTTTCAGTGGCACAGAAATTCAGAGTCCTTGAAGCTTGCTGAAAATACCAAAGAAAAACAGCATTTAAAAGGCTTATTTCAAAAATAGTTCATAATGTTCTCCTATCTCTTTATCTACGAAAGACTTGATAATGTTTTCAACTATTTAAAGACCTAAACTATCTCATGGTGTGATATTTTTTATATTAAAGTAGAAGTCAAATAGACTGACCCATTATTAATTCCCTGAGAAAGCTTCTCCAACAAGAAGATAAATTTATGCTTTTCCTCATGGGTTATACCATCATTATTTCAAACAGGTAAATTTTCATCCATTTTAAGCCCTTTATTACATGTTAACACTTTTTTGGTGTTGCAGCTGGCTTTTCTCCAGTCAGTGGAATGAACAAGCGCAGATTTAAAAATACATTAAATCAAAGCCTGAAAGTGGCTTCTGGGCTTGATGACTATCACAAAATGAAGCAAAAACTGGTCCTAAATTTAATTAATTTATGTAACAACCATCATCCCCAGAAACAAATCTGCTCCCCAATTAGTTTTCTATCACTGAAAATCAGTCAGTGCAATCATCTGCTTTCACTTGTGAATTGTGCTTCCCATCACTGATATTTGTAATTTCTACATTTATTGCTTTAGTTCTGGGCATTTGGATTTGTTGCACTGCCTAAGTATGAAGTGTGAGTTAAGCTGCTGAAATATTAATACATTTTAATACTTTTTTGGTGTTACAGCTAGCTCTTCTCTAGTCAGTGGAATTAAAAAGTGCAGATTTAAAAATACATTAAACCAAAGCCTGAAAGTGGCTTCTGGGCTTGATGATTATCACAAAATGAAGCAAAAATTCTTCCTAAATTTAATTAATTTATGTAACAACCATCATCCCCAGAAACAAATTTCCTTCCCAATTAGTTCTCTATCATTGAAAATCAGGCAATCATCTCCTTTCACTTCTGAATTGTGCTTCCCATCACTGATATTTGTAATTTCTACATTTATTGCTTTAGTTCTGGGCATTTGGATTTGTTTCCATCACTGATATTTGTAATTTCTACATTTATTGCTTTAGTTCTGGGTCATTTGGATTTGCTGCACTGCCTAAGTATGAAGTGTGAGTTAAGCTGCTGGAATATTCAAATATTACAATTTTTATGTGGTTTTTATCTTACTTTTATGATAATCAGAAATTCAGCACATAAGAAATAAATATTTACCTGTCTTCAACTGTCTTGTTGGAGGGGTAGAACACCTTGAAGCAAAATCCACTTCTGGGAAACGAGCCCTGTGAAGGAAAAAGGGGGGAAAAATCCCATTTATGAGAGGAAAATGGCAGTGCAGGGCTGAGGAGGGAGGGTGCTCACGGGGTTGATGCAGAGGCAGTCGCTGCTGGTGACACTGAAGGGGTCGTGTTTGTCAGCTGTGACCAGCACGTCTGGCAGGGGATAAACCCGCAGCGAGTAATCGTAGGCCCAGAACACGGGGCTGACGTGCAGGGGCAGCGGGCTCAGGTGGCCCTGCGACAGAATGGTCTTCACAAACTGCAACAAAAAAACAAACCACAAACACTTGGTTATAAGCATTACACCTAGGATAAAATGGTCTTCACAAACTGCAACAAAAAAACAAACCACAAACACCTGGTTTTAATCGTTACACCTGGTATAGAATCGTCTTCACAAACTGCAAGAGCAAAAACAAACACACGAACATTTGGTTATAAGCATTATACCTGGGATGAAATGGTCTTCACAAACTGCAACAAAAAAACAACCCACAAACACCTGGTTTGAAATATATGAGGCATTTATTCCCTGGGATAAAATGGTCTTCACAAACTGCAACAAAAAACCCCACAAACATTTGGTTTTAAGCATTTTACCCCTGGAATAGAATGGTCTTCACAAACTGTAACCAAAAAAAGCAAAAACAAAACAACAACAACAACAAAAAACCAAACAAACAAAGAAAAAACAACCACAACCCCCCCCCCACCCCCCAAAACCCCAAAAAAACCCATAAACACTTGGTTTTAAGCATTACTCCTGGGATAAAATGGTCTTCACAAACTGCAACAAAAAAAACCCCAAAAACAAAAACAAAAATTACATTAAAAAAACAAACAGAAAAAAACGAACAAAAAAAAACCAAAACAAAAAAACCCCAAACACACAAACATTTGGTTTTAAGCATTACACCTGGGATAGAATGGTCGTCACAAACTGCAACAAAAAAAACTCACAAACACTTGATTTTGAGCATTACACCAGGGATAAAATGGTCTTAACAAACTGCAACAAAAAAAAGCCAAAACCAAAAATTAAATTTAAAAAAAAACACAAAAAAATAACCACAAGAAAAACAAAACCCACAAACACTTGGTTTTAAGCATTATCCCTGGGATAAAAGTCTCTACAAACTGCAACAAAAAACCCCACAAACACTGGGGTTTAAGCATTACCCCTGGGATAAAAAAGTCTTTACAAACTGCAACAAAATAAACAAATCCACAAACACTTGGGTTTAAGCATTACACCTGGGATAAAATGGTCTTCACAAACTGCAACAACAAAAAAAAAAAAACAAAACCAAACCAAAACCAAAAACAAACAAAAATTAAAAACAAAACAAAACAAACCCACCAAAACAAAACCCCAACTCCACAAACACTTGGTTTTAAGCATTACACCTGGCATAAAATGGTCTTCACAAACTGCAACCAATAAACAAAAAAACCCAACCAAACAAACAAACATTTAAAAAAATAAACAAAAAACCCCACAAACACTTGGTTTCAAGCATTACCCCTGGGATAAAATGCTCTTCACAAACTGCAAATAAAACCCCACAAATCTCGGTTTGAACCATTTGCTGCAAGCTCAGTTCACCCCTGCACGTGTCAGTGTGGGTTAATAAAGAACCTTTTTAAAACTGGAAATTTTTGGGGTTTTTCTGTATCTCATTCCTGCTGATTATTAATGATTTCTAGAGTAAAGCAGTGAGCTGCTCCTTCCTTTCTTCAGTTGTGGGGGTTTTAATACACAAAGGCCTTTTTAAAGGGCAGGATTTGAAGGTGTCACAATTATCTCATCAATCAGACTCTCCAGGAGAATCCCTTACCTGTTCCTCCAGCCCACAAAGCACCAACACTGCCACAACTCTCATTTTTTGGTTTTTATTTTCCTTACTGCTTTCCAGTTAACCACACTTAAAAAGTCTTTTTCCTGAACTGAAGAAATAATTTGATTCCCAGATGATTTTCCTTTCTTTGTGACAAGATTTCCCTCTCTCTTGTTTTTTTTACACTGATGGCTGAATTAAAATAGGCCAAAAAGGCAGAGGAAAAGTGGAGTATGCAAAAAACAACCTGCAGAAAGTGCTGCAATTCTACATTTCCTTCCCTTGGATGAGGCCAGGGAAGAGTCAGGAATGCAAATGTGCCCCCAAAACCAAGGTACCTCAGTGTCCATGGGATGTTCACAGAAACACTGAGCAAAAACACCTTTCTGAGGCAAACAAACACAAAAACTCCTGTAAAATACATAAAACCTGACTCCATCCATCACTGCAATCAGCCAGGACTACCTGGATGGTTCTCATCCCATTATTTCAGTCAATCCCCTCAGCTCCTGCTGTGGATGTGCAACCACAACCCAGAGCTCACCGATGGGTGAGAAGCACAATTTCAATTTCAGCTGAGGAGACAAAACAAGCAGATGAATTTCAGAGGAAGTGACCTGCTGCTTTACTGCAAATGGCACTGGGTAACCAATCAAATCTTTAAAAGATGGTAATTTCCATTCAAATTTGCCTTTAGGAATCAGTGATTCTTGGCAGGACATTGAGGGTTGGTTGCTGCTCTGAAGTTCTGTGTTCAAAGGCAGCTCCAGTGTGACAGAATCACTCAATCCCACCTTAAACTATCATGGTCTGAGTTATTTTGCTGTCAAAATGTCATGAAAAACAAGAATACTCAATGTATAAATCCTTCTTACAACCACTCTGGGTTATTTATGCAGTGTGGCACAAAAATGAGCATCAGAGCCCCCAAAATCCAGCCCTGCTGATCAATAAAATCAAAAATCTTGGCAAAAATTGGTGAATTAACTCACTCACATGGTTGGGAATGTCCATGGTGCTGCTTGGGAAGCGAACACAGTTCCTGCACATTTTGTTGACCAAATCTTCCCGAAAAATAATGATTTCCTGGGTGCAGTACTGAACCCTGAGTGAAAACAGCAGGGAAATTAATTCAGGTGAACCTGAAAATGAGGGAGATGCATTAGAAAGTTATCTCCCTCCAATACAGACAACTGAATGAAAATAATACTTTCCCTTATGATGCTTTTCAGCAGGATGTTTATATTAAATATCATTTTTTTAGCACTACATCCTTTCTTCACTGATTTTTTTTTGTCTTAGTGTATTTAAAACTAGTTACAACTCATGCAAGTGAAGAACTGTAGTAATTTGAAAAATTTAAGGCAAATTTTCCCCAAAATTTACATGCTTTGAAAATTATATTTGCACACAATTTATTTTAAAAAATTAGCAGTTACATGGCTACCTGCAGGGATTTGTGGTGAAAACTGAAAATGGCACCAGCTGTCTGAATTCCTGAGTGATATTTTCAGCCAAGGGGGGTCTAAAATAAACAGCAGAGGTATCAACAAAGACTCTTACCATCTTTAACTCAAATTTCACTCAAAATTCCAAGATGTGAGGAAGGGAAGCAAACTGACCTTGGTAAAATGGAACCAGGCCCAGGATCTTCAGGACCAGGGACAAACACAAATCGACTACTGCAAAAAAAAAACAAAAAAAACAAAAAAAAAAGAAGTTTAACAGATCTCTTTTGTATAAACTGATCTAAAAACTGGGTCTGATGTTCTGAATTCAGAGAGCAGGAGCCAGGGAAGTATCCCAGGGGGAGACCTTGGCTCCCTCATTAGCACTTTCCATGCCCGAGCTATTTTAGATAAAATCAAACTCACCCTGCTCCCAAACAAAGCTGCAGGCCTGTTACAAAAGCAGCTTTTTATCTGATCACAGCTGCCTCACAAGACACAGAAAATAGGGTAACTCTCAGCTTCTGCAAGTGATTAAAGGCTTCACAAAATAAACAGATTTCCCCTTGCTCTGTACCTTTTGTGGATGCTGGGATATTCACATATAATATCTGCCAGAGCCTTCAAAGAACCTGGGAAAAGCAGGGCACAACACCTGGTTAGAAATAAAATAAACACACCTTGGGTGGATCCCCCTCTGCTGAAAGGGTTTCTTTTCTGCTCTCTTCATTTGTTTGCCAGCACGATTTTAATTCAGTGCACATGTCTGGCTGTTTGCAAGGACCTCACCTTTCAGGGACTGGATTTGATTTTTGCCATATGGTGCAGATGAAAAATTTCCACAGAAGAAAAAGCAGGTGGGAGGTGCAGAGGAATAACCTGGGAAAAGAGAGGATCTGTGAGTATCTGTACCCATCTGTACCCATCCACTTCCAGCACCCAGCCCATCCCAGGAAAAGCAGGAACTCAAGCAGCACTTCAGGCTCTGCTGCTATTAATACATCTGAGTGATTTTCTTGATCCAGGCTGTTTTTAGCTCAGAAAGGGGATGGCAATGTACAAATGTCACTTTGAGGGAGCCCTGTGGCATTTCCAGGCTGAGCTCCAGCAGTGTTTGTGTGTATCCAACTCCTGGCCCAGCCACAGAATCACACCAAGTGCAATTATAATAAATAATGCCATTTTTAAATGCATTATTGGCTTCAAGAGGAAAACAGCACGCAGGCAGCACTGAGCTGCTATTAACCTCCCTGATCATCCCAATTTAAGGGCTCTCCCAACATCCAATTCCCCCTCTGGCATTACAAAGCAACAGTAACTGGAATTGCCTGAGCAGTTTGAGGATCTGATGAGTGCTCACAACCTCACCCATTAACTGCTTCAAAGCAAAGGGGGGGGAAAAAAGAAACCTGATTCCCATCCCTGAAATAAAAATAGAAACAGCTACTCAGGCATTCATCTCACACCCCAGTTCCTCTCCATTTTCCTGACACACAGAATCACACTTGGATTTACTTCACTGCTTTTCAAAGGGCTGGTAAATAGAAGAGAATTGCTTAGCCCAGAGAAATGCTCATCAATATTTTCCCTTGCTCTCCCCCACAGCTGCTCGTTTAGTTGATAATTAAGAAGGTTATTGCTGGCCTGTGACAGTCTCAGAATAGCAAATGCAAGGTGTGCATCCCTGCCAGGTGAGCTCAGCACACAAAGCTCAGGGAGCAAAGTCCCTTCCTGCCCTCAGCACCTGCAGGCCTGCCTCACGCCCAGTCTGCCCAGCTCTGATCCAGACACTGAACTGGTTTTGTAACTGCTGCATGACTCTGCTCATTTGTGTCCAGCTCCCTTTTGGTGAGGAGCAGCTTCCCACCCTGAATTCTGGGCTGGTTTTAAACTCACACTTCCATTGTGCTCCAGGCAGGAGGGGCAGGCTGTTCCCAACCTGCAGCAATTCAGAAATGCTCCTTTATGTTGCATAAATGTTTTATCCAGTGCTGTCCCCATTACTGATCCCAGGATCCTGCAATTAGTTGGGTTGGAAGGGCCTTAAATCCCATCCCATCCCACCCCTGCCATGGCAGAGACACCTCCCACTGTCCCAGGCTGCTCCAAACCCACCCAGCCTGGCCTTGGGCACTGCCAGGGATCCAGGGGCAGCCACAGCTGCTCTGGCAATTCCAGCCCAGCCAGGAATTCCCAATTCCCAATCTCCCATCTGGCAGTGGGCAGCAATGCTCATCTCCCTGAACTAAGGAATTAGTCTTCAGGTTAAACCCAGGAAGAACTTTCAGGAGCAAGGGAAACGTTCCTATCACAGCCCAGAAAATGGTCAAAACCCGATTTGGACTAAGAATTTATGGAAACAAATCATGCAGACAAGGTTTAGAGTGGAAGCAATTCTCCCCTACCTGAAAACATCATGTGAAGCTTTTCCAGCACCTCTGCTTGGTCCAGCCACACATCAGACACAAACACAAACATGGCATCCTCATTCTCCTCCTCCAGCTGCTTCAGCTTGGCAGAAGCCTTCACTGATGTTGAGGAAGGGCCTCCAAAGAAGTTGATGTTCCCATAGAAGGCTCTGCAGCATTGAAATGCTCCAGTCAGGATCCCAGCATGTTTTGGGTTCAAAGGGACTTCAGAGCTCATCCCATTCCAGTGGGATCCATTCCACTCCCACTGTCCCAGGGATCCACTCTCTCAGCAACAAGGAGTTTATGATTCCCATGGAACAGTTGCCTGGCTTGGCCATTGAGAAGGGTTTACATCCCAATTTCCATTAATAAACACAACCCAAAGGATTTCGGAAGGGTTTTTCTGCCAACCCTACAGTGCCTCTAAGCCCAGAACTGCTTCCTTAAAATGGGATTTACTTTAAAGCATTTGGAGAGGAGGAAGAATAACAGACTTGAATGTCAGAGAAATTACAAAATAACAATGATCTTACTTAGAAACCTCTAGGAAAACATGGAGTGAGGCTGCCAAAAGCCACTTTTGTACCTCGTGGTAGCAGAAGGCTCAGTGGGCGGAAATCCAAAAGCGTTCACATGGAAAACTTCATCTTCATACCAGCCTAGGAGGTTTTGGAAGAGCAAAACAGCAAAAGAACCCTTGAGTTTTTCTAAGAGCATCATGTCCCAGACATTAGTCAGAGCTGGCAGCCATGCTGCACTGCCAGCCCCAGCCTGCATCAATCCCTCTCTTGTGGCAGCAGAACCAGAGCAAGGAATGAGCTGGGTGGAAAAAGGGCTGAGAAGGAAATCAACTTTGTTTTTAAAACCCAGCTATTCCTGTGAGAGGATTTGCTGCACAGCCACAGAACAACCCCTGAAGCACACAAGGATTGCCTGATTTTGCTGGCCCCATCCCACAGCTCCTTGTCTCAAACCCCACTGTTGAGAACAGAAGGAACTTGGTGATTTATTTATTTATTTACTTATCCCCACTCTCATTTCTGCTCCCAGCTTCTTCTTACAAGCAGAAAACACCCCAGAAAACAGACTGAGACCATGGATCTTGCACAGAGGAACATTCCACAGACAGAAATAGCCTTTTTTCTTTTCTTTTTTTTTTTTTGCTAAAACAAGGCTCCAAAACTGCAAGCTCTTACATCATCCTAATGAGAAGCCTCATTAAAAAGCTTTGCCAGCACAGAGCAGTATTTTCAGATCATTAAATCATTCCTCTGGTTATTCCAGGCTGTCTTCCTAATCCACTCATAACTTCTCCAAGCATGCTGGGGCCAATCCTCAAAGCTGCTCACATTCCCCAAAACCCCCAAATTCCTCCTCTCTGCCTCCAGAGTCACAGCAAAAAGCTGAAGGCCAAAAATCTCAGTGCCAAACTCACTGATGGTCACCAAAATGAGCCTTCTCTGCTCAGCCACAGCTTGAGCAGAATAAGTTATTACAAGCTAAAACATAAACCCAGTCTGCTTTACCTTCTGCCAGAACAAAGGAGGATTCAGTGTATAACCCACTGTGGAACTGGTGCAGCAGGGTTAAGGAATGTATTTTTCTTAGATTTAAAGTAGGTTTTTGAAGCAAAATTTTGCTAATGGATTTGGACAGCACTGAAAGGTCACAGGCTGTGCCTGAAGAGCCTGGAAATTCCCTGGTACCTGAGCAGGTAAGTCCAGAGAGAGCCCAGGAACTGGAACAGGCTCTGCTTCCATGGGGAGGGAAAGTCCAATGTCCAAGGGAAAGGCAGGACAAGGAATTGCAAATGAAGGAGAAAGACAGAGCTGCAGCTCTCAGCATGGCATTCTGAATGGTCAGCACTGATTTACTGTTCAATTTCAAATCCTGCAGCTCTACAGGAAATTCCATCACAACAAAAGGATATTGCTTTACTAAGGTCTAGCTGCACCACTCCTGTGGGGTCTTCTAGGAAAAACTTCCCCTACAAAACAGGATTCATTAATAAAGCAAAATATACCACACACACAAATACTTCAATCAGAAACATCTATGAGTCAGCATTTAGCAATCATTTGGTTGGTTTAATGTTTTAAGCTGGCAAGAACTGAAAATTATGTCATTTATAGCAAATGTATCTCAGCAGCTTCCCTGGGAGCTGCTGCAGTTGGGATTGCTGGTGCTCCCCTCCCTGAAATCACAGTCCAAGCCCAAACTCAGCCACTGGAAGCTCCAGCCTCTCAAAGGGACATGCCAAAAAATCCTCACTGCTTCGGGTGCTGACATTAAAAATTTATAGTGGGAAGACAAATAAAGGCATTTCCACACACCCTGGCACTGAATGCTTGTGGAAAAGTCTCTCAGAATGGGTAAGTGTAAGATATTTAAGTTTTTTCATTTTTAATGTATTACAGCACTGAATGAGCAGTGATCAGAGACCCCACAAGAAAAAGGAACTCACCTCCTTGAGCTGAGTGATCATCCCAGGCACAATGAGCAGTGATCAGAGACCCCACAGCAAAAAGGAACTCACCTCCTTGAGCTGAGTGATCATCCCAAGCACAATCACTTCTCCCACCTTAGCTGGACTGCCCAAGAGAGTCTCCACTGTCTTTAGCTGGGGTCAAAGGCAAAGAATCCAATCAGAGTCAAATCAAACCCTCCAAACTCAAACTCCCTTGGTTGCTTTTCCCCCCAAAGCCCCACACAGGACATGGCTGTGCATGAACACCCAGCTGAGCCAGAGGATTCAGGCTCATCACCAAACTCAGAGCCTGATTTCTGAATGTGCCTTAGGAGATTCCCAATAGTGGCTGCTAGCATAAAGAACTGCTGTCATTATCTGGATTACAACTGGAAAGAACTCCCAATTTTTTACCTGGAATTTGTTCTTGCTGTCATCAGGATGAGCATCCACTGGTGAAGGAGTGAACAGCTCATGTCTGTGAGTCCTCTGCACAAACCAAAATTGAAGTGATTCAGTTTAAAAAGAAATGAGCACTGCCAAAAAGGCAGTTTGCTACAAGCACTATGCAAAACACTTCAGGAAGTTCTTACTCTACTTCATCCAGCAACTTTTAATCATTCAGCCCCTTTGACAAGAATTTACTTCCAAGAAACAGATGATCAATAACACCAGATCATAAAACTAAGCCTAAAAAATGCACTGGGTAATAAAGTAAGCCTAAAAAACATGTCCTGAAAGCATCTGTGAGGCTGCTGAGGAAGTTCTTTGTGACGAGCTGGGAGGCAGAGGGTTGATGGGGCAGAGAGCCGGCGTGTTTCTGGAAGGAGAAGGGCGGTCCCTCCCCGGGGGCTCTGACCTGCTGCAGGATGGAGTAGCGCTCCCGGAACAGCTCCGCCTTGTCCCGGGCACTCCCAAACAAACCCGGCCTGGGCAGGTCAGTCATGGACAGGCTGCAGGGAACCAACACAGTCCCAGGGTCAAACAGGGATTCTCCCACAGCAAGATGAGTTATTGATCTCAAAGGTCTGGGAGGCTGCAAGAGCTGCACCCTGATTTAGGCACATTCCTGCTCAGGATTCTCACTTTCTGCATTTCTGCCTCCATTTCATTCCCCTCTAACTCACAGGCCTTGAGATTTATCCTTCCACCCAAAGAGACCTCTGCAGAAATCCATTTTAAAAAAAGCAGTTATGCCTTTAAGCAGTTGTGAACAAAAGCATTATTCCTGCAGTTTCTCACCAGCTGCTCCTAATTTTTCTTTGTTGCTGTTTGGAGCTCTCCTTAGAAACCCCCCAGGGCTTCAGGGAGCTGCAAGATACAGGCTAAGAAATAAATACAGGCAACAGACAGATCAAATTTATTAAAAAAATAAATTTAAACAGCCCAATGTGAGAAAAAAAATAACCCCAAACTACCTTTGGTGATGTATGACCTTAGCCTTACTGTCTTTTTTATTCATTAGGTGGAATAAACTTGGTTTATGGTCTTAAACATTTATTGCTTTTCTCACTCAGGCTTCAGCTGAACAGAGCCAAGAGGGAAAGATTAAAACCAGACTGATCCTATAGAGGTTTTGTTCTTAAAACAGGAAGTGCTTGAAATTTAAAATATGGGAGACTTACGGCAGAAACTTCTTTCTTTCTGAATTATAAATAAAACGTGGGATGTCAAAGGCTCCAATAATGTTGAAAACATTTTCTCTGAAATAAGAACAGTGACAGCATTAACTGAGTGTTACCTTCCAAGCAAAACCATTCTGAAATTCCATGAAGTGGGTGAAACAAACTGACAAATTGTTTTGTTCACTATCATCACCACTTCTCCTTCTATTTTATATTCTGTTTCCTAGCCTATTTCCTAGTCTATTTTCTCCTTCATCTTTTAGTTAAATAATGAAAAAGACTTGTCCCTGTGATCTGCAGAGTTTTTCCCTTCAGGACTCTGCACTGAGAATCTGTACAAATGGATTTCTCTGCACTTCTGGAGCAGAAAAAACCTACATTGAGTATAAAAAAGCACCACAGAGAAGAGTCACCCTCACACCATCTGCATCATAAAGATTCCAATGGCAAGGAGCAAAGTTAAACCCAAATTTTCTCCATCCTGAGAGATGGGGCATGACAGGATCTAATTGACATGCCCAGCAAACCATCTCTTTTCATGCTTTGCATCAATGATGTGAACACGAAAGGAAACACATCCATCAGCATCACAAAGTTCTCAGAAACTCCAGTAATTGCTCCACACTTTGTTATCACAGAAGGGAAATCAATCAGGGCTTCAAAAAACTAAACAAAAAAGCAGGAGCAGGCACCCCAGAGGAAAACTCTTCCAAAGTGCTTTCAGAAAAGAAAGGAACAAAAGCAACTTGAGATAACTTTCATCTAGAGCAAAGCAAATAAAGCATGGCCAGAAGTGTTGGTTAATATTCCACCTGCAGCACACCCAACACACAACCCCAGGAGCTGAATTCCAGAATTCCAGGTTCTGTTCAGGGCCCCTGGAGGCCCAGTCAGGAGAACAAAGGCTCCAAGGAGCAACCTGGTGGTGCCTGGTGCAGGCTGCCCTAGAGCAGAGGCTGGATGGAGTTTTAGAATAAAGCAGGGATTCATTCAAAGCATCTCCTCCATGGATCCACCTTGAGCAGCACCAGAGCCCAGCCTGGGCTGCACCCAAGATCAACCAAAATGGCCCCAAAATGCACGGCCGGGCACGGGGTCTGTCCCTGGGATCAGTTCTGCTCCATTCGCACCTTGCAGTTCATTGTCCCATTCCAGCTTTAGCCCAGCCAGTCACAGGTGACACCTCATTGTCACAGGTGTCACCTGGGCTCAGCCCCTCCTGCCCCAGCACAGGTGCAATGAGGGATGCACGTCATTCCTATTAAGAACCAAAAAATCCCACACTGGGACTTAATTCCAGCTGGTTTGGATGTCTGGGGAGAATCAGGGGTGGGAAACACTGCAAGGGCCCCTCAGTTTGTGCCGAGGGGTTACCAGAGCCAGGACAGGGATGAGCAGGGAGGATTTTTCCTGTTTTCACTTGCCAGGGCTCTGTGTTGGCTGCCAGAGGAACCTTGGAGGGGAGATTTGGACACTGGGAATGTGCTGCTCTGGTGTCCATGGCAATTCCTGCTCCCACAGCACTTGGGGAAGTATCCAGGGAGTTGCTGTATGACCAAAATCTGTTTGCACTTGCAAAGTAAAATATTTGCTGTTTAAAGAGAAGCAGGGAGAATCCTTAATGCTTTCCCAGCCTTGGTGTGATGGCCTTCCTATCCCACCATCCTTTTTCTATCTGCAGCAGCAGGATCCATCCTCCAAATGCCCTCCCCACCTCCTCCATCCCTCTGTGGCCACATCCAGAGGGTGCCAAACAGCCTGAAGGCTTTGAAGTTGGAAAAAGCCAAGAAATGTCAAGATCTGGAGCAAAAATGTGATGAGGAGAGGCTGAGGGAGCTGGGCAGGGGCTCAGCCTGGAGCAAAAGAGGCTCAGGGGGAACCTTGTGGCTCTGCACAGCTCCTGCCAGGAGGGGACAGGACAAGGGGAAACTGTCACAAACAGATTTTCTGAAAAATCCTTTTGCTGGGATCTTTTCTCCTGAGAAGCTGGGAAGCTTCAGCTTCCCCATGTTTTGCTGCTTTGGAATGTGATTTGGAGAATTGTTTACCCAGCATGTGAAATTGTTTTTACTTGATGACAATGACAGCCACCTGTGTCGAGGCTGTGAGCAGCCACAAAATTTTATTACCATTCTTTTCCATTCCTTGCTAGCTTTCTGGTGAAATTCTTTCTTCTATTTTTTTAGTATAGTTTTAATATATCATTTTCTTTTGATATAATATATATCATAAAGTAATAAATCAGCCTTTTGAAACATAGAGTCAAGATTCTCATCTCTTCCCTTGTCCTGGGACCCCCATGAACACCTCCACAGGGAGAGGTGCCCTGGAAACCACAGCCTGGCAGCTCTTCTTTCTGTAGAGGCAAACTGCAGGGATCCCCTGGGATACTTGGATGTACTGGAGTCTCTGGAAGATCAGTCACTGCAGAAAGATTTTTAGCAGTTTTATTGCAATCATTTTTAAAATAAATTGTTTTATTATGGTGTTAGATGAAAGCCCTGTCAGGGATTTTTAATTGTTTAAAGAAAGGAGAGAAAATACAGAAACAATGGTCATTTTTCACTGCAGAGGGGTTATTAAGCAGGATCCCCTAAAGGTCCAGATAAACTCTTCAGGAACTGACCAGAAAAGAAGGGGATTTCTGAGGTGCCACACCTTGCTGGGATCACACAATTACGTGGAATGGTTTAACCTGAATATTTGTGTCAAGGGAAGATAATGGATCCCCACTCCTGTAGGGTAAACTCCAGGGAAATTCTGTGTTGGTAAGCTCCAAGTAATAAACATGGGAAAGAGTAATTAACCATATATATGTAATCACATACTCTGATGGGTATTACCTGCTCAGTAAAGACATCTGGGTGGGAGTATTGATAACTCCATGGAGACAAGAATTTAATTCCTTGCAAAATACAAGAAGATAAATAAACCACTAGGCAGAGAAGGGAAAATCTATGACCTAATAATTTATTTATTTTTTAAAAAATACCATCAGAATTACTAATAGACTTAGGTAGCCAGGTAGCTTCTAAAATGTTCTCTGCTGTCATATTCTCATAGAATGAACATTCGCATGTTCCAACCTCCCATGTATTTGTGCAAGAAAATGTGATGTCAAGAGCAATGGAGAGAGAGGGCTGGTCACTGGTCCTGTTTTGGAGCTGTCAGCAGTGACCAGGAGGTTCCTTGGCCTCAGATGAGCAATATGTCAGCTGTGAGCACTTTTGGAAGCAAGTGTTTGTCTTGGCTGTCCTGTTTTCCCTGGATGCCGTGGCCGTGTCCAAGCTGGTGCAGATGGCAGCAGCCAGAGTTAGGTCTTCATTCACAAATGGAAGGTGACAGGGAGCTGCTGCCAGCCCTGACCCATCTTCCCCATCACCTGTGCTGGGAGGGACATCAGCTTCACACCAAGCCCAAGGCTTGGCAGCTTGGCTTGGTTCCTTCAGTGGCTCCCAAACAACTCCATCCAAATTCCCTGGGATGTGCTCAGCTCCAAACCAGACCTCGGCTCTACAGGATTCAAACTGACCCCATGAAGAGAATAATGATGCTTCTGACTCCATGGATATCAGAAGGCTAATTAAGTACTTTATTATACTATATTATTCTGTACTATTTTACACTACATCTAAAATGAATCTGCACAAGCACTCCATTCAATTCCACTGCCCAGAATCTCGTGATTGTCTGTTGACGGACATGCTTGGCCCTGACAGGCCAAGGAAACAAATGTTGAAGATTGCAAGGCAAGATATTTTCAATTACCATCTGTATGGCAGATTACCTTTGTCAAGTGGGCAGTTTGCCTTATCTCTCTCTTTGAGTGACCACATTCAC
>JAWWMQ010000301.1:60593128-60609590 GCA_035047885.1 Chlorospingus flavigularis | reverse complement strand
GGAAAAGGACTCTTCCATAAAAGGCCATGAAATCCTTAAAAAATGAAGATTTTTTTCAAAATTCAAGTTATTTCCATATTGTGATCCAAGAAAAGCTCAGATTTATCCATTATTTAGTATACTATATATATAAAAATATATATATTTATATATTGGATCATTGTAAATTTATATATTAAAAATATAAAAACTTATATGCTTATATATTGGACCACTGTAAATTTACATAAAAACATTTCTATTTATATATTTATATATTGGATCACTGTAAATTTATATATTAAAAATATAAAAACTTATATGCTTATATATTGGACCACTGTAATTTTATATATAAATATTTCTATTTATATATTGGATCACTGTAAATTTATATATAAATATATTTATATACTCACATATTGAACCACTGTAAATTTACATATAAATATTTCTGTTTATATACTTACATATTGGACCACTGTACATTTATATGTAAATATTTCTATTTATATATTTATATATTGGATCACTGTAAATTTAGGAATTTTCTGTTCAGCTCTTGCAGCACCTCTGCAGAGTCTCAGAAACTGAAAGAATATATTTAAGACTGAAAAAACCATAAGATATTGGTGGAAAAAAAGAGTTTTCAGTATCTGCTGCTGTTGGCACCTAACAGGAGATAAAATATTTGTATTTATTCATTTTTATTTATTCCTCTGATCACAAAAGGATCTAATAATTATTTATTAATAAATCAGGATTTTATTTACTAAACAGTCAAGTTTTTTCCTTACTCAACTCTGCCCAGCCTTGTGAAGGAATTGCTGCATAGGAACCTGCTAACCCAGGATGAGCATCCAGCAGCAGATTGCAAAATTCATTTCAGCTGCACTGCCCACAAGTTGCTTTCCCTGCCTCGAGCTCTTCTAAATCATTCAATATTTGGTTATTTCTGGTGCTGGCATCATTTCTTGTGCATGAAAATTGAAATTTTATCCATTATCAGTATCTGTTTGATATTTTTTTGGGCAATTTTAGAGCCTCTTTTCTTCACTTGGATTCAAACAAATATTGCAGCTTGGCCTTGAGTGCCAGATTGAGCAGGGCCCTTGTGCAATCCCTGTTTAATTATCTCTGATGAACTGGTTTTTGGGATATCAGGATCTTTGTGTTCACATTCTCAAGCAAACCCAACTAAAATAAAATCAATTTCAGTACAGCTCAGCTGAAATAGATTTCAGATGAGATTTGATCAATAACAAACTGTTGTGTACTTAGGAATCCCCCCTTTACTGATATTGATTTCAAAGTCTGGGTGAGCCCCAGCTTGAAGAGGTGGTAGCTTTTGGATCAGAGGTCAAACCACAAATCCTGTTGTCATTTAAAATCCTTTTCCTTGGAGTGGAGAGCCTGGAGCCCCTCAGGGTTCATCCATTTGATGTCAATTAACTGTTCCTACATGTACATGGAATTATTTCTGTGTTTAATCTCTTTTTGCACTGGGAAAACACCCAAGGTGGCTCTAGGACAAACTGAAATTTTCTGCCAAATTAATTTAAATTAAACAATGAAACAATTTCAGCATTGATTGAAGTTTTGGGGCTTTGTTTCTCTGTTTCCCCCAGGATTAATATCAGTGGAGAGAAGCCCAGAGATCGCTCCTGGCACACGCTGACCCCCATAGGGGAGGACAGGCTTTTCCTTTTTGGAGGACTAAGCTCTGATAATGTTCCTTTGAGTGAGTAATTGAGAGTAAAAATGTCATTCTGATTCTCTTGTGCATTTCAGATCACACAAACGGGGTGGGGTGGTTGGCAGGAGTTGCTTTTGTAGAAAAGGCAGCTTGTTTCCATGAAAAAAACTGAAATTGGCAAAAATCATTTGAAGATAAATAATAATTTCACAGATAAATCCACTGGGAGGAAATGATTTCCTCAATTTACTCAAAATAAAGGGGTTAGGTGTGTTTTAATTCCAGATTTCAGTGCAGGGAGGGTTCTGGGACAACATTAAATCCCAAAGAGTGAAAAGAAGCAGCTTCATGAAATGCTGATGTTCCTGCCACCTAAATAAACATGCTCTTGGAGCTGCTCGTGTGAACAAAAAGCCAGTTTTTTATCCCAAAAGCCCATTAATGAGCTTTATAATAATTATTATAATAATAATTCTCCCATTGCAGGTGATGGTTGGATCCACAGCATTGCAACAAATGGCTGGAAGCAGCTCACCCATCTGCCCAAGAGCAGGCCCAGGTACAGGAACAGAACTCTTGTGTGCTGGAATTGAATCCTTTTCCAAAATGAACCAGTTTTTAAATTCCTGAGCAGTATTTTTAAAGAATATTTTAGAATATTAATGCAGTGTGGTTGAATAGTTTGCTTTAACACCTTTTTTTGCCTTCATACCTCATTTTAATTTCTGTATTTGATGCTTATTTTGTTATTTTGTGGTGAAGGATCTGGGTGTCCAACTGACCTGGTGCTCTGTAGCCAAATTACTGTTCTGTAATCAAACCATAAAAATTGGAGGAATAAATAACCAAGGAGAACAATACAAGCTCATTCATATTTATAAATTATTAGAAACAGGGGAGGAGAGACCATGGAAAACTTGATTCCTCTTTCAGGGTTCAAAAGCAAAATTGAGTGTGAACCCAGTGTTTGAATCATTATCTGTGTTTCTAAGTTAAACACTATTGAACTGATTTGCTCTGGATAGTAAATATTCAGATTTTCATTGAATTCATTCCCTGCATTCACCCAGGAACTCCCAGCACAATTTTATATCATAATATCTAGCACAATGTATTTTTAATTACAATATTTATATCATAATATATCACAATTTTTAATTATTTTTTTCTGATACAAAAATATCCAGTTCTGCTCTGCTCCCTGCCTTGTTACTGAAATAATAAATTAATTTTCTTCCTGTTTTATCCTGTTCTGGGCTGTCTCTTAAACACAACAGCCACAGCTAAACCAACTTTTCTGCTTTTTGCCCTTCAGACTCTTCCAAGCCCACATAAACTCAGCCCTCAGCCTCACCAAATACTCAATTTATGATCAGTGATGTTTTTATGCTATTTCAGCACTGAGGAGTCTTTAATGACAGCACAGCAGGAGCAGCCAAACCTTCCTGTGCTGGGATTTTCCCTGGATGTGCTGGAATATTGTTCCATTCTGTGCTGGGAGGGACAGGGATCCCTGAGCCCAGGGCATTTGGGTTCTGGGGCTGAGGAGCTTTCCTGAGCCTAAATCTTCCTAGAACTGAATAAAGCAAAGCCCAAAACCTCCTGGATTTTTCCAGGAAACCATGGATTTTTCCATTTCCAGAATTGTTAGGGTGGGAAGGGACCTCTGGAGATCCCCCAGGGCAGGGCCACCTGCAGCAGGTGACACTGGCATGTGTCCAGGGATAAAAGGAACCACACCAAAAGCCTGTCCATACACTGAACTGCTTAAGTGTCAAGTATTTGTACCAGAATTTTATTTTCTGCAGCTGGAAAAGCTTTAAATCAGTAGAGCTGCTCTTCAAATGCAGAGCAGTAATACATCTATGTGTACTTCTTTTATATATTTCTCTTACTTTGTAATGAAATTTATTAGTGTCTTTTCCTGATGTTCCTGCACCTCTGATTCCCTCCCTAAATTCTGTACAGAATAATTTCCTTCAACCTCCACTTTTAGCAATTTCTAAAGAATTGCCTTTTCAGGTGATCCTGGATTGGCAGAAAATGCTGTTTCTCCCTGTCCATCCATTTCACTTTTGCATGCTGGGTTGAATAGAGCCCCAAGTGTTTAACCTCTGGATTCCCCATATTTTCATTCCCATAACTGCAGAAAATGCTGTTCCTCCCTCTGTCCATGAATTTTAGTTTTGCGTGCTGGGTTGAAATAAAATACAAATTTTAACCCCTGGATTCCCAATGCTTTTATTCCCATAACTGGTAGAAAATCCTGTTCCTCCCTCTGTCCATCAGTTCTATTCAGGCAACGTTTTGCATGCTGGGTTGAAATAAAATACAAATTTCAACTCCTGTATTCCCAATGTTTTCATTCCCAAAATTGTAGAAAATCCTGTTCCTCCCTCTGTCCATCAATTTTAATTTTGCATGCTGGGTTGAAATAAAATACAAATTTTAAGCCCTGGATTCCCAATGTTTTTATTCCCATAACTGGGAGAAAATCCTGTTCCTCCCTCTATCCATAAATTTTAGTTTTGCGTGCTGGGTTGAAATAAAATACAAATCTTAATTCCTAGATTCCCAATGTTTTCATTCCCAAAATTGGTAGAAAATCCTGTTTTCTCCCTCTGTCCATGAGTTTCAGTTTTGCATGCTGGGTTCAACAGAGCCCCCAGTGTTTAACCTCTGGGTTCCCCATATTTTCATTCCCATAACTGCAGAAAATGCTGTTTCTCCCTGTGTCCATAAATTTCACTTTTGCATGCTGGGTTGAATCGAGCCCAAAGTGTTTAATCTCTGGGTTCCCCTGTTTTCATTCCCAAAGTTGGTGGAAAATGCTGTTCTCCCCGTGTCCATGAGTTCCAGTTTTGCATGCTGGGTTCAGTAGAGCCCCCAGTGTTTAACCCCTGGGTCCCCATGTTCTCATTGCCATGTGATGCCGTTGCTGTGCTGGAGCCCTGTGTGATTGAATAACGTGCTTTGTTAGAATGTTTAGGTGATAAGTTAGAGCAGCCCATGGGAGGCCAGGAGCTCTCAGGCAGTAGGAAAAGCCTCAGGTTTCAAGCTAGGATGTCAGCAGAGCCCAGGCAGGAAAGGCTTCCCCGTGTTCTCCGTGACCAAGCCCAGATTTCCCTAATGCAGAGCAGGCAGAGACAGATCTGGCACAGGTATGAGGAAGGGAAAAGGTGAGGAACCTGCTAAGGACTGGTGAGAGAAAGTGGGAACGTTGATTTTTGCATGAAACTTCAGTGGTGTGTTTGATTTTGCTTCAGTGGCTCTAAAGTCCATCAGCAGTGGTGATAGAGCAGAAAAATCTGATCATGAAAAATGAACTCCCCACCAGGGGTGGCTGCTGAAGGGGCAGGATCTTTCTGAAAGACCTAAAGTCAGGATTTGCTTTTGTGGGGTTTTTATGATAAAACTCCCTTGGTGTGCTGGAAGCTACTGACTCACAGCAAGTGATCCCAGGATCTCTGGGGGAAGGGCAAGACTGGAACAGGAGAGCTGGAGATCCCAGTGTCAGCACTGAGAACCCCCCAGGCTGAAAGCCACGAGAAAATTGTACTGCTGAACCAAAGAAAGTGGAAAATTGCAAAAGGAAAAGCTTGGCAAAAGCTTGGTTTGTAGAGTTGCCAAAAAAATTTTCCACTCTGGTGATAAATAAGACAAAGTTGATATGCCCAGAATACAGAAAAGTCAAATAATGACAAAATGTATTGGTCTGCTGGGGAGTTACACTGCTCTCTTACTTCATTAAACAAACAAGTAATAAATTTTAAGGTGTTATTTTTTACCTCTGAAATAATGGTTTTGTCTTGCTGCTGACCCCCAAGTCCTTGTTCCTTGGGCACTGACTGTGTTTGTGTTTGATTGCAGGTTGTGGCACACAGCCTGCCTGGGGCAGGAGGGAGAAGTGATGGTGTTTGGGGGCAGCAAAGATGATCTGCTCTTTATGGACACGGTCAGTAAACTGAGCAACAAATCCCATCACTGGGATAATTATAATTAATACCAAATTATGGAGTGGTTTCAGTTGGGAGGGGCCCTAAAGTCCATTTAATCCACCCCTGCCTGGGCAGGGACAGCTCCCACTATCCCAGGTTGCTCCAGGCATCATCCAGCCTGGCCTTGGACACTGCCACAGATGGGGAGTCCAAAACCTCTGGGCAAATAGATAAATAAATATTATATATTAATAAATATATTAATTGAAGAAAATTAGTTGAACTAGGAAGAAAAAGCTGCAACATCACCTGGTCTCTATAGGAAAACTTCAGTGTATAAATATATTAATTGATTAATTTTAATTAAATTTTTAAAAAATCCCAAATCAGATTGAGTTTGGCTCAAACAATTTGCTCTAATTGGTAACTGAAACCATTACAAATTACGCATCACTGAGGAAATTATTATAATTTACACACCTGAGATTATAAATTAATTATAATTTACACACTACTGAGGAATCCCCACCTGAGGCTTTCTTGACTGTCAGAATAAAAATGAATTTGTAATTCAGGTTCCTTATAAATAGTTGGTCAAGGAGGATATTTCTAAATCATGTGATAGTAAATGTGAGGATTGCTGGGGTGGATAAGTTGTTTGCCATTCTCATGGTTCTTTTCTTCTCTTGCCCAGGGTCACTGCAGTGACTTGCTGATATTTCAGACTCAGCCTTATTCCCTGCTCAGGTGAGTTGGAGTTACAGAATCCCAGACTGGTTTAGGCTGGGCTGAAATCCATCGTGTTCCACGGGCAGGACACCTCCCACCACCCCAGGTGTTGTTTCAGCACCTGCTCCTGCAGAAATGGGGTGAAATTCCCAATTTCCTCCCCAGGAAATACCTGAGCCCTTCAGTGTGTGGTGCTGCACAGCAGTTGAATCACTGGTGCTGTGTAATTCCTGCCCCTGTAATTAACACCTGTGATTAATGCACATCAGCTTTTGCCAGGTGTCATTTGTTAGAATATAAATAATTTACTTCAATTTTTCTTTTTTTTTCTATTTCCCTTCCTCAGGCTGTGTCTGGACTGCATTGGGAAGAACGCAGCTCTCTTGGAGAAGCAAATTCCCTGTTTGCCACCCAAACTTGTGCAGGAAGTGCTGAAAAAAATCACATTTTGGGCAGCCATGACCCACAGGCAGGGGAGGAAAGCTGAGACTGAGAGACAAAGCCAGCTGCAGTGCACATGAGGCAGGGCAGGGAGCTGAGGGACACCTCCCAGGGCTTGTTCAGAGCTCTGCTCTGCTGGATTCCTGAGGGAAGTTTGACAGCAAATCCTTTTCTTGGAATCTCTCGTTTCCTGCGTTATGGAAAACTGATCCAGCTTCATTTCTAGATAATTGTTCACCTCTGCACTCGTGGTTTTGGCCACACAGCCCTCACAACCTTTTGTTCTTTTGGAAGGGGACATTTTGTTCTTTTGGAAGGATCCATTTCAGCTGGATAAAATATGGTTTGAGTTTAAAAACCCTCCTTGGCCTTACCCCCATCAGCCTTCCCAAAAAGATAAATTCACCTCGGTGTCTTGGGGATGTTCACACTTTGTCAGTCTTAAAGGTAACAAATTTACCACCCCCAGATGTTGGTTCCACCAGGCTCTGACCAAAATCCAGCCCTGGAGCCTCACACCTCACACTCCAAATTGGAAAATCCATCTGGGAATTGTGGAACCTGGAAGAAAAAGCTGCAACACCACCTGGTCTCTATAAGAAAACTTCAGTTCATCACCTGGTTTTACTGTTTCTGTCATCAGGAAATCCTTTTGGAAATAAGTTGTATATTGTATTTTGGATGTGCAAAGTTTATATTTCATTCTTGTTAAAAAAACAACAACAACAAAGTTGTTTATTTATTGTTTAAAAAAAAAGCAAATGTAGTACTGGTTATTTTTCTGTTTCAAATATTTACTTAACAGGAGCACAGTCATTAAAATTTTATAGAGAGTTGAAGCAAGAGGTATTTGGACACATTTTTGATGGTTTTAAAATCTGTAAAAATTAATTATTTGGGGAAAAGCTTTGGGGGAAGCAAATTTGTTTCAAAAAGGAATTTTTGTGATTTGTTACTTTAACAGCCTCAGTTTATGTGCTGAACTCCCTGCCCCCCATTTTTAGGAGGGGTCCAGATTCCCACCTGAGCCCCAAGGTTTGATTTTGGGGGGCTCAGATGCCCCTCAAAGTCTAATTTTGAGGGTTTGGGATTGACTTGGTGGATTCAGCTGCCTCCAAGGTTAATTTGCAGGGGCCCAGGTGCCCCCAGGGTTAATTTTTGGAGGGCTGAGGTGCCCCCCATGGTTAATTTGGGGGTTTCAGATGCCCCCAGTGGGAATTTTGTTGGGTTTAGGTGCCCCCAGTGTGAATTTACAAGGTTCAAGTGCCCCTGAGGTTAATTTTGGGGTGCTTCTGATGCCCCAAGGTAAATTTTTGGTGTTGTTCAGGTGCCCTCATGGTTGGTTTTGCTCCCAGTGTTGATTTTGGGAGGTTCTGATGTCCCCAGTGTGAATTTGGAGTGGTTCTGGTGCTGTGATGTTAATTTTGGGGTAATTCAGGTGTCCCCAGTGTTAATTTTGGGGTAATTCAGGTGTCCCCAGTGTTAATTTGGGGTTATTTAGGTGCCCCCAGTGTTAATTTGGGGTTATTTAGGTGCCCCCAGTGTTAATTTGGGATAGTTCAGGAGCCCCCAGGGTTAATCTTGGGGTTCAGGTGCCCTCAGGGTGATTTTTGGGGTGGTTCAGGTGCCACCCAGGGGGGCCTGGGTGCTCCAGTGTTAATTTTGGGGTTCGGATGCTCCTGGTGTTAATTTTGGGGTTGTTCAGGTGCCCTCAGGGTGAATTGTGAGGTATTTCAGATGCTCTCAGGGTTAATTTCGAGGCGGTTCAGGTGCCCTCAGGGTTAATTTTAGGGTGCTCAGGTGCCCCCAGGGTGAATTTGGGGGGTGCCAGTGCCCTCAGGGTGAATTCTAGGGTATTTCAGGTGCTCCCAGAGTTAATTTTGGGGCAGTTCAGATGCTCCCAGTGCTAATTCTGGGGTACCCGGTGCCCTCAGGGTTAATTCTGAGGTGCCCGGTGCCCTCAGGGTGAATTGTGGGGCACCTCAGACACTCGCAGTGTTAATTCCGGGGTGCCCGGTGCCCTCGGGGTGAATTTGGGGGTGGTTCAGGTGCTCCCAGTGTTAATTTTGGTGCGGTTCGGGTGCTCCCAGTGTTAATTTGGGGGCACCTCAAACACTCGCAGTGTTAATTCTGAGGTGCCCGGTGCCCTCAGGGTGAATTTGGGGGCACCTCAGGCACTCGCAGTGTTAATTTTGGGGCAGCTCAGACACTCGCAGTGTTAATTCCGGAGTGCCCGGTGCCCCGGTCCGGGTTCGGGGGGTATTTCAGATGCTCCCAGGGTGAATTTGGGGGCACCTCAGACACTCGCAGCGTTAATCCCGGGTCGCCCGGTGCCCCGGTCCGGGTCCGGGGTGCCGGAGCCTGCGCGCTGCCGCCGGAAGGTGCCGCCCGCCCGGCGGATGTTGCGGCGCGGCCGCGGCTGAGGGAGGGAGGGAGGCCGGGCCGGCGGAGCGGCAGCGGCGGGGCCGCGGTAGGAGCGGGACGGGCCCGGGGCCTCGGGGGGCTCTGAGGGACGCGGGGCGCGCTCGGGCCGGGCCGGTAACGGCGGCGGGCAGCGCTCGGGCGGCCGCGATGTCGCGACAGTTGAGCGTGTCGTGAGGAGCCCGCCGGGCCCACCCTGCGCTCAGACATGTCGCGACAGGAGAAGGTGTCGTGAGGAGCCCCCGGCTGTGGTGTGTGAGGGGGGCGGGCAGAGCCGCAGGGCTGCGGGGAGCTGAGGGGGAAATGGCTGAAGGGACGCGGCCCAGCGTGTCTGAGGGGCAAAATGAATAACAGAATATTGTGCATATCTATTATAGATAAATATTATATCGCTGTTATTTCTCCGAGGCGGTGAAGACACCGCTAGCTCGAAGCAGGCAGGTTTCACGGGGCTGTGGGCAAGACTTGCTAATCTAAATTAGAAATCGTAATTAAAGCTCACAGATAACCCCCCGGAGGTGGTGTAGCGTCTCCGTGGCGGGAGTGATTAAAATTAAACAGCAAAAAACCCTCAGGAGCGGTGTGTGGGAACAGCAGAGTATCCAGCCTGGAGTGCAGGGTGTGATTGTCCCGCTGAGATCCTTTTCCCTGGATTTGGGTGCACAAATTTGGGCTCTTTGGCTTCCCTGGGCTTTGTGTCTGTGTTTTGCCAGCTCAGTCTGGGGTTTGGAGCAGGGGCTTTGGCTCTGTGGGGTTTTGTGTAGGATGGGTGACATTGTTCTGTGGGAAGACACTGAAAAGCTCCAGGATTTGCTGCTATTGTAGGCAAATCTGTCAAATTTATTCCCCTTTGGATTGGTTTTTTTGGCATCGTGGGGTTTTTTGACATGGTGTGGGTTGGAAGGGACCTTAATGCTTGTCTTGTCCATGGGCAGGGACACCTTCCACTGTCCCAGGCTGCTCCAAGCTGGCCTTGGACACTTCCAGGGATCCAGGGGCAGCCACAGCTTCTCTGGGCAAATCAATTGAAGTATTTATAGATAAGATTTTAAATATTTTTTAAAACGGACACTTTGAGTCGTACTGGTAGCTGTAACCATTACAAACCATGCACCAGTGAGGAGTCCCGACCTGGAACGTTTCTGACTTCAGCCATGTGTAGTTTATCCTGGTGTTTCCAAGCCCCACACTGTGTCAGGGAGGGTCAGGATCTCAGGGAAAAGTCCCACTATTCCAGAGGGTGCTGGCACTGCCCAGACTCCTCGGGGAATGGGCACAGCCCCGAGGCTGCCAGGGATGCGCAGGGTGGGATTGTTGGGGGTCTGTGCCGGGCTCTGGCTGATCCCGCTGCGGGAATTGCGTGTTCCCGTGCCCGCAGCACGTCCCAGGATGGCCGACGAGAACGAGGAGCTGCCGGCGGACGAGGAGCTGCCGGCGCCGGCCGAGGAGGGCTTTGAGCAGCTGGAGAACGACAGCCCCGCCGAGCGCAGCGGGCACGTGGCCGTCACCGACGGGCGCTGCATGTACGTCTGGGGAGGATACAAGGTACAGCTGCCCCAGCCTGGGAGCCCTGTCCCATCCATCCATCCATCATCCATCCATCCATCCATTCATCCATCCATCCATCCATCCATCCATCCATCCATCCATCCATCCATCCATCCATCCATCCATCCCTGTAAAACATGTTCCCACTTCCAATTTTTGATGGGAACTGAAGAACTTGATGCAAGTGTGACCTCAAGGGTTTCCTTCCTCTTTCGGGGTTTTGTTGTTTTGCTGTTTCATGGGAGGTTTTTGGGTTGGTTTTTGGTTTGGGTTGGGTTGGTGTTTTCATTTTTTAATGTTTGTGGGTTTGGGAGTTCTATTTGTTTGTTTGATTTTCTCATTTTTGTTTGTTTGTTGTTTATTTGGGGTTTTGTTTGTTTGTGTATTTGGGGTTTTTGTTTGCTTGGTTTTTCTTATTTGTTTCTTGGGGTTTTTTTGTTTGTTCGTTTGGGGTTTTGTTTGTTTACAATTTTTGTTTGTTTGGGATTTTTTTGTTTTGTTTTTTGGTTGTTGGTTTGGATTCTTGCTTGTTTGGGGTTTTTCTTTGTGTTTTTTGTTTGGCTTTTTGTTTGTTTGGGGGTTTTTGTTTTGTTTGTTTGGATTAGGTTGGGGAATTTTTTTTTGTTGCATTTTTTGGGTTTTTGTCCATGGCACCAATCCACCCCTGCTGCCAGCAGGGAGGATGACTCTGTTGCCTGGGAACAAACTGGAGGCAGCCAGCTCATGGAAAGTTGTTTTCCCTTGGGTTTCCTTTTCTTTCCATCCCTTTGTGTTTGTGGGGGTTTTGTTTGTGGGGATTTGATCCACGTTCTGCTTGGAAAATCCAGCTGGGCAATTAGCTGGCAATGGCCATTTCCCAATTAATTAGGGATCCTGCCAGAGAGCTGGAGCAGGAGCCCATGGAGAGAGAGAGAGGCAGGAAAATGTGGCTGTGCTGGACCCCAGAAAATCCTGGGATAAGGAGAGAAATCCTCTCTGGGCAAACTCTTGAGTGCTGGTGCTGGGTAAAATCCAGGGAAAAACCTTGGGAGATTGGGCTTTAAGGGGATTGGGACTGGCTCCTTTAGGGAAAAGGCTTTGGGAATTTGAGCTTCAGTGGGATTGGGATTGGCTCCTTTAGGAAAAAGGCTTTGGGAGTTTGGGTTTTAATGGGATTGACTCCTTTAGGGAATAGGTTTTGGCAGATTGGGCTTTAGTGGGATTGACACTTTAGGAAAAAGGCTTTGAGAGCCTGGCTCTGAATGGGATTTGGATTGGCTCCTTCAGGGCTGGTCCCACAAAGGCTGAGTCTGGCTCCTTTTTTAAGATCTGTTTTGGGTTTAGGCTGCTCCCAGTTAATCTTTGGCTCTTTGTGCACCACATCCCAGTGTTGGCTCCACTCTCCTGCTCCTCAAAGCTGGGCTTGTTGTTCTGCCATGGAATTCCAATTGGAATTCTCTTTCCCACACCCGTGGGAGCAGGAGGAAAGCAGCAGTGGCTGCCTTTGGAGGGAGCTGCCTTTTGTGTTCCTGATTTTCTCCAGGAGACAAAGCTCTTTCCCCCTCTCCCTCGGGGTTTGCTGGGTTTGGGGTTCTCCCTTCATTGTTTAAGGAGATTTCTTCCTCCTCTCGGTCTCAATTCCCACAGCCTGGGGAGGAGCAGCCATCAAAGAGCGGTCATCAAAGCCATGATTTCCTTTTCTTCTTGGGCAGATTGTGATCTCAGAGGTCTCAAATTGTGTTTTAATGATTTTATGTTTAATCATTTGATATTTACTGGATTGTTGATCCCAGTCCCATCCCAGCATTGTTCTGAATTCATGGAATAAATCACTTTAATAAGTTTATATTTTTTTACATTTATATTTATATTAATTAATCACTTTAAATTACTTTTATTTTTCTGAATTCATGGAATCCAGACTTTATAACCTGCTCTGGAAAATCACATCAAGGCCACACTTTCCTTTCCTGCTCAGGATATTGTGCTCTCAGAGCTCTCAGTGCTGAGTTTAATGGGGTTTGTGTTTAATCATATTTACTGAATTATTGATCCCAGTCCCACCCAGTGCTGTTCTGAATTCACTGGGGTTTTAGCAGGTAATGAGGAAAATCCTTTTGCTTGCTTTGCACCATCACAGCCCTCCTTTCCTGGTGCAGGGTGGGTGGATAATTTGGATCATTCCCTGTATCCCACCCCTCCAGATGGCTCCATTCCCCCTCCAGATCAGCTTTTTTGGTTCCTTGCAGCCTCCCCGGAGGGTTTTTCCCCCAAGCCTGGGGAAGGAAGAGGCTCCTTGTGCTGGGGGAGGAAGTGTTGGGCAGGGCTTTGCTCACTGAAAGTTTCCCATCAGCAAAGCTCATTTCTGCAGGAGATTTAAAGAGGAGACAGCACGGGAATTGAAAATCTCTTTTGTATCAATTGAAATGAATTTAAATTACATTTAAATGAACCCTGTCAGCAGAGGGAGGATGGGAGGGGTGGCACTGCTGCTGACACCTGCCCAGATGTGGCTCAGGAAGGTTTTCAACAAACCTGGAATTGTTCCAGAGTTTTTCAGTGACATTTTTGGTCCTTACTGGAGCTGGGGGTAGATTTGAGTCCTTTTACTCTGGGGGGAATCTTTGTATTTAGCCGTAGAGACAGCAAATGTCCAAATTCTGATAAAGTTATCCTTGTTGGGGTCACCTGCCTGAAAAACAGGGACAGGTTTCTCTGCCTTGATGTCTTTAGGAAGGACTTTATCCTCTTGGCAACAAAAAAAAAACCCAAAAAACCAAAACAACAAAAAAACCCCAACCAAACCAAACAACAAAAAAACCCCCCAAAAAACTGCAAAAAACCAAACCCAAAACCAAAACAAAACAAAGAAAAAAAACCACAAAAAACCAAAACCAAAAAAACCCAAAACCAACTCCCAAACCAACCAACCAAACAAAAAGAAATCTATTTAATTAAGAACTATTCACTGGAATAAAGAATATCCACTTCTAGAACGGGAATAAAGGATGATTTGAGATCTGCCCAAGCACTGAAATCTTCCCTCTCCAAAGGTCCAGGTGAACACTCAGAGCTGGGGGAGATGGAGATGAATTTTCCTGGGGGAAAAAGGGTGACATGGAGCAGTTAAGGATTTCAGAGCAGCTAGTATGTGACAGGGATTCTACAGGCACAATTCCCAGAGTTCTTTATGAAAACAGTGGGAGCATAATGGATAAAACAGAGTTTGGCACTGGATTTATTCATGGCTATGTGGGATCCTCAGCTGGAAGGGACCCCCAAGTGGAGCTACCTGGAACTATTCCATCAGTCTTGTGCACCCATGGGAAGTATCAGCTGTTTAAAAAAAGACAGAAAAATTAAAAGTTTGGCTCATTTCTAGCAGAATTAGACCCTTTCTTGAAGCACTTAGGAATTGAAGAACCCAAACTGGCCAATGCTGATTTAAACTGCAGAATCCCTGTCACATTCCAGCTGCTCTGAAAGGTGAAACAGAAGGAAAGGAGTTGGAGGAACCTCTGGGAAAGCTTGTGCAGAGACAGACAAAAAAAAGCAGCAAAATTTTGCCTCTGGAGAGGTGAATCAGCAGCAGGGCAGGCTGTGATTCCAGGAGGGAAAGCTGCTTCCAGGCAAAGGTTGAGCAGGAATTCTGTGGATATAAAACATCACCCTCACACCCAAAGCAGCTGCCAAAAATCACCCTAAACCCCCTCACGTGGCATTTTTGAGGTGTCCCTTGCGCCCCAAAGCTGCAGAGTTGGGGACAGATCCCCCCCAACCCTCTCTGGGGTGAAAATTTCTGTTTTTCTCTGAGAGATCCTTCACTGCTGGTTCCTTTATCTGCCTTTCAGCCTCTAAATAATTTCCAGCTCAGAGCTATGAGCCAAAAGCCCTCTGTTTTTTTTTAATTCTTCATTTTGTAACCTGGGGTATTTTACATTTCAGCCCTTGGTTCCCCCAAGCTCACAACCCACAGTGCCTGGTGGATACAGGAACTGCAAAGAGAGATAAAAATGAGATAAAAATGGGTGTAAAAAGGGAAAAGAGAGTTAATTCCAGCTGTGTGCAATAATTCCTTCACAGACACAATTCTTTGTGCCAGGTTGAACTGTCTGTTAGGGGTGTGGTGGAGTTGGGACATCTTTTGATGATGTGGTGATTCATTTTATAATTTTCATCTTTTTCAGCTGATATCACCACCAGTTTCCTGCTGATCCTCATGTTGTTTGTCATCAGCTTCCACCTCCTGCTCGGGGTGCTCAAGGTACGTTCCCCACAAATGACACTCGGGGTTTGGGTGGTGATCACTGCAATTGTGGTCAACAAAAGCAGGAAAACCTCCCAGAATCACAGAATCACACAGGGAAAAAAGGTAGATAAAAATCCCAGAATCACAAAATCACACAGGGAAAAAAGGCAGATAAAAAATCCCAGTATCAAAGAATCACACAGGGAAAAAAAAAGGTAGATAGAAATCCCAGAATCCCAGAATCACACAGGAAAAAGGTAGATAGAAATCCCAGAATCACACAGCAAAAAGGGCAGATAAAAATCCCAGAATCACAAAAATCACATAGGGAAAAAAGGCAGATAGAAATCCCAGAACCACAGAATCACACGGGAAAAAAGTCAGATAAAAAATCCAGAATCACACAGGAAAAAAGGCCGATAAAAATCCCAGAATCACAAAATCACGCAGGGATAAAAGGCAGATAAAAATCCCAGAATCATATGGCAAAAAAAGATAAAATTCCCAGAATCACACAGGGAAGAAAGCAGATAAAAATCCCAGAATCACACAGGGACAAAAGGCAGATAAAAATGTCTCCTTGTTGCAGAGGGGGAGAGGGACTGGTTTGGAGCCTCAGGTTCCTGGAAAAAGCTTAAAACACTCAGATTGACCAAATCTGGGCAGCATTTCCATCAGGGCTATGCTTGGTGTCAAATGAAGGAGATTTTATGATTTAGAAAGGTTTTCTTGCCTCATTTCCTTTCCCTGTTGCAAGTCAGGTCCTGTGAGAGAGCTGTCACTGCCCTGCTGCAGCGGGGACTCATTTCCCAGGGCAGGAGGAGGAATGACCAGGCCTGGAATCCCCAGGAATCTGAACCCAGTTCTCCCTCTGCAGAGGTGAATTTCAGGGACAGTGGGATGACAGTTCTGATGGGAAGTGCCAATGCCACAGAGTGAGAGTTCACAGGAATTTTCCAAAGGGGTGAGGAAAACCAGCTTTGATGATTTTCTCTGAATCGGCTGTCACTGAAATCAGAAATTCCAGGGAAGTGTTAATTCTTGGAGCACCATCTAAGTCCTTCCAGGTGTTGCCAGCTGGTCTCATTTCCCAGTTGGAATAAAAATAACCATTATATATCATGGTTATATCATAAATAACCAGCACTGCTTTTCCTCCTCAGATGAGGGAGCGGTTCCTGATCCCCTTCCTGGCTCTGCAAGTCATCGATTTCCTCCTGAGCCTCCTGACCATGTTCAGCTCCTACATCCAGGTGCCAGCGATCATCTCCGTGTCCTCCCTGGGCCACACGGTGGGTGACAGCTCCTCCTCCTGGGGGCTCTGGGTGGGTGACAGCTCCTCCTCCTTGTTGGAGCCCTGGCCACTGAGAATTCCAGACTTTCTGTGCTGCCAGGCACTGACCCCCCAGAGAACACTGCACTGACCTGAGGCCATGGAGAAGCTTCCAGAATGGAATGACAGAACTGGGATTGTGGATGTGG
>JAWWMQ010000301.1:60579119-60593028 GCA_035047885.1 Chlorospingus flavigularis | reverse complement strand
GCTCAAACAATCAAATCCCAAACTTTGATCCATCAGCACCAACAGTCTGGGCTATCAAGATGCTTTTGGGGCATTGATTTAAATGACTTGAAGCTGCTGAAGAGCAGTTGAAAAGTTACTTAGGGTTTGGAAATATTTTTGGACACCAAGA
Organism: Chlorospingus flavigularis; assembly: GCA_035047885.1. Lineage (NCBI taxonomy): Eukaryota > Metazoa > Chordata > Aves > Passeriformes > Passerellidae > Chlorospingus > Chlorospingus flavigularis. Next base: position 60,592,877 of record JAWWMQ010000301.1, on the reverse strand, counting down.
ACCAGGTAAGGACACTGAGCACAACATTTGAGTTCCTTTGCTCCTCCCAGAAATTCCTGGACAAAGGAGAAACCCCCAAAGGAAGGGGAGCCTCGTGTAGGTTTTAGGATATTCCACAACCCTTTGGGATTCCTCCACCCCAAACCCAGCAGGCCAAGGAAGCCAGGAGGGCCTTGCAGTTCCAAGGATGTCACAGAAGGTACTTTCAGTCTTTTGAGATTTTAATTGAATTAAAGAAAAAGGATTTGAGTTAAATTAAAGAAAAAGCCTTGCAGTTCCAAGGATGTCACAGAAGGTACCTTCAGTGTTTTGAGATTTGAATTGAGTTGAAGAAAAAGGATTTGAGTTCTGGTTAGAGAGGAACACCCCTCACCTGTTGGATGTGAGAAATCAGGAAGCTGAGTCCAGGGCATTCCTCTGACACACAATTCCTGCAGCAGCACCTGCAAGGATGGACACATCCAGGTCAGTCTGCGCTCAGAGCAACCCCAATAAACTCCACATTTCCCAGGCTGGGCCAGCACAGATCAGTTTTATTGCTCTCTGTTAGAACAAGCCAAAAAGCCAATCACGCAAAGTAAATGTTCCACAATCTGCACATCTTCACTTGCCCAAAGCCCACCTGAGGCCAGCCCTTCCCTGAGCTCACCAGCACTCATAAAAGGTGAGGCAATATCTTCAGAGAGACAAAGAGCAATAATGAGGAGTACAGGCTAAATTAGCTCAATTAGCAATGCTGCCATTATGTGTGGGCTGCAATAACAGGGATGGCCCTGGGGGGACAGGGCACACATCAGAGACCCAGAGCTGCTCCAGCAGGGCTCCAGGCTCCTTCCTGCTGGAATCTGAAACGCAGGGAACCCTCAGAACTCTGGGCCTGTGAGCCAAAGCTGAGAATTAAACCCAGGTTTTGATCTGAGACCTTGGGAAAGGCTCCCAAACTGAGGTGCCAGAAGTAAGAATGTGGATTTATAGTTTAAAGCAGAGACACATTGAGCTAAGGAAAGTTTAGAGTTTTAGAGTTTAAGGTGACCAAGGAGTTTAGAATGCAGCACTGTGGGTTTGTGTGCCATAACACAAGTGGCTAAGAAAGCTCACAATGTAGCATGGGTCCGTAAGATGAAATATTTAAGGATTGGGTTAAAAACATAAATATCCTTGTTGGCAGTGTTTTATTGGTCAATAACTCCTTAAAAGGTCTTGTGACTGAGGGTCCTGTGACCTTCTGAGCCATGCAGTGAAGATGTGAGCCCAACTCACCCTTCCTGCCTGGGTAGAAGATAAGGAAATAAACCAAAATTAAACCAAAAATAAACCATAAATAAACCACATCATCAAAACCAGCTTAGAGGTCCCATCTCTAATTCCTTCTTAAGTTCCCAAGCGAATTACCACAAGAGCAGCATCCCATCTCCTGCTTCTCCCATGGGGATGAAGGGTGGATGCTGGAGCTGGGAGATGAGGGGCTGCCACCTCACAGGGAAGCTCTGAGCTGGATAATCAACACTGGAAAAGATATTGGTAAGAAAAAGGGGTTTTGGAAGCTTAGCTGAAATCATTCCTGCATGTCTGCTTCATCAAACTCATGGGCAGAGGAACAGGATTTGATATTTCCAGGGAGGATTGTTTAGAGATCTTTGTTTAAAAGTTTGGAGGTGAAGATGAGTTACTGGAATATTTCCATTTAAGTGTGGACCGGTCATAATCAGGTTTTTGTCTGGACTGGGACAGAAAAACTGGGGATGACTGAGGGCTGTGTCATGGGATCCCAGAAGCACTGGGGATACAAAGGACCTTAAATCCCATCCAGTGCCACCCCTGCCATGGCAGGGACACCTCCCACTGTCCCAGGGTGCTCCAATCCCAATGTCCAACCTGATCTTGGGCACTGCCAGGGATCCAGGGACAGCCACAGCTGCTCTGGGCACACTGTGCCAGGGTCTGCCCACCCTCCCAGCCAGGAATTCCTTCCTAAAATCTCATTTAAATCCACCTCCTCCAGCCTGAAGCCATTCCCTTTGTCAGGACAGATTTTGCTGCTCCCCACAACTCACAGTGAAGATGGACTGGAGTGGTTTTGTGGTTTTTTTGGACTGCAGCCTCCCCCAGACTGTTTATTGTTGGTTGTGCTGCTTCCAAATGGTGATGGGCTTGGATTTAGGGCAGCAAGACAACCCTGACAGATGCAAACGGTGCTGCTGGCAGCTGGGAGAGAGCAGCTGACAGGGAAGGGATGTGCTGGGAGCCCTGGCAGCAGCCCTGGCTCTGAAAGCCACCAGTAATGCTGGGTGGAAGCTGTACAGCAGCCATGGGTCATCAAGCCCGTAATGGGAGGAGGAGTCAAATTTGGAAAGTGGCAGCATCACAGTGATGGGAAATTTGGAAAGGAGTGGTACCACCATGGTGATGTGGAATTTGAAAAGGAGGGGCACCACCGTGGTGATGGGAAATTTGGAAAAAAAAGGCATCACTGTGGTGATGTGAAATTTGGAAGGAGGCACCACTGCACCACTGTGGTGATGTGAAATTTGGAAGGAGGCACCGCTGTGGTGATGTGAAATATGGAGACGAGTGGCACCACCATGGTGATGTGAAATTTGTGAAGGAGCAGCATCACCACCACCATGGTGACGTGCCATCCCTGATTGCCTCCTCCAGCATGGGGAGGGCTCTGGTGGCACTGTCAGCACCAGGAGCCCATGGGGAGGGGCTGGCCCAGGAAGGGCAGAGTGTGAAGGGTTTGCCTGGGAGCTCAGTGAAGTCCCTTGGCTTGGGAAGCAGCTGATGGAAGAACAGATGTCCACATCCCTTCCTTCTTCTGGAGAGATAATGTCACTGGGCTGGGGAGGAGGATTCAGACAGGCAGGGCTGGAGCAGGGTGTGTGCCCGGCACTCGGGGCAGGGTTCAAGCAGCAGCCTGTTGTCATTGCTGTGCCAGGCAGTGCCCAGTGCCACCCTGGCAGCTTTGCAGTGTGGGGAGCCTCTGACAGGTCCCTGGGCCAGCAGCAGGGGCTGTGGCATGGAGGGGACAGCACTGGTGGCCAGCAGAGCTGTTGTGCCCTGTGCCAGGCTGCTCCAGGGCACCTCCAGCCCACAGGACACTTCCAGGCACAGAGCTGCCTCTCCTCAGCCTCCCAGGCAGGATCATTTCACTGGCTGGGTTGTTCCAGCATGCTGGGCAACCACAGGGGACACTGGGGGCTGGCACCAGGACGCAGCCCATGGCTGGGGACACAGGGACACATCCCCACTGCCTGAAGGGGCTCCAGGAGAGCTGCAGAGGGACTGGGGACAAGGGATGGAGGGGCAGGACACAGGGAATGGCTCCCAGTGCCACAGGGCAGGGAGGGATGGGAGATTGGGAATTGGGAATTCCTGGCTGGGCTGGAATTGCCAGAGCAGCTGTGGCTGCCCCTGGATCCCTGGCAGTGCCCAAGGCCAGGCTGGACACTGGGACACCCTGGGACAGTGGGAGGTGTCCCTGCCATGGCAGAGGTGGCGCTGGGTGGGATTTAAGGTCCCTTCCACCCAAACCATTCTGGGATTTTAGAGTTTAACCCTTGTGCTGCCCTGCCCACTCCATGGAGAGAGCTCCCACTCAGGAGATTTGCTGGGGATTTGCTGGGGATTTGCTGCAGAGACTCAGGAAAGGTGGGAACCCCTTGAGTGTCCCTCCAGCTGGGGATGCTCCGTGGTTCTGTGGCATTGCCCTCAGTGCTGCTTTTTCAGCTCCTTGATGTGGGGAGTGAGCTCCTCATTAGCACACTGATAGCATCAGGGTAGATGTGAATCTGGGGAGTGAGCTCCTCATTAGCACACTGATAGCATCAGGGTAGATGTGAATCTGTGCAGGCTGCAGCTGTGGGTGGTTAATGAGGTGCTGCAGGTTCTCTGGCACTCCATAATCCTGTAGGAATTTCTGGCAAAGCTCTGCCAGTTCCTAACACAGCCTGAACCCCAGAGGTAAAACCTGGGGGTAATTCCCACTTCAGCTCCAGGAGAACAGCATGGCAGAGGCCACAGTGCAGTGCCCAGGCTGCACATCCTGACAGCCTCAGGGACCTGCAGGTGGAGCAGAGCTTGGGAGCCTGAGCTGGAAACTGCTCCAGAGGGATTCAGTGTGCTGGGAGGGTCAGTGGGGCAGCACACAGAGCCCTCTCCTGGAAAGCCAAAGGAGCTTCCCTGGTTTTCTGAGCACAGCATTTATATTTTACTTCTGTTTATACTTACAATAACAGAATTTCTCACAGTTCTTGCTCCATGTTTTCCTCTAGGCTGATATTTTTTGGAGGCTATGGCTATTTTCCCGAAGGGAAGCAACGTGGAACATTTGAATTTGATGAAACTTCTTTTTGGGTAAGTAACCCTGGAAGCCATTTCTTCAATAATTTAATATTCAACTTCTAATTTATATAACATAATTTAATGTTCAACTTTTAATACTTCAGCAGTGCTTGTAAAAACTTGTTGCTTCTTTATGTTTTTTTTTAAGAATTCAGGTCTTCCTAGAGGGTGGAACGACCACGTGCACGTTCTGGACCTCGAGACTTTCACTTGGAGCCAGCCCATAACCACGGTAATTAATGGTTTGCTGTCATTTAGTTAAGTCACAGCTCAGTAATGGTATTTAGGAGTGGTCTTGGTATTTAGGAGTGTTCATTTGGACAGTGGATCTGTCTCAATGAATTTAAACCATTCATTTAGACAGATCCACTCTGCAAAAAGAGGAGATTTGCCTTTTATTTTGATTCGTCTTCATCCATTTTTTCGTGTCTCGTGCTTTGGTTGATGCTGCAGCTGCAGGGCAGTGGGGTTTGCTGTCACCCTCAGTGCCAGGGCATGCTTGGTTCCTGTCCCTGCCCAGGAGACAATTAAACCCTGCTAATTGCAAATGCACACACGTGGAGTGTGCAGGAACAGGGAAATGGGCTGGGGTTGCCACAGGGTTGGAGGAAGTGAAATGTGAGACAAGGAGCTCCAGATTGCCAAAGAATTGCTCTGGTTGCTTCATACAGGTCTCAAGTGGTTCAGAAACTCAAGGAAAATGGAAATGGTTTAATGGAAATCCCAGAATGGTTTGGGTGGGAAGGGACCTTAAAACTCATCCAGTCCCACCCCTGCCATGGCAGGGACACCTTCCTCTATCCCAGCTCGCTCCAGACTGTCCAACCTGGCCTTGGACACTTTCATTATTTATGAATTTAAGGATTTATTGTGTCACTGCCTCATTTACAGTCTGTCTTCTGTGGCTGAACCCTGTGCTAAAAGCAGAATTTACACACTTGAAGAGGGAAGAAATAAACCCCATTTTTAATGAGTTCCCTGACCTTCCATCCATCAGAAAACCGCACACAGGGTGATTTACTGGCTGTGCTTTTCACTCTGATCCTTGCTGGCTGTGAATGTGAGTGGGGCTGGGGCTCTGTTGTCCCCTGTGCCTGACCTGTGCTGTCCCTGTCCCTGTCCCTGTCCCTGCCAGGGGAAGACGCCGTCCCCCCGCGCCGCCCACGCCTGCGCCACGGTCGGGAGCAGGGGCTTCGTGTTTGGAGGCAGATACAGGGTAAGGGCAGCCCTGCTCAGCTGTGCTGGAACCAGAGCTCAGCAGGGACTGGGGGCCTGAGCCACGCTCTGCTCTCTTGCAGGAGTCCAGGATGAACGACTTCTACTGCCTGAACCTGGACACGTGGGAGTGGAACGAAATGTGGGTGCTCAGTCTCAATCTGCTTAAAATTCCTGTGTCTAAAGGAATTCACATTGTCCTTGGGTCACTGCAGTATCCTGCAGAGAGCTGAGAAACAATCAGGAAAGAGAGAGGGGTTTTGCTGTCCCTGATGTGATTTGGGTGTTTTCATTGCAATCCAGACTCACCCAAGGCATCTGCCCCGTGGGCCGGTCGTGGCATTCCTTAACGCCGATCTCCTCGGATCACCTCTTCCTCTTTGGAGGCTTCACCACCAACAAGCAGCCCCTGAGTAAGTCATTGCAGAGGGATTTGGTGGTGGAACAGCTCTGCACAGGTGCTGGAATGATTGCTTTGAATTCCTTCTAAATCCCTCCAACTCCTCATTCCACAGAGCAGGAGTTGCTGAGGGTGTGGAGACACCACAACTTCAGCAATTCATCTGCTCTAAAAATGTATCTAAAAGTGCAAATTGCAATTGGTGACAGCTTTACAATTCTCCACCTTCACTCCCATAAATCTCTGTTACATTAAACACCTGTTGTCAAATGGGAGGCAATGTTTTATAAGGTTTTTCCTAAAATATTTGATTTATCTAAGGACAGAAATGGGATGTGCTACACCAGAGTATTTGTATATTGCAGCAGCTTCCAAAACTGATAGAATCCTGATTTTATCTGGGAATTTTGCTTGTTTTCAGGTGATGCCTGGATTTATTGTATCAGCAAGAACGAGTGGGTACAGTTTGAGCATAACTACTCTGAAAAACCAAGGTATGGCAGCCAATTCCCTGGAAGGGGGGACAGAAGGGGTGTGGAAGCACCTGGTGGTGGCTGCCAGAGAGAGGAGCCTGGTTCCTCCTCACAGCTCTCCTTTCATGTGTCCCAGAGGTGCAGTGGCTTGGGTGCTCCCAGAATTCCAGGGCAGGGCCACACAGGGCAGGCAGCCTGTGAAACAGCAGGAAGCACAGGGTTTGATCTCGGGATTTGGGGTTTGGTTCTGGGATTTGGGGTTTGATCTGGCTGCAGAGGACTCCGAGCTGCGAGTGCCAGCAGCAGAGCTAACTGGAACCAGAGTCCTTGCTCTGCCACCTCCCAGGCACGGGCCGGTGTCACCAGGGTCCTGCCAGAGGCCCATCCTGAGGAATCAGGAGTTGGTGACCTGCAGTTTAAAGCCCCTGTGGTGCAGCAGTGTGGCATGGGACACACGAGTCTTCCTCCCTCTGCTCAGGGAAGTGCCCTGAGCCAGGTTAAGCAGTTCAAGCTCTGCTGCTTCCTGGTTTTCTCCCCTGGCCTGGCTGGGGTGAGGGGGGATGTCCCCAGAGCTGGGTTTGGGTTAATGCCGTGCTGCTCTCTGTTCCAGGCTGTGGCACACGGCCTGTGCCAGCGAGGAGGGCGAGGTGATCATCTTTGGGGGCTGTGCCAACAACCTGCTGGCCCATTCCAAAGCTGTGAGTTGCTTTTGAGCTTCCCCTTCCCTGGGATGTGCAGTGCTGATCTCGTGGGGATCACAAAGGTGCACACACAAAGCCTGAGGGGGAAATGGGAAATGCCCAAAGTCCCTCAAGGCTGGGAACCCTGAAGGTTTCCCCCAGTGTCCCTGCCCAGGGCAGGCTGGAATGGGATGAGCTTTAAGCTCCTTCCAACCCAACATTCTGGGATTCCCTGGTTGTGTTCCCTGGGCTGCTCTGGCTCCTGCTGAGATCCCACAGAACCAATTCTCTGTCTCTGTCTCTGCCCCCCTCCAGGCTCACAGTAATGAAATCCTGGTGTTCTCCCTCCAGCCAAGATCTCTTGTAAGGTAAGAGAGCAGGAGTTCAGCATGGAACTGTCTGTCCCAGCTTAGCTGGCAGGGGGAAATTGCTGGGAGGGTGGGGAATGGCTGTGGCTGCCCCTGGATCCCTGGAAGTGCCCAAGGCCCGGCCTTGGAGCACTGGGATGGTGGGAGGTGTCCCTGCCCATGGAAAAAGGGTGGCATGGGATGGGATCTAAGGTCCTTCCAACCCAAACCATTCTGCGATTCTAAGACAGGTGGGGCAGGGTTACCATTGGACCTGTTCATGTTCCTAAAACACTGGAAACCATTTCTGCCTCCCAAACACTGCCAGAGCAGCAGCCAGGGCTGAGCATGGAGCATTCTCCTCACCCAGCACCTCTGGCACGAGCTCCCAGTGCAGCCTGTCCCTGCTGCCAGACCCTGGGTTGTGCTGGGGCTCCCAGTGCAGCCTGTCCCTGACCCGTGCTGGGGCTCCCAGTGCAGCCTGTCCCTGTGTTGCAGGCTGTGCCTGGAGGCCGTGATTTGCTTCAAGGAGCTGTTGGCCAGCTCGTGGCACTGCCTGCCCAAGCACCTGCTGCACAGCGTGAACCAGCGCTTCGGCAGCAACAACACCTCGGGCTCCTGAGCCTGGGCACGGCCCGTGCCCCACCCTCTGTGTGTAGGTAGTTGCTTCTCGCCCTCCCGTGCATGTGAATGGCCTAGAGAGAACCTATTTTTGTGTGAGATGTTCCAATAAATGTATTTGATGCCAGAGGAGATGAGCCTGAGCCTCAGCTGTGACCAGGTGTGGGGCTGTGCACCCCGAGGGGGTGAGGCCGACCCCGAGAGCGGGGGGATGTCCATGGGGGCAGAGCTGGGAATGCTGAGCACAGCACGGCTCTGGAGTGAGGCTTTAGTGGTGCTCAGCCCACAGCTTCACAGATGCTGAAGGTCAGAGAAGCAGGATGTGGAAGTCAGGAGCAGGATCAGGAAGTTGTCCCGTTGTCGGTCGATAAACTGTCGTAAACCTTGAGATGTTAAAGCACCACTACTTTCTGCTTGGCTGTAGTTTGGTTTTGGTTTTTTTTTTTTTGGAATTTTTATGTTGTGGAACTTCAGTTGTGAACCTTAGGTAGCAGATATTCTGCCCTGCGAGTGTAACTGGGAGTGTTTGTGCCTGTTCCCAGCCCTGTGGAGCTCCCCTGAGATGTCCCCTGGCTGCAGGGACATGGAGAGGGGACATGGGGGACAGGGCCAGGCTGTGCTGCTGTGGGGAAGGGGGGGAATCATGTTTTAAGCTGTCTTCAAAAACTAATTAAAAACGTTGACTTGTAGAACAATTCCTGTGCTGTAATTCCTGAGAGATCCCAGGGTTTTTCCTGACTCCCAGCCCTGCTCTTCCTCCCCTCCTCGGTTCTGGCACAGCTGGGCTGGGGGAAGCTGGGCCGGCACCTTCCTCTCTCCACAGCCAGGGAATGTGTGGGGGGAAACAGGATTCCACCTTCCCAAAGGAAGCTTTCTCCCCTGGCACTGCCCTCCTGGAGGCTCTGGAATTGAACCCCCTGCAATTCCAGAGCCTTTGCCCAGCGCTCGAACAGAGAAGCAGCAGCAGGGAAGGACATTCCTGACCAAATGCCAGCAATTTAATTCCACATTTATCTGCAATTTGTAGCAGAGTCCAGCTAAACCAGCAGGAATGCAGGCCCTGGGTGCAGGGATTCAGTCCTGGTCGTGGGTCTGTGTCCATCTGTCCCAGCCCCCAGCATGGAATCACTTCCTCTTCATGTTCTGGAGGTGAGGTGCAGACACTTTCACCTTCCCAGGAATATTTCTTGACAGATCTGTGTCCTGGGGAACAGGGGAGAGGAGAAGGTGACCACAGCAGGAAAACCTTTCTGGAGCTCTGGGCTGATCCTGTCCTTGGCCCTGCTGAGCACGAGGACATCTCCAACCTCAACTGCCAGTGCCAGCTCCTGCCCCTGCTGCAGGAATTCCCAGTCCCAAACCCAGAGGGTTCCCTGGGAGATGCTGCTGTTGTCACACAGTGACACAATGCAAAATGCTCCCACTGAGGCTCAGGTTCTCATGGGCAGCAGAGCCTTCCCAGAGGAGCTGGGCAGTGCCCAAGGCCAGGCTGGATGGGGTTTGCAGCAGCCTGGGATAATGGGACATGTCCCTGCCCATGGATTTTTAAGATCCTTTCCACCCCAAACCACTGCAGGACTCTCTGACCCTCTCCAGGAGTACAAACTCCCCTGCTAAAAGCCCAGCAGCCCCCCCAGTTTGGCAGCATTTCCTCCCAGCATGGCTCCTGTGGCCACTGGAGCCCCACAGGGCCGCGCTCACCTTGACGCTGCGGAACAGATCCTTCTCTCGGGCACTGGCCTCTTTGGACTGCATGAAATTGTGCAAGGCAATCTTGGCAGCTGGAAAAAGCCAGGGAAGAGTGAAAGAGCCTGGAAAGCACCCAGCCTGCAGCAGGCAGAGCACAGAGGGACTCAGGGCTCTCTCACTGTACCTTTGCCCTTCTTCTGCGTGCCCGGCGTGAGCTTGACTTTGTACCTGCCCAAGGGAAAGGTTCTGCCAGTAACACAAACCCAGCCCGTGCCCTCCCAGGAAGGGGCTGCACTCACTTGTAGTTGGTCATGGCTGTGTAGGGAGCACAGATGGGGACAGCAAAGAGCAGGATGTCCTCGGGGTGGGGCTGCCCCGTCAGGGAGTCCAGCAGGGCCTCGCTCTCCTGGGACACAGAGAGCTGCACTGGGCCCTGTGCTCAGCCCTCCTGGAGCCTTGAGGGGCCCTTGCAAACCAAGCCATCCCCTGGCTCCATGAGCATGAACTGCCATGGAATGCCCCATCCAGGATTTGTGGCTGATCTGTTTCATCACTAAAATCACATCCTTGGCTGGATCTCGGTTTTGGGCCAAGGATCACCCAAAGGTCCCCCAGCAGACACCCTTCTCCTCCTCCATGGAGGAATTTAAAGGAATTCACTTATTCCCAGCTCTGGGCAACACCCACAGCCTGTAATTATACAAAAGTAATTACAGAAAAGTTTGAAGCAATTTGATATGTAAATAAACTTCAAACTATAAGGAGAACCTGCACTGTTCACTCTGTGATTCTCCAGCCCAGAGCCACCAAGGGCAAACATCCTTGGAGCCAGCTCTGGGTTTATGGGGGATGTGGAGATGAGCAGGGCAGGCATGGAGGTTAATTTTAATGAGATTAATTTTTAAAACACAATTAAGGTGGGTTCAAACAGTCCTGGAGGGCTCCCCATGTCCCAGTCCCAGCAGGAGCACAGCCCCACCTCAGCCCTTCCAGAACTGAGCCTTTACCTCCAGTCCTGGCTGCTCCTGGTCCTGCTCCTCCTGCACACACAAACAGAGAACACATCAGGCCTGCAGAAACTACAGAGCTGCTCCTGCCTTCCCTAGAAATTCTTTCATCAGCAGCCCCAGAAAGCCCCACTGTCCCTGCAAAGAGAACTGAGCTGGTTTCACAACCAAGGTGAGAGCAGCACTGCTGTGGGTGGGAGGGTGGAGGCTTCTTTCCAACCTCTCATTTGCCTGGCACACGCCAAGCTGAGAGGAGGAGATTTGCTCAGAGATAACAAATCCCAGCAGCAGCAGGGCTGGGAGGAGGAGATTTGCTCAGAGATAACAAATCCCAGCAGCAGCAGGGCTGGGAGCTGGGCACACCCAGCTCAGGGGGAGCTGCCGGGTGAACCCGAGCCTCGGGACTGCTCCGAGCCCCAGATCTGCCTGTGCTGGCAACAGGATGAGCACAGGGATTGCTGCAGGGCTCTGGGCTGCTCTGGGAACTCAGTGGGATCAATGGCAGCAGACACAGAGCTCCCCACAGTGCCCAGAATCCAGAGGGAGCTGCTCAGCCTCCCGGGTGGGAGAGCTACACAGAGCCAGGACAGACACATGGGCAGGTGAGGAGAGGAGAGAGCTGCTCACCTTCTCACTCTGCTCTGCCTTCCCCTCCTGCTGCTCACCTTCCCATCCCAGTCCTCACCTTGTCCTCCTGCAGCTCATCCAGGCCTGGCTCCTGTGCCTCGTGCAGCACAATTCCTGCTGGCAGGCTCTCCTTGCCCCCTCCTGCTGCACGACGCTGGGGTTTGGGTTTCTGCTGTTGCTTCTTTGCTGCCTCTTCTTTTGTCTTGCCCTTCTTCCCTTTTTTCCCTTTGTCCTCCCTGTTGGAGCCTGCAGACTGTGGTGACACAGGTGGTCAGGGCTGGTGACAGAGCCCCCACGCCCCGGGGAGGGCACAGCTCCCCCCTCACCCCCAGCAGCTTCATGATGAGCTCCCTGTCCTCCTCGTCCTGGTCCCTGTACTTCTCCTTCATCTTCTTCATTTTGCTCTGCAGGAGGAAACACCAACAGCTTCAGAAATGACAAATCTTAGCAGAGTACTGCAACCACAGATGCTCTTTCCTTCCCAGTATCCCAAACTTTCAGAGCAGGTCACCAGCAAGCAAGGGACTGGTTCCAGTGAGCTCTGTGCTAATCCCCAGCACCATCATCTGAGACCCCTCAAAGCACCATGGGTGTCTGGGACAGCTGGCATTGCTGTCCCTGTTTCCATGCCCCTGTCCCTGCCCACCTTCTGGCCCCTCTTGATGGGCTGAGGGGCTGCAGCTGCCTTGGGGCAGTTGGGAGCAGCCACAGGTTGGGTCTCTGTCTCTGCCTCCTTCTGCTTCTCCTCAGACAGCTCCGAGCTCTCTGAGTTGTTCTGCTGCTTCTTTTTCTTCATTTCCCTAAGGAGAACAATCCCAACACCCTCATGTGTTGTGATGAGAGAGGAGGGGCTGCTGCTCTCCTGACAGCATTCCCACCCCTTCCTGCCACAGGGAGCCAGAGGAACTGGACACAGCCCCTCCTCAGAAAATCCTCTCCAGCCCAGCAGTAAAACTGTTCCCAGGCAGCACTGGCAAAGGCCAGGAGCAGCAGCTCCCCTGCAAATGCAGGATGGACAATGGGCAGGGACTGGAGTGGGTCCAGATGTGCCCAGGACATGGGAGGGAATGGGGAAGAAGCATTGACCCAGAGCAGCTGGGCCTGCCCCTGCACCCCTGGCAGTGCCCAAGGCCAGGCTGGACAGGGCTTGGGGCAGCCTGGGATGGTGGAAGTGTCCCTGGGATGGTGGAAGTGTCCCTGGGTGGAATGGGATGGGATTTAAGGTCCCTTCCAAGCCAAACCATGCTGGGATTCCCTGGAACAGCCACTGGCACTCACCTCCTCTCCTTGGCAGAGAGATGCCTGCGGCCCTGGGCCCTGCTGTCACCCTGAGGAGGCAAAGGCAGTTCAGGGCAGATCCTGCCCAGCAGCTCCCACTGCTCTGGGCCACCCACGGCAGCTGGGACCTTACCAAGCTGGGCTCTTCCTCTCTGGGGATGATTTTCTGCAGGGATCTGTGGGGAGATGCAAAGGGAGCTCATCAGCAGATGCAGGACAGCTCACCATAGACACACAGCCCAGACTTCAGCAGCCTGGCTCTTGCAGCTTTCCAGAGCTTGGCAATCCCAGCTTTGCTGGCTGGGAAAGGCAGGAACACTGGGATTCACTTTAGAAAACAATCTGAGCTCTCTGCCAGCTCCTCTCTCACACAAGTAACAAACAGCCTGGGCACCGAGGCAGCCCCAGTGTGCAGCTTCCCATGAGCCTCACCCAATCCCTGCTCCCTGCTCCCTCCAAGGAGTCCCAGGGGCTGCAGGGAGCTGAGCCCATCCCACAGGCTGAGCAGAGCACAGGCAGCTCAGGGCTCAGCTCCCCAGCACTCCCACTGCTGAGCATGGAAGGAAGGGATGTGTCCTGGCAGTGATTTAGGAGACCCCCAGGTGCCCCAGCTGCTGCTTCTCTCACCTCTGGGGCTGAAGGTGTGACAGGTCAATGGTGGTGTCTGGATAATTCACCTCTTCCTCCTTCACCTCCCTCTGGGGCTCTGGATGTTCCTCCTCAGAGTCTCCATCGTCCTCCTCGGAGTCAGCCTCTGGAGCAGGAGTGTTCCCTCCTCCCTGCTCACCCTGGCTGCTCCCAGCTGTGGCTTCCACATCCTCCAGAGCTTCCTCAGCATCTGGAGCTTCCACATCTTCTGCAGCTTCCTCCCCCTCTGGAGCTTCCTCACCCTCAGGAGGTGCCTCAGCCTCAGCTTTTTCCTCCTCACTGCTGCTGTCTCCTCCATCTGGGGCCCCCAGGGCAGGAAAACACAGAACACCAAACTGATCCATCATCCCAGGATGGTTTGGGTTGGAAGGGACATTAAAGCCCATCCAGTGCCACCCCTGCCATGGCAGGGACACCTCCCACTGTCCC
>JAWWMQ010000301.1:60396550-60407846 GCA_035047885.1 Chlorospingus flavigularis | reverse complement strand
GTGCCACATCCAGGCTTTGTTAAACACACCCAGGGATGGGGACTGCACCACCTCCCTGGGCAGCCATTCCAGAACTTCATCACCCTTTCTGTAAAAATTATTTTCCTAATATCCAACCTGTATTTCCACATATATACACATAAATAGAATAAGAAATAAAATAAATAAAATATTACACATATTTTTACGTGTAATTACTGGATGTCTGTGATATTGATTTATAATTTAAAATATCTCATATTCCTCCCCAGGAAAGAAAAAAGGGGGGTGGGGTAAAATGAACAGAAGGAGTATGTCTAACGGAGTAAGTTAAGGATTTGATGTTTAGATTTGGTTTAAATTATTATTAATTAAAATAATATCAAGTTAATATTAATCATATTCATATATAATAATATACAATATGCAATATAGAATATAATATATTAATATATACTATTAATTTATATTACTGTTACTTAATATTAATTAGTATTTATATTTATTTAAATTAATACTTTAAAAGTTTTTATTAACATATACATAAAATATTACACACTAATTTAAGCTATACACCTATACATTTTTATGTCTAATGGAGTAAGTTAAGGATTTTATGTTCTCATTGGGTTTTGATCACTACAGAAATACTTTAAAAGTTTTTATTAAGGTATACATAAAACATTACACACTAATTTAAGCTATACACTTATGAGGATTCAATTTGTTTCAATACTATTCTACAAAGTTTGTATTTCAGGAGTTTGGGTTTGGTTTTTTTTTTCCTAAAGCTCTGGAAATATCTTGGATCTAAGGTCAATTTAAGCTATACAATTATAATGATTTAATTTGTTTCAATACTATTCTACAAAGTTTGTATTTCAGGGGTTTGGGTTGGTTTTTTTTCCTATATTTCTGGAAATATCTTGGATCTAAGGACAATTAATGTACCTTTTCCACAGTGGGAATAATCTTTCGAAATATCTGAGCACAAAAAAAATGTGCTGAATACAACATCATAAAACCAAACAAAAATACAGCAAAAATGTCACAATAAAGAGCAAGGTGGGGACACAAATACTCAAAAGCTCCTTAGGGATTTCTATAAGCATCTTAGGAGGGGGATGCAATTGGATCACCTCTGGACACATTATTTGCATATGATTATTTGCATATGATTATTTGCACATTAAATGCTGCCTCGTGCAGACATTAATCAGTAGGGATAATTAAAAGATAGTCTGGAAATCTGGTTTTCTTTCTGCACATAAATCACTTTTCATCACTGTTTTTTAGTCACTAAAAATGTAAGGCTGAGAAACTAAATAACCATTGGTATCCCCCAAAAAGGGAGAATAATCTGCAAAAATAAATGTGGGAGAAACAACAACCCAGCTCAAATTCAAGCAGCTTTTGTTACAGCAACAAATCAGTGCTTCCCACATTTTTACCCTTTGGGCATTTTACTTGGAAGAAAGGGAATTTATTCAATTTCTACAGACATGTGTGTGTGTTTGAGGATTTTTTGGCACAAATACAGGCTCAGCTTTGCAGCACAGCAACCAAAGTGGTTTCTTACCAGTAAGGGGTGCCAATAAAGGATTTCCTCTTTGCAATAGTGGCTGTTATTTTTGCTGCTACCCCAAAGTCAGCTGGAAAATAAAATCAAACCATCAGAGCTTCAGAAATCACAGCTGAAGACCCCAATCTTACAGTGTGATAAGAAAGAATAATCATGTGTCTCATGCAAATTAAAAATTCATTAGGGAAACAGCTGAAGATTGACAATAGGATCATTAATGTGTTCAAAGACAGGACTTCAAATCAAAGTTTTCTTTCTACACACAGTTCCTCTCTTCGATCATTTTTTCCACCTCACAATACATCCACCAGAATTTTTGGATATTCAATTTAAGAGGAAAAACAGCATCATGCCTTGGAAAAGGCACTTTTGGTGTGTTATTTATGGAGGAACTGATGGGGCAGCTGCTCTCTGCCCTGGACACTGTCTAGGGGCCAATCATCCCTTGCCCCCAGAGCTCTCAAACATCAGGTGGTCCTGCAGAGCCAAAAACCATTTAAATCCATTTTATTTGGATTGACTGGTGGCATGAAAGCTGGAGGATAACTTTGGGAAATGCAAGCAGGCAAAAGGAGGTGCCCGTGTGTATGCCAGGGTTAAAGCAGGGACTGCAAGCTCCTCTCAGTGTTGGGGTTTTAATCAATTTTTTCAGGTTTTACTCAAATTTTTCCTTTTTAAAAGCTCTCCTTTCCCAACACAGCATTCCTGCTTCCCCACAGGGGGCTGGGGGTTGAACTAAGGCACAGCTGCCCTGAATCCAGGGATGGTGACACCCATGGGATGGTGGCATCTATGGGATGGTGACATCTATGGCATGGTGACATCTATGGCATGGTGACATCTATGGCATGGTGACACCCATGGGATGGTGACATCCATGGGATGGTGACATCTATGGCATGGTGACATCTATGGCATGGTGGCATCCATGGGATGGTGGCATCCATGGGTTGGTGACATTTATGGCATGGTGGCATCCATGGGATGGTGACATCTATGAGATGGTGACATCTATGGCATGGTGGCATCCATGGGATGGTGGCATCCACGGGATGGTAACATCTATGGGATGGTGACACCCCATGGTAGGGATGGTGGCATCCATGGGATAGTGGTATCCACGGGATGATGACATCCATGGGATGGTGACACCCCATGGTACAGATGGTGGCATCCCATGGTAGGGATGGTGACATCCATGGGATGGTGGCATCCACGGGATGGTGGCATCTATGGGATGGTGACATCCATGGGATGGTGGCATCCATGGTAGGGATGGTGGCATCCATGGGATAGTGGTATCCACGGGATGATGACATCCATGGGATGGTGACACCTCATGGTACAGATGGTGGCATCCCATGGTAGGGATGGTGACATCCATGGGATGGTGGCATCCATGGGATGGTGGCATCCATGGTAGGGATGGTGGCATCCATGGGATAGTGGTATCCACGGGATGATTACATCCATGGGATGGTGACACCCCATGGTACAGATGGTGGCATCCCATGGTAGGGATGGTGGCATCCATGGGATGGTGGCATCCATGGGACGGTGGCATCCATGGGACGGTGGCATCCATGGTAGGGATGGTGACATCCATGGCATGGTGACATTCGTGGGATGGTGACACCCCATGGCACCTTCTCCCTGCAGACCTGGGAGTTTTCCTCTCCTCCACCTTTGTGGAATTGCCCAACACCACACTCAGAACCAGGAGCAGATCCCACCTTTGCAGAGGCTGCCCCAAACAGGGGATCCTGAAAGGCTCTGAGGGATAAAAAGTGACATCCAGGCAATGCCAGCCTGGCAAATTCCAAGAAAATCTGGGAGGCTTAAAGGCTCAGTGGTTGAATAATGAAATTATCTACAACTTATTGATAAAATACAAAATTTCTCATCTCCTCCACAGCCTAGCCATGGATACACACTTTGTCATCACCTTGCAGCACCATCTATTGCCCCAAATAATCATGGAATCATTTCTTTTGGAAAAAACCTTTAAATGATGGAGTCCAGCCCTCCCCCAGCACTGCCCCATGTCCCCAGGTGCCACCTCCACATGGCTCCATAAATGAAATTAAATCAAATCCATATCACAGAACTCGGGCAACTCACCCAATTTAACATCTCCGTGGTCTGTTAGGAGAATGTTTGCACCCTAAAACAAAATAAATTCAGAATCTTTATCAGGAATATTTTCCCTGCACTTGGAGCTGTAAGATAAATTTCTCAGGGCTCCAAGTTACCTTTATATCTCTGTGCATTTTGCCCTTCATGTGTAAATAAGCAAGACCCTGGAAATAAAAGACACAATGAATTATTCTGCCATTTGTTAACATCCTACAAAGCCAATTCTGTTTAAAAAATTTAATTTTCTCAATCTGTTTGATTTGGAAATGGAGACATTTGAGATTTGCAGATAAGAGAAGCTTCATCTTGTATTTCTTTGCTATCAGCAAAGAAATGAAAGAGAATTTTATTTATCTGGCTGCAGTGTTTTAACCCCACACACCATTAAATTTACCACCACAGGGTGGGCAGGCAGTTCAAAATTTAAGCAAATATTTGCAATATATCACACTAGAATTTCTTGGTCATTTTTATTTATTTATATTATGGAAAAGAACAGGTTACCCCTGGTTAATTGGTGTCTGATTGATTCCCAACAGAAATTGCATCAATTTTCTGTACCTGTTTTATTTCCATGGAATAAACACTTTATTGTGCACCTGCACAAGTACAGTACCTGTAGAGTTTCTCTGCACACATAAGCAATTTGCAGCTCTGACAGAGGTCCTGTTACTGGAAATAAAGATTCAAAAATTAACTTTACACACAGAGCACATAAATAACACTGAGAAGCAGCCAAAGAGCGGTTTGGCCATGCCAAAGTTAAAGGCTGGTTTTACATGATCTGCATTGTGCACTGAGCTGAAAAGAGGGGTTTGTTTGCTTGTTTTACAGAAAGGCTTTCTGTAAAAAAAACCCAAACAGCATCACCACAGAAAACAATACCCACAGTGAGAAGAAAACCTGCTTTCACTGCATCTAATTGTTATTTTCTGAGTGATTTTGTAGTACTCTGTTGTTATCAGGAAACTAAAAGTGACATCTGCTAATATTTTAATATTAGAAATGGGAATGTTTCATATCAGGGGCTTGGAATTGTTTTAAATTGTTTTAATTCTTTTAAAATTGTTTTTAATTCAGTTTTTTTGGTACTAAATAGCTGAAAAATAAAGCAGAAAGAGCTCAGGCACCCAAAACTCAGTGTTATCATTTAAAGGCACAGCAAGTCCCCAGCTGTTTTTCCAACAACTCCAATAAATTATTCTACAGCATCAACAACTCCAGATGAAACTTCAGGAAGGAAAATAATACAGAAGTGAGATGGTATTTCACAGGGGGAGGAATAAAAGTCACTTTTCCCCTTTAAAGATCAAATTTGGAGATTTCCCAATGAAAATTCCTTCCTCACCCCATGCACAGTGTCCATGTCCAACCGTTCTGCCACAAAATGTCAAATATTAAATGTCAAATATTATGTCAATATTAAAAATATTAAAAATGCTGCTCAGCATATCTGTAAAGTGCTCTCAAAATCTACTGACTGTAGCTAAAAAACACTTTATGCCCCCCAAAACCCCCCACATCCAGCGCCAACTGTTCCCTGTAGGTTTATTATTTATTTCTCTTTTTGCAGAAAGCTTCCCAAAGTAAAAAAAAGTGAAAATAATTGGCCAAGTACCGTGGTAGATGTCCTGGAGGGATCCCCCACCACAGTATTCCATGCATATCCACAGCTTCTCACGGCTGCAAAGCAAAATTCAAACACAGGCATCAGAAGCTGACTGATCTGGATGCAGAACTTCATAATTTAAATTATTTTCTATTAGTTTTGATCACTCTCTGTTAAAAATACACATTCTGATACATGACCAGCAGTTATACTGTTATTAATCCAAATTCTTGTGTTATTAATATAAATTCTCATGTTATCAATATAAAAATATTGATGTAAAAATATAAAAATATAATTTTCGCCAAGAAAAACAAAAGTTTTATGCCAAAGTCCCTCAGAAATATTTAAACATTATTAAACATAAAAGGTGGTGCTTTAACTCTGCAATAAAACACCTGAGGTTTATCTGCTATCAGCAAAATCACATTAAATATCACACTAAACTCAGTGTTTCAATCTTAAATTGAAATTATCTCATTATATCTAAAAAACTCTTCTAAATTCAGAATTAGAAATTAGAAATTTAGTTCCAACTGAGTCCATTTGGGCTGCAGGGATTATTTAAATGCAGCCCTCCAAGAAAAAGATGAAGTCTCACAGAAAAAAGACCAAGCAGGCAAAGTGCAGATTTACATTCCCACAGAGCCAGTTGATAAATGGCAGAGTTGCACAGAAATGGAGAATATTCCCTGATTTCCTGTATAATATTTAATGTATAAATTTAAACTTATAAAATTTATTGTATAATATTTAGTATTTTCCTGTATAATATTTAATGGAAGGTGCAGGGAGCTGACACTACCTTGGCTCTGCCTCTGTTACACCAGAACTGTGAGAAATGTTATTTCCAGCAGCTCAGATTTTTAACTCCCCAGCCATGGTTTCATAGCCCAGACAACTATAATTAAATAAAATATCCAAAGGCAATTCTGCTCTAGAGAAATAATGAGCTGCTCTTATATTAGAACTGATAAATGTGTGAGTAGGACTGGATATGTTGCAAGAGTCTCCAAGGGAAATGTTTCTTTCTGTTCCTAGTGATAAAAATATTCCAGCCTTTTGGCCAGCAGAGAAAACAAAATATTAGTCACTTTTGGTTTTTAGAGCCTATTGGGTTGGATTTAAAAAAAAACCAACAAAAAACTAAGGGCAATTCAACCTCTGGAGGAAGATTTAATGAGGATACAGGACTAAACCAGACTGGGATTGTTTTAGGAGAGAACCAGCAGGAATATTGAAATAAAAACTGGGATTTACCTGAGATAACTCCCAAAATAGGCGACTATGTTGCAATGTTTGCATTCTTTAACCATATATATCTCCTGCTGGATCAGGGAGAAGTCATCTCCTGAAAAACAGGAAGCAGCCAGGGTTACATGAGGAACGTTCAGAGAGCTCAGGAGGGATGCACAGAATTTGGGGAAACATTCCAAGGCTCTGGATCCCAGCCCATCCCCCAGCTGGATTCCCTGTGCTCAGCTTTGCTCAGGGGCTGGGTTTGGATTCTTTTTTCCACCTCTGTCAAGGCCAGGACTGAAGGCACTCCAGATGATGGCTGAGGTTCAGATGTTTATCAGTTCTTATCTCTGTCACAGTCTCACAGACCCTGAGTTCTGCAGCACTTCAACAAACTAAAGATGGAGGCCCAGCTCTCTCTCTCCAAGGCCTGTTAAGGATAAACTGTCCAATTAAGAAATGACACCTCAGTTATTTTCACTTTTAACCCAATAACAACTACCCATGCCCACAATGGGGACTTTTTATCCAGTTACACAAAACCATCCAAACCCACGGAGAAGAAGGTGAAGAAGAAGTACCAGCCTCACCCTAAAACCTCCATCTTGCTTTATATATATTTCTATATTCTAAACCCTTAAAGTCTGAGTTTCCCACCCTGTGATATCACACACTTCTATCCAAACCCCACACCCACAATCCCAGTTCTGTCATTCCATTCTGGAAGCTTCTCCACAGCCTCAGGTCAGTGCAGTGTTCTCTTGGGGGTCAGAGCCTGGCAGCACAGAAAGTCTGAAATTCTCAGCAATTCCCGGGGTCCCAAGAAGTTCCCAGCAGGAGTGGGCAGCCCAGGGAATGCCTGGCTGGGGAATTTCCCTGGCTGATCCATGGGATGGGTGCCAGGGCTGCGGGGCAGGGCTGGGGCTGCTGCTGCCCAGCTGATCAAAAGGCCACTGGGACGTGTCTGCCTGTCCATGGACAGGACATGCCAGGCTGGTCCTGCTCCAGGTGCCACGGGGGAGGAGGGAATGACATTAAAAAGAGCCTCAAACCCCAACAGGAGCGGGATGGAAGGCAGCATGGCACGGAGGCAGCTTTGCTTATGCTAATGGGGGAGAAGAGTCTGCAAACAGCTCCAGGTGAGAAGATTGAGCTGAGATTTTCCATGGGCAGGCAGCCAGCCCCAATCCCTTTTATCTGCTCTCGGGAATGTCTGATTCCCGGGGGGATGGCTGCCCCTCACCCCGAGGCTCTCCAGCATCCTTGAGTTGCAGCATCCATGGGCCCCATTCCCCAGGTCGGGGTTTTTGGGGGAATTTGGCTGCCCCTGAGCATCTCATTCCTGCAAACATGTGCAGGAGACTGGGGAGAAGCTGGATTAGCAGCACAGGCTCCACCCACGGTGTTCCAGAGGATTTGGGGTTATTTTTGGGAAGAAACACAGCATCATTTTGTTTTCTATTTCCAGGGGTTTTCATGGGGAGGGGGAATTGTGCAGAGAGGTCCTTTCCCCTCCACAGCCCCATCCCAGCAGGATCAGCTCCCTTGGGATTGTAAATAAAAGCCATGGTGGTGGCAACCTCTCCTGAGTAATTTACCTGCTTTAAATCCATCAGGATACAAAGCTGAGGTGATTTTTTCATGGCACAAGCTACTTATACTGAAAGCTGTGTTCCCACACTGTCACTCCCTTTAATTTTGGGGGATCAGATAGCTCCTGTCAGCCCTGCTACCTCTGCTGGCTGCCCAGCAAGTCTTGCTCTGGGCTTACAGAGGCATCTCTAGGAAAGATAAGCAAGATAAAGGAATTGCACACCCCAAAAGACAAGAAGAGGCTCCCCAAGTGCAGTGGGAATACCTGCCTGGAATTCTGTCTCCCTGACTCCAGGACTGGTTTTGCAATCAGATCTCCCAGAGAATGAACTCACACAAAAAACATGGAAAACCAGCAAAGGCCCCATTTTTCCCCCATCTGGGCAATTCCCAGAGGCGGGTTTGCAGACCTGGAGAGCAGGAAAATATAAGTCACTTGTGCAATGGGCTGTGTGATGCTGTCAAGTGCTCAGGGAGATCTTTCAGGGAAGGGAAAGTGAGTTGGGAGCAGAGCAAAAGTACTTTTTTCCCTTTTTCTACCCAAAAGCTTTTCCTGACACTGAGCAGACCCTGCTCAGAGAATACCTCAATGAACACTTTCCTTCCCAGGCTGCACATGAACTTCTCACAAAAAAAATAATCAGTGTTCCTTTGATGAATCATTTGCATTCAAGGTAATTAAACTTTAATCAGCAAAGCCAAAGAAAATGAGGGGTTTTTTTCTCTCCAACAGAGATGAGATAGCGCTGGACCTGATTCCTATCAAACCCAACACTGCCCAGCTCCTCCAGGTCTCCCCATCTCTTGTGGGAAACAGGGTGAGGAAGAACAAAGGGTACTAGGAAAGAGCAGGATAATCCATGGGTTTTCCAAGTGAAATGGCAGCGCTGAGTTCATGGGGATAAAAATTCCCTGCTCCTCCCTGTCTGCTTTCTGGTGCCTCACTTGCAAACCCTCAGTGCTGGAAAAACCCTCCCCACCCAGGCAGGGCAGCCGAGGGCAGGGGAGCTGCTCATTACCTGGGCTGGCTGGGCTGGTGGGAATGAGGCTGCTCCCTTTCCCTTTCTGTCCCCTCCCTCTCTCCATCCCCATCCTTGTCCCCATTCCCATCAGATTCCCGTTCCTGTGCTTGTTCCTGTCCCCATTCCTGTTCCCATCCCTATGCTTGTTACTGTTCCCATCCTTATCCTTGTTCCCATCCTTATTCTTATCCTTGTTCTCATCTCCATTTCTGTCACCATTCCCATCCCTTCTTCATGTTCATCCTCATCCTTATGTTTGTCTCTGTCCCTATTCCCATCCTATTCTTATTCCCATTTCCATCCCTAGTCCTTTTCCCATCTCTATCCCAATTCCTACAACTGTTCCTATGCTTGTTCCTGGCCCCAGTCCCATCCCCATCCTTATCCTTGTTCCCATTCCCATCCTTATCCTTGTTCCCATCCTTATCCTTGTTCCCATCCTTATCCTTGTTCCCATCCCCATTCCTGTCACCATTTTCATCCCCATTTCTGCATTTCTGTCACCATTCCCGTTCCCTTCTCCATGCTCATCCTTATGTTTGTTTCTGTCCCTATTCCCATCCCTATCCTCACTCCAATTTCCATCCCTATTCCTTTTCCCATCTCCATTTCCACCTTCATTCCTGTATCCACTCCCATCCCTTTCCCAGTGGGGGACAGACCCTCTCCTCCCTCTCCTCCTCTCCCCAGCTGGAGTGGTTGTAGGTTTTTTAGCCAGCCCTGATTTTTATCAGGATTTCAGTTAAATCCCAGGTTTCCAGCTGAATTCCAGCTTTTCTTGGTGAGGCCAAAGGTTTGTAGAACTCATCCAGGCTGTGGGACCCAGCTCAGGCACTTCCCTGAGGGATAAAACTCTGGGAAGCAGAGATGGATGATCCTGATCTGGTGGGTGACGTCCCTCCCCATGGGATCCCTTCCCACCCAGACCACCCTGGGATTCCATGGGTCTATGAAGAGCATGGATATGGAGCAAAACCAGCCCTGGGGACAGTCTGCAAACCAGCAAGAATTCCTCCTGTCCCTGCAATCCTCAGCACACTTCCCCCTCTGCTAATAACTCACTGGGGTGTCACAATAACAGCCTGCACCCTTCCTGTGGGTGCAGCTCCTCTGCCAGGGACAATGGCTGGAAAAATAACCTCAATCCTCCCTTTTGGGGGCTAAAATCGGGTCTTAGTAGGGAAAAGGCTGGGATGGAACCTGGGAGCAGCGTGGGTCCCCCCTGCCACCCACTGCATGGACAGGGGACTGTGGGAAATAAGCTGATAGGCCAAGAAATGCATTGTAATTAAGAAATAGTTGGCTTCTGATTGTGATGGTGTGAATTATATATATATTATATATTCACCCTTCACATGAAACTAAAAATAAAAGTTTTAAAAACACCTCTCAGTTGTCCCCTCTCTGGGTCAGAAAAGAGCTTAATCCAACAAGGGACCAAGAGCTGGGCCTCTGCAGGAAGAGTGATGTTTTTGGGGGTGGGTGATGGGGATATTTATGGGATGGAGGTCTCCAAAGTTTGCTTTGCAGGAAAGATGGAAGAGAGGGCTTGCTGTGAAGGGAAAGGAAGAGAGGAGGAGGAAATGCAAACTAATTAACTAATAAATATGCTGGGTTGGCTCGGGGCAGCAGGAGAGCAATCCAGAGGGCTGACTCACTCTGACTCAGGCAGAGGAGTGGGATGGAATCTGGCTCAGGAGCATCTCCTGCCACAGCCACGCTGCCAGGACTCAGGGGCTGATCCCAAACCTGGCAGGGCTGAGCATCCTGTGGGGACCTTCTTCATGTGGGCTTTGCTTTCTTTGGAGAAATCACACTCTAGAGGGAAACAAAGCTAAATTCACCAGCTGGAGCGAGCAGCTGAAATGGAGTCAGGCTTTAGGATGCAATTCCCTGTCACTCCATTTCTACCTTAAAATCAGGACAGGTGGGAAATCCCCCTTGACACAGCCAAAGCAACCGTGGCTGTGGGAGGAGGTGATGGTGTCACCAGTGCTGGGATCCCAAACATGAATCCCAAAGCCATCAAAAATGTCCAGAGCCAGCAGGATGACCAAAGGGATCATGGAATCAAAGAATCCCAGAATGGTTTGGGTTGGAAGGGACTTTAAAGATCATCTCATTCCACCCCCTGCC
>JAWWMQ010000301.1:60378291-60389650 GCA_035047885.1 Chlorospingus flavigularis | reverse complement strand
GCTGCCCCTGGATCCCTGGCAGTGCCCAAGGCCAGGCTGGGCACTGGGACACCCTGGGACAGTGGGAGGTGTCCCTGGGTGAGATTTAGGTCCCTTCTAAACCAAACCACTCCATGATTCTGTGCACAGCTGGAATGCAGAGAGACCCTGCCAGGTTTCCTGGATGGACAGCAGCTGTCCCTGGGTCTCTGCTGGCTCCACACCCAGCACTGCTGCTCTCTGGGCATTCCTCATCCTCATGGCTTTTAGCCAAGTTTATTCCTGCACCTATTTTCACCTGCTCCACTGCTCTGAGTGTTCCCATCCTGCAGGAAGACCCCAGGTCACCTGTCACAACAACCCCTGGGAAGAGCTGTGAATCCTTTCGGTGTCCTAAAGGTGACTTCCTGGGGGAGAAACTCCTGGGGTTTGCTTTAAATTGGTTTGTTCTGCATCACTTCACAGCTGCACCATGGGGAGGAGGGAGGAGAGAAGTGATGGCACTCAGAGACACCCCAGTGTCACCAGAGGGTGGGACAGAGGCACGTTTGAAGAGACCAGACCATCAAGGTGCAGCACTCCTGTCCAATCCCTCACAGTCCCCACCATGGACATGGACATGATGGACCTCTCCTGATGGACATGGAGATGGGACTCCCAAACCTCTCCAGGCAGCTTAATCTGGGAATTTTAATACTATAACAAAGATTTGGGATTTTTAACACTATAAATAACATTTGTAATTTAAAAATTTAAAAATATAAATAAATTATATTTAACAACAGGATTGGAGGAACATTGTAAGGGGCATTGAAGGACAAAGAGCAGAGTCACACACCACTGCAGCCTCTGCTGGGACCACTCCTCAAACATTTCTTATTTCAACAACTTGAGTTCCCAAACAAGGAGAGGAACCCCTATGGCAATGACAACTATCTGCCCCATTCCACAAACTCCACAGCCCAGCAACATCCACAGCTCCCCTGCAGCTCTCCTGGAGCCCCTTTAGGGGCTCTGAGCTCTCCCTGGAGCCTTCTCCTCTCCAGGCCAGCACCCCCAGCTCTCCCAGCCTCTCACACAGGTGAGCTCTGTGCTGACTCCCCAACACCCCTGTGTTCCAACAGATCCCAGTCACTCACTCCAAACCACTCTCCTGAAGCTCAGGAAGTTCAGGCTGTGCTGAGGAAAGGGATGGCTTTCCCAAAATGCAGATCTCTCATCCTGTTTTATCCATATCTTCTATAGAAATTTTTTATATGCTGATTTATCCAGACTGCTTTTCACAGGACTCATGGAAACCTGCAGTCTGGCAGAAAGAATTTCAATTCCCCAAACTTGAAACTCAAGAAACTTGATTCCAAGCAGGAGCAGCTATTTGGAAACAGTGATGTTTCCAGCAGCAGATTTTCCTGCTGGGCATGGAGCTGCCAACTGCTAACCACTGATGCTCCTCATTATCTCTCTGCTGCTATTAAATACTTCTGATGGTGATGTGCTGCCACGAGCTCCACAGCAAGGAGCACACCAGAGTTTGGAGTGAGTGATCCAACACCAGAACAATTTCCCTGTGGATTTTCTCTTCTGCCCTGCCTGGGCCCTGGTTATGAGCAGCCTCTCAACATATAATTGGCAATTAAAAATATATAATTGGTAATTAAAAATACAGAATTGGTAATTAAAAATATATCATTGGTATTGCCCAGAGAAGCTGTGGCTGTCCCCTGGCAGTGCCCAAGGCCAGGCTGGACAGGGCTGGGAGCAGCCTGGGATGGTGGGAGGTGTCCCTGCCATGGCAGGGGTGGACTGGGATGATCTTCAAGGTTCCTTCCAACCCAAACCATTCAGGGATTCTGGGATTCCTCTCTGTTAGCAGTTTCTTCTCCTCTCTCCTTGCCTCACACCTACCCACTGTTGTACAGCTCAGTCTTTGATCTTCACTCTCCCTCTTCTCTGTTGCTGTTTTTCCTGATGTATTCTGCCAAATGATGTGTTCTCCTAATTCACCCCAAGTGTCACACTCTGCACTCCTTTCCAACTCAAATGTGGGACTTTGCAGCTTCTTCCCTACTGGTAGCACTTCCTTCTCCCACCACAACCCCTTCTGTTGACTTTCCCCATCCCAAAACCTCTGTTTTAAGTGAAAACTTGCACTACCTGGGTCCTCCTCTGGATCCACATATTTCTTAGAAGAACAGTGGAAATAAATTCATTATAAGGACAAAAAGTAAAATCTGACCCCATTTCAACAAGTTGGATGTGATTAAAATTCTGGGCACTCTGGATTCCAAGTCCAGGCTGCCTTTGCTTTGTTCTGTGTTGGGTTGAGGCTGTGGCAGCACCACGCGGGACATGGGATGTCACACACAGGCCATGTCCAGCCTTTAATGGCTCTGGAACTCCTGGAACCTCAGGAATTCGGCCCCAGACACAATCCCAAACCCAACCAGGCTGCACAGCACGAGGCATGGAAGGTGTGTGTGCGCTAATGAGGAGTTATTTTCATATTTCCTCAACCCCAGGTGCTGCCAACAACAGTTCAAGCCCAGCAGGCTTAGTTTAAACCAGCCTCAGGCTCAGTTTAAACCAGCCTCAGGCTGGTTCTTCTCCACAGCTCATTTGGGGAATTCATTGTATGGGAAATGAGGCTGCCTTGCCTCAGTCCCCCAAGTCCTGGGCTGGCAGGGCAGCTCTGCTGTGCAGAGGGGCCAGACCCCCCTGTGACCCTGACCCTGCTCCCTGTCCAGCTTAGGATCCAACCTGAAATAGGGAACTGCCACTTCTGGGATCTCAAATGGAAAATGCAATCATTGGACCAAAAAAACCCAAAAACCCAGCATGAGATTCTTCTGCAACCTTGCAAAAGGTTCTGAACACGACAGAGGGCATCAGTTATCATGACAGCAGCACTTAAAACAGACATTAGCATATTTAAAAATACTTTTTATGATATTCTCCCAGGGAGAAAGTTCTGTGGCTGCAAACTCCACTGGCAAATAGTTCCCTCTTTGTATTGAGTCCCCTCTAGATCCATCTGCTAAACCCATAGAAGGAAGAGGCTTTAGTGTTTCAGACAGTTTTGGCTGCTGTGCTGCTGAGTACAGTTGGATTAGTTTCTGGAATAGAATTGGCTCCCAAATTATTTGAAGCATTTGTGCTCAGGGAATGCTGGGAAATGTCATTAGCGTGCCATAATACTTTTGCCTAATGCTCTCCAAAGTCTGTGCCAAAAAATTAAAAAAAAAAAAAAAGGGAAAAACACTATTTTGACTCCAAGTGAGTGTGGGAGCAGACCTAGAGAACTGCCCCAAATTTAAATAAATTAGTGACAGCAACCTTCCAAGCTGGGATTGTTTTCTTTGTCTGGACAAGAGACAAAGGTAAGAGTGATGAAATAAAATACAGATCCATGCTGGGATCTGCTTCCAGCTCTGTTTGGGTACTCACTCACTACCTGCAGGAGATGAGGGAGGAACAGGAACAAACCAGGCTCACCCCTGCCATTTTCCTCAACCTGAATCTCCTCAAACCCTGCTATTTTACTGAGTGCAGCTCCTTCAGCCTTCATTCAACACATTCCTCACCTCCTCTGGAGCACTCTGTGCTTCAGAGCCTTTTGTCTTTGCTCCCAATTCCCCTCTTGTGGATTAATCAAGTGTTGAGTTTGGAGCTCTTATTTTTCCATCAGCTAATTAATTGCCATTGATGAGCCTTCTCCTCCTCCTCTCCAGAAGATGCTGTATGTCACTCCCAAGCCTATTTCGCCACTCTCTAATTCAGGAAATTTATTATTAATTTTATTCCAGCTGTGTCCTACTGTGTGAAAGGAACTTGTGCTGGTGTGTGGAGGGGCTGCCCTTCCCAGGAAACCACCACAGGGAATTCCAACAGCTCCTGACTGGCTCAGGAATTGATAAATGCCCTGTAATTTACAGTCTTCAAAAACTACTCAAAACCCTTAACATTAGTCAGAAAATTGAAGTGTGTAGCAGCCAATTAATAATTTCTTTAAAAATCTGGAGTATTTCAAACAAGAGACCTGAAAAAGGAGTAAGTAAGTAAACAAATGCTGTGAATCCTCCTCAAAAACCAAACACCCAACAAGATCCCTGCCAGGAGGCTGTGGGTGTACATGAGGTGGATGGAGATCAGGCTGGCAATGTTTAAAAGAAGATGGATTAAAAAACCAAACCAAAACAAACCAGAAAAAATGGCTTCCCTGCGGTGATCAGACCAATATAATTAAACACAAGAAATGGTCATCAGTGCTAATTAAAATTGGGAGCAGAGTCTTGCATTTATCACTGGAGTGCTTAAGCAGCACCAAGGAGAGGCAGAATCCTGCTCCTCCCTCAGCTCTATCAACAGAGGATTTGGCCCTGCTTCACTTCAGCTTCCAGAACAGTTCCTCAAATTCAGAATAAAACCAGATCCACTTCATTTGGATTGGCTGCAGTGACACAGGGCTGGAGGAGGCTCCTCACCAAGGTAGCAGTGGGTTATTATTGTCCTTTTTCTGTCACTGAAGCATCACTCTGCCTCACCACAGCCCCAGTGCCCCAAACTGGCCACAGCAGCTCACACAGGGTGTGAGGGATCCCCCTGTGTCCCCAGTGCCTAATTAACCCTGGCACTGCAGCCCAATTAATAAACCCAGCCCGCCCTGCCACGGGGGCTGAGCATCCCAGGCACCCAAAGGCAGAGATTTTCCCTTCTCCCCTGAGCATCCCCTGCTGTTTCTACCTTCAGCCTTCAAACCCATTTCTTTTTCTGCACAGAACCAACCAGAAATAAAAACGAACCCTCCCCTCAGCCCTTCAGCCCCGGATGGTCTTTAAGTTCTCTTCCAACTCAAATCATGCTGGGATTTTGTGATTCTATGATTTCCACTCAGGACACAATTCCAGATTTCACTCTCTGCGCAGGACTCAGACTAAACTTCAGCTCAGGAAATCTCCTGGGCAGCAAAGGAGATCCCCTGGGCCTCCTGCTTTTAGGAGGAGAGGCAGAAACTCCAAGGAGAGTAGGAGCCGTCCCCCTCCCTCAGCACAGAAAGCAAAGATGACACATCCAAACCAGGGCTCTGCTTTTCCCAGTGCACCTTTGGTGGGAGTTGGGATCCCTGCCTGATCCCTTCCCCCTTCAACTCCCACAGCTCCTCACTGCCTCAGAGCTCACAATTCACCATCTGTCCCTGATCTCCTCTTTGTACCAACAACACCTTGTAATTGCAACATCTCTTCATGCAGCAATTGATCAGGCAGATAAGAACAAACAAGGAAATAGTGAGCACGACACAGCCAAGAGCAGTGGTACATCCTGCAGGGCTTCCTGTCATCTAACCACTGGAACTACAAAAAAAACAACAACCCCAAACACTTCTTTTGTCTAGAACTTCACAGTGGGTGAAAATAAACACATGGAAAAAATGAAAATGTGATTCAAAAATACAGGAAAGAATGTAGAACTTACCAGGCTCTAACTTGATTATTTTCACAGCAGCCAGTTCTCCTGTGTGAAGATTTCTAGCCTGAAACAAGAGAGTTAAGATGCATTTAGATATAGTTAAAATGGATATTTAGATATTTAGCTATAGTTAAGATATATTTAATCATAAATCAAGGCACCTCACAGTCTTACAGATTGTGCAAAAATAAGATGTTGTCTGATACAAATACAATGCAAAGTTGAGACCAGCGTGGGTGAGGATAATTTGGGTTTGGAATTAGCTCAGCACCAGCCTGGCTGGAATTGTGAAGTGTTCCTGACAGTTCTTTTGCAGACTTTAAAACATCAAATCACAGAATCACTGAGGCTGGAAAAGATCTCCAAGGTCATCCCAGCTGTGACTGTCACCACCCTGTCACCCAGCCCAGAGCACTGAGACCCACTCCAGGGATGGGCACTCCAAACCTCCCTGGGCAGCCCCTTCCAACCCCTGAGCATCCTTTGGAGGAAGGAATTCCTCCTCATGTCCAACCTGAGCCTGGACCTGAGAGCTCACCCCTCTCAAACACCATTTTTAAGGGAGTTTCTGGCACTCAAGGATGCACCAGGGGCTCACCCATCTCATGGTGTGCACCAAAAGGGGAACTGAGAGGGGCAGGAGAGGCACTGCAGAGGCGCCAGGGATGAGTCACAGCTCCCTGCAACAACTGAACTCTGCACACTCCTTCCTTGGTCCCTCCTCCTCCTCCTCAGAAGCAGCAGCAGCTCCAATTAAGCCTTTACAGAACTGTCCTCTCTGGATGTGCTCCAAATTTTAACTGAGAATTCAGGGCTGGAAGAAGATGACACAGGAACCTCAGATACAGAAAGTTTTAAGAGGGGATTTTGTGAACACTTTCTAGTAACTAAATCACTCAGGCTAAACTATTATTCAGGACACACAACCTGATTTAATTAGGCTGAACATCCAAGAGTTACAGGAGTTTAACCCCACTTGTTTCATTTTCACCCTAACAAATATGCAGGATCTTCTGAACAGGTGAAATCTGGTGAAGAGGTGGGTTACAGAAAATGGAGAGAAAACTGGGTTAAGTTAAATCAATTTGGACTTAAGATGAGGATGTAAAGGAAATTTGACCCTGTGAAGGGAGTCATTACAGAACACTCTTCTCCTGTGCATGGACAAGAAGTCTTAAAAACTTCTTGTTTAAAAAGTCCTCAAAAAAGGAAGATCAAGAGCCTGAAGGATTAACCCCTGAGTTTTATCAATCCTTAGTCAAGCTTCAAAGTACGGAAAGGCTTTCCAGCCAGGGAAAAAACCCAACCAAGCCAAACCAAGCTAAACCAAACCAAACCAAACCAAACCAAACCAAACCAAACCAAACCAAACCAAGCCAAACCAAGCCAAACCAAACCAAACCAAACCAAACCAAACCAAACCAAGCTAAACCAAACCAAACCAAGCTAAACCAAACCAAACCAAGCTAAACCAGACCAGACCAGACCAAACCAAACCAAGCCAAACCAAACCAAACCAAACCAAACCAAACCAAACCAAACCAAACCAATCCAAACCAAACCAAACCAAACCAATGATTGGCCTTTCAAAATCCTGCAGTGCTAACACATGAGATGGGTTTCAAACTCAGGCCAAGGACACAAATATGACTCAAGCTGATCTCAAAGAGAATCTGAACAGTTCTACAAAGGACCCAAACATCTGCAGACCAAATCACTCAGAGTCATCTGCAAACCACAAAGGAAACATTCACCACTTCTGAAAGCACCTTCCCACCGAGGTGTTTTTTGTTTTAGACCACAGCAAAATCTTTGGTGTCCTTCAAAATGCAGAAGGAGCAGGTGGATGCCAGTGGGATAAAGGGTTAGGATAAAGGATTAGGATAAAGGATAAAGGATTGCCCTGGTCCTGTTAGACCAATGTGAAGCAGGGATGTTCCCAGCAGGGACACACACTGTGCCTATTGTCCAGGAGCAGCTCAGCTGTTCAGGTGAAGTCGCCTGCACCATTTCCCGAGTATCAGCCTCACCTCTGGGGTACCAAAAGGATCACATTCCTCACAAATGTTCCTTTTCCACAGCAGCAGTGACTGCCACTGTCATGCTGAAGCCCGAAGGAATGGATGGAGCCTGCCAAAGTCTGCTTGGCTGGGATCTGAAGGTTCAGGCAGGGGAACACTGCAGCTCCAGGCTCCCAGCTCTCACACACGACACAGCTCCACTAAATCCTGTCCTGCTGCTTTCCAACATCACCACTAAGCTCATATTTAATCTATAGCTCGGACTATTCTGGGTTTCAACCATCAGACTCTGCCTGCTGGAACACAGAAGTCCCCATTGAATTGGTATTTATGACCTAAAGCTATCAAGTTGTCTGTGTTTTCTGGTCCCACAGCTTTCCTCTTCCACCAGACACATTCTTGAGTTGATGACACCGAGACCACACGTGATCATTAACTCCTGCCCGTGCCAGAACCAAAGGCAACATCCCAAATATTCCCTGATCCTTCAAATCCCTGTGTGGGTGCTCCCAGACAAGGAATGGTTTTAGCTCTCCAGTCTAGACACTGGCACTGGGAGCACACAGCAAATCACCCGAAATGCTCCCCAAGGGACGTCACCCAGATGTCACCAGAGGCTTTTGTTCCCTGCTCCTCTTGGCTGGCAGCAGCTCCACCTTCCCTGTGCCACCTGTCACTGAGCACTCCATCAATAATGAATTACTGCTCTCATTAAAAATGCAACAAGGCCAGGGCTAAAAACTGGTTCTCCCTGTACACACCTAGATGTGAAAAGTGTCAGATCAGGATTCCTCAGATCACTCTGGGATGTGTTAGTCAAAGAAATCTTCATTTCCCACGACTCACTGCAGTTTGCATCATTCTATTTTTTTTTTTAAAGAACTGTGCAGTTACCAAGGAAGCCACAGACAGGAAGGCACCAAAGCCAACGTCACTGGCTTGTGAATCAAACCTGAAATTTGACTAGAAATTATATCTGACAAAAATATAAGTCCTTAATGTGAAAAATTAATTAATGATCTATCAATCTGTCTTACTGATATAATTCTGCACTGCAGAGGGGGAACTACAGACTAAGAAATTACAGTTCTTCAACTCATGTTATTTACATTTCCTTAATATCTGCCTCCTCCTCATCCCTTGAAATTTCCTCTGTATTTCAATTTCAATTTAAAATCAGCTGAAATTTTTGAAATTAGCCAGAGGCCAGGGAAGCTACTGCTTCATGCCAAGCAATCCAGACCTGTTCAGTATCTTGTGAGCTATTACTGCCAAAGGAAATAATCATTTCTATGCATTTATCCCATCAAGATGACTTCTATAAAATGAACCTTGGTGATATATTTCACTTTTAAGGAAGATAAGATTTGTTAGATGTCTTTAATTCTTCTGGCCTTGATCCCTTCAATATATAAGAAAATCTCCTAAGAATTTATTTGACACTAAAGGCTGAAAGACTCAGTGCTGTGTCCGCATCTCCATCAGCAACGTGGTCCAGTTCCAGGACAGAAGCAGGTCCCAAATTCCCAAGATATTTGCTGTAAGACTTTCTCCAAGAGGAAGACAGAGCTTTTGTCCTTTGGTAGTATTGATCCTAATTTTATTTCATGAGACTCAAAGCTGAAGATCATGTTCCCTATAGGATGAAAATCAAAACTAGAGGATTTTGGCAGAAGGATTGCAAAGCTCCAACATGAGCCACACAAGAATGGGATCAGAACAAGAATGAGGTGAACCACAGCCAAATTTTCATTTGCTCAATGTCATTTACAGAGTTTATTTACTGAGAAAGGAGAGTTTGGCAGCAGCCTTTTGGTCACCTCTTCAGCTGTCCCACATCCTGACAGGGGATGAGTGACAGCATCCCACTGAGCACAGCTCTTCCAGAATATTTTAGCAGCTGAATGCTAACACTGCAGAACATCACACGGAATCTGTGTTCAAAATAAAAATAAAACAAAACACAAAGTACAAACACAAGTACTCTTTTTTTTTTTAAATATCCTATTGCATTGCTGTAGTGATCGAGCACATCCCACCCCATTGGGACAGCACTGTTGGTAGGAGTATTTTGGGGAGCTGGGAGAGTTTTGTAGGATCACACACACAAAAATCATTGGGTTTTCCCACTGAGACTTGACTTTCCTCCCCAACAGCTGCTGTGGGACAGTGGGACCCGAGGTGAGGCCCGTGGCAATCCCAGTGTGCGACGCTTCCCACCGCACACCCAAACACCACACCTGAGAAAACACAACTGGGGAGGGCATTCTGCAGCCAGTGACCAGAAATAACACACAGAACTGGTTTCACAACCAGATATGCACCCTGCACTTGTGTTTTATTTGTTTGCAAGAGTGCAGGACAAACAGCTCCAGCCCAGGGGGTCCACAGTGCTGAGCCACGTGAGGTGCTCAAAAATGGGGGAATCTTGGACATTTGGATCTCCTCAGTGTGCTGTTCCTAACCACAGAGAAAGAGAAGATTCATGCAGCAGCATCCCTGTGGCAGGCTCCAAATTAGTATTTTCAATGTCCATGGTGAAATGCTCTCCTCTCCCCATGGTCCCTGTCTCATCTCCAGCCTTGGATCAAGAGCCCCATTCAGCGAGGAGCTGTTTGCTGGAGCGTGTCTCCATTAATTGAATCCTGATTGCAGCTCCTGTGGCAGCCCTCCCTCCTTCCCTGCCCAGCTTATTCAGCCCTTGCCAAGCTTCACTCACCCCTGACCACGAGGTTCTGCAGCCTCAAGTGCTGCCTGCTTGTCCCAGTCACTGAACATCCCCTGAAAAGTGCCTGACCTCGTGCCCTGGGAGTGAAGCTCAAGCTCCTCTGCTGTCCAGTTCCTGGCCTCTGACACTTTAGGATTCCTAACCTGCTCTGTGGGGTTTGGAAATTCCCATCATGCTGTGGTTTCCTTTTCGTATCTCACAGCATCATCAAACAGAGCCTTGAATTCACCTTCCTGCATCTCTGAATTCACATCTAGCAGTGTCAAGAGCTGAAGCAACCCAAAGAAATCTCTCTCATTTTATGGGCTGCCCTAAAAGCATCAAAACAGGGAATTCTTGGTGGATGGTGATCTAACAGAATTTTAATTATGTCCCAATGCAAAGTTTAAATAAATGTTCCTAGTGTTTATTACAATTAACTGTACAATTCTGCTTACAATTAACTGTACCTGACCTTGTGCCCTGGGAGTGAAACTCAAGCTCCTCCTTCCCAGTTCCTGACCTCTGACACTTTCTAATTCCTAACCTGCTCTGTGGGGTTTGGAAATTCCAATTATCCTGTGTTTTCTTTTCATATCTCACAGCATCATCAAACAGACTTAAATTCACCTTCCTGCATCTCTGAATTCACATCTAGCAGTGCCTAGAGCTCTCACCCAGCTGAAGTGACCCACAGAAATGTCTCTCATTTCATGGGCTGCCCTAAAACCATGGCAATGGAATTCTTGGTGGATGGTGATCTGCTGGACTCAAACACAATTTTAACCAAGTCCTAATGCAGAAGTTTAAATAAATGTTCCCAGTGTTTATTACAATTAACTGTACAATTCTGCTTACATCTGTGATTTACATAAATCTGACAGATTTAAAAAAGGCTTTGTAACTAAAGCTGGAAAAAACAAATATCAGCAACATACTCTTAATGACTGGATAGGAGATGTTTGCTCAAACACAATCTCTTTACCAGGTCAGTTTAACACCTCAAATGTAGAATTGAGGATTCTTAAAATGTCAGCAGAAGCCAGAAAATTACTCAGAAAGCCCAAATAAACAGCACCAAGAGTTAATCTGCACTGTGTGAGCTAAAGCTGCCTTCCTTCACTAGAGGACACAGCAGTTCTCTGCAGTGCTGTACATTCAGAAAGAACTTCTGTAAAAGAAACCAAAC
>JAWWMQ010000301.1:60310690-60324371 GCA_035047885.1 Chlorospingus flavigularis | reverse complement strand
CTGCCCCTGGATCCCTGGCAGTGCCCAAGGCCAGGCTGGACACTGGGACACCCTGGGACAGTGGGAGGTGTCCCTGCTCATTCCAGGGGCATTGGAATAAATTTAGGTTTTTAGGGGTCCCTTCCAGGCCAGTCCATTCTGGGACTCTGGTTTATGGCCACAGCAGCTCTGTGTGTGCCCAGCTCAGCTCCCTGTGCTCCTGCCCAGCCCTGCAGGATCCCAGCATGAGCTTCTGGAATGTTCCTTGGGCAGATTCTCACCAGGATCTGATTAAACCAAAGAAAACCAAATTTCCTGCACATGGGCATTATTTACTGCAGCTCTGGATCCCAGTGCCTCCCCAGGCTGGCCCAGGTGTGGCACCAGACATTTCCATGTTTTCCTGTGTCCCCAAAGTGGCAGTGCCACCTCCTGAGCCCCTGAGTTCTGGGGCAGTTCCTTTAGAAGAAACTGAGGCTGTTAAAAACGATCCCATTCCCATCCCAATCCCATTCCCATCCCAATCCCATCCCATCCCATCCCTCCCAGCAGCCAGGGTGGTTCCTCAGGGGTACAGGAGGCAGAGCAACAGGATTTGCTGTGGATGAGGTGTTGAACAAACCCTGCCATGTAAAAATGGGACTGGTTTGGCATCACAAAACCCCTAAAACAGCACAAAATGCTGCAGGGTCACCTGGATGGGGCTTGAAGGTGAATTTCCCAGAATGACAAGCAGGGAAGTTGTGTGAAGTCTCTTCTGCCTCTCCACTGTGTTCCCAAACAATCCCACACCCCCCCTTCTGTTCCCAAAATCCCATTTGGGATGGGATCAGCATCCCCTTGGACACCTCTGGAGGCATCTCATCCTCACCCTCCTCCTCCTCCTCACTGCCCCCTCAGCCTGTCCTGCTCCATTCAGCCCCTGAGCACACAGAACTCCTCACCCTGGCAGTGGGTGGGGTCCGGGTGCCCCTTCCCAGCCCTTCCCGAGCTGATCCCGGTTTGCCAGCGCTCCCAGCGGGAGCTGGTGGGGTTGGGGTTGGTTTGTTCCACCCCAAGTTCACTTGAAATGGCAATGTCAGAGCTGTGACAGTCGGTGACACCAAGTCCTGAGCTGTGTCCTGGCACCTCCTGTGCCATTTACTGTGGGATGAAGGTGAGGAAGAGGCAGGGAGGGACACGAGGGTGTCAGCCACCTGTCACCCCGTGGGATCAGATGTCACCTGGCCCTGTTGGTTCCATGTGGGAATTGCAGCCGCAGAGCTGCTCCTGCCTGTTCTGAGCCTGGCCTGGCCCCAGGACAAACAGAAAGTGATAAAATCAGAAGGAAAATGGTAAAATCGGAAAGAAAAAATCCAAATCATCTGCAGGAAAATGATGGGGACAAGGACCCGTGCCACCCCCAGCCCTCGGGGTGGCTGCCTGAGGGGGGTGAAGCAAAGGCTGAGGCTGCAGGAACCAAAACAGGGAAAAACAACCCCAAATGCCCCATTCATGGTCCAAATGAAGGCTTGATAGAGCTCGGGGGGATGAAGTGCTTGGAAAATTGGAATTGTGGAGTCACAGAATTCCCTGGGCTGGGAGGGACCCCCAGGGATCAGCCAGGGCAGCTCCTGCCCTGCCCAGACCCCCAAAATCCCACCCTGGGCATCGCTGGCAGCTCCTGCAGCTCTGGGGCTGTGCCCATTCCCTGGGGAGCCTTTCCTGAGCTCCAGCCCAAACCTGCCCTGGCCCAGCTCCAGCTGCTCCCTCGGGCCCTGAACCCGGAGCCCTCGGCGTGTGTTGGGTGCTTGACCCAAGCGAGCTGGTGCACAGAGCACGCGGAGGGTTGGGATGGATCGGGATTCCATGGGACTGGGATTCCCTGGGTTTGGGATTTCATGTGTTTGGGATTCCATGGGACCGGGATTCCCTGGGATTGGGATTTGCTGGGATTGGAACTTCCTAGGTTTGGGATTCCCTGGGATTGGGATTCACTGGGTCTGGGATTCCTTGGGATCGGGATTCCCTGGGTTTGGAATTCCCCGGGTTTGGGATTTCTCTGGGTTTGGGATTCCATGGGATCAGGATCCTGTAGGCGTGGGATTCTCTGGGATTGGAATTCCCTGGGTTTGGGATTCCCTGGGATCGGGGTTCCATAGGTTTGGGATTCTCTGGGATCAGCATTCCCCAGGATTGGGATTCTCTGGGATTGGGATTCCGTGGGTTTGGGATTCCCTCAGATCAGAATTCCCCGGGATTGGGGTTCCCCAGGTTTGGGATTCCCTGGGATCAGGGTTCCCCAGGATCAGAATTCCCCTAGAGGTTTGGGATTCCATGGGATGGGGATTCCTGGCTTTGGGATTCCCTGAGATCCAGATTCCCTGGGATCCAGATTCCCCAGGATTGGGATTCCCAGGGATCAGAATTCCTCAGGTTTGGGATTCCTCGGGTTTGGCATTCTCTGGGTTTGGGATTCCCTGGGATCAGAATTCCCTAGGTCTGGGATTCCCCGGGATCAGAATTCCCTGGGTCTGGGATTCCCCGGGTAGGAGTTCCCTGGGATCGGAATTCGCCGTGTTCGGGATTCCCCTGCGGGAAGGAGCCGCTCAGTCGGTGCCGTCTCTCCGCAGGCCTTGTACAAGCTGTACAGCGCGGCCGCCACGCACAGACACCTGTACCAGCACGCCTTCCCCGCGCCCCGCTGCGAGCCCGGCCCGGCCGCCGACAGGAAGCAGCTCTAGGAGCGGCCCCGGGCCCGGTGGGTGCCGCTCCCGGTGGGTCCCGGTGGGTCCCGGTGCCCCCGGTGCCCCCGGCCGGGGCTCCCCCGGGCTCGCCGCCCGTGTCCGTGCCCAGCCCGGCGGGAGCGGGGCCGCGGTGCCGCGGGCAGGGCCAGCATGGGTGTCCCTGTCCCTGTCCCTGTGTGCATAGGGCGCTGCCGCAGCCCCGAGCTTTGGTCCGTCATTGCCAGCGACTCCCAGCTCATTTATGAAGCCTTATTTCCCCCTTCTTAATTAGTCACCACCAGAGGAAACGATAATTTTCGTGATACCGCAAGTAAAATGGCCGAAGCTTGTCCAAAATCCAGTTTATTTCAGGTACTTGAAGAAGTTCTAACATGTAACCACGTTTGTTTCCTTCGTTTAACTGTTTAATGCCATGAACATAATGAAAGTGTTAACTTGCTCTATCAGACACCGTTAAGGGCACTTTGCTGTGGTCTGTTAAGGGTGCTGTGAGGAACCGTTTCTGTTTGTCTGCACAAAGTGTCACTTTGTAGCTGTTCTGGAGGAAGTTTCTCTGTATTTCTGTACATATTTATCCATGATAGTGCATAGGATGTGTGGTACAGTTCTTTTATTGTCAGAACTATTAAAGTTTGCTTTTGGTTCCTAAGAAATTGGTTCTACAGTGAAATTATTTATTACCTAGGCAAGAGCTTCTCCCCTGGGTTTTTACATGTTTGGTTTGATTTGGGATTTCAGGGTTGGTGTTTTGAGGGTCATTTATCCACAGACAGACCCAGAGCTTGGTGCCACCAAGAGCTTCAATCATGGGGCTTTTCCTGCTGGTAAGAATGGTTTATCTGAAGTTGTGAAAGGCCACAAATCAGTCACACAAACCCTTCGTTCATCGAACAAAATGATTTTTATTGAATTCATAGGATTTACAAGAAATGTACTTTTTTATCTGCAGTGTTTATTGCACTGAAAAGAACCCATAAATAACATATCAGGACAATTAATGAACCAAATGAAATTACTGGAGAGGGTAACTGGACAATTAAAGATTTTCCCCAAGTGAGGAGCTGTAAGACAAAAGCTCATTTAAAAAAACCCAGTAATTGCTGTTACATCCCTGATTTTCCCCCTGGGGTGGCACAGTGGGGCAGACAGTGCTGCTGCCTTTCCACTGGAGCGGGTCAGGTTTTGGGAAATGCAGGATCAAAACCACTCTGCTTAGAGATCTTGGTCTTTGGGAAGGTACACGTGTCCCCCTGTGAGTAACCTGTGTGGAAATGAGGAGTGAGGCTGGAGTACTAATGAGCTAAAGTAAAAAATAAGGCAACTCAGGCTTCCCCTGGGCGAAGCGCTCGGCTCGGCAGGGTGAGACCAGCTCCGGTGGGAGCCAACAGGCCGGGCTGGTTCTGTACATTAAAGCTGTAAACAACGAGCAGAGCTCTCAGGAGAGGGATCCCAAACCCCCAGGGCACTCCCTGAACGAGGCGTCTGCGTTTGGACACCGTTTGGAAGCCAGGACGTGAGGGTTGCATCTACTGCCCTTCAAAAATACACAGCCAGCTTTTAATACTGCAGCTGGCTGCAGGGCAGGGAGGGAGGAGCAGGGGACCACGGAACTTGCTGGTTTCTCAGGATAACAAACTACTCCCGGCACGGCCAAAAAAGATTAACAAACAATTTCCACTTTTTTATAAACAACACATAATACATGTAGAAAAATATTCAAGAGGGTAATAATAACAAAGGTGCAACGTCAACAAAAATAAG
The DNA here is from genome assembly GCA_035047885.1 of Chlorospingus flavigularis. NCBI lineage: Eukaryota > Metazoa > Chordata > Aves > Passeriformes > Passerellidae > Chlorospingus > Chlorospingus flavigularis. The sequence goes on along the minus strand of JAWWMQ010000301.1, from coordinate 60,319,905 downwards.
CTGCCTTTTCAACCAGAAGCACTTTTCCTTGGAGAGCGGCGGTGGCGTGGCAGGGAGCTCAGTAGTTGGCGCTGTGCTGCTGCTGCTGCTGCTGGGCGTACCACTGCTGCCGCTGCTGCCGCTGCTCCAGCTCCCCCAGCAGCGCCTGCCGGAACGCCTCGTACAGCTTCACGATGCGCTCCAGCTCCTTCATGAACAGCAGCTTCAGCATGCCCTGGTACGTGTCCAGGTCAGCCAGCTGGAACAGCTCCCACTTCAGGATGTGGTCGTACCTGCGGGAGACACGGGGGTGGGTTAAAAATATGCATGTTGTGGTGAAAAACGCCATCACTTGGTTTGAAAATTTGAAAAGTTTAGTAGTAATAAAATTGTTTAGAGTAATAGTAATTTGGACAGTTTGGATTAGGACAATATGAGACAATAGAGACAAAGAGTTATGGACAGTCCAGGTACCTTTTCTGGGCAGCACAAGCCCGAGAAAGGCCCCACGTTAACAGAGGATTAACCCTTAAAAGCACCAGCCTGTTGCATATTCATACAGCTCATCCATGATGCATAAACTCCATTCAAACACAGGATTCTGGCTGGGCAGTGTCAACTTCTTCCTCTGAATCCTCACAGCACCTTTGAGGCAGGAAGAAGTTCATTTCTCCTGATAATGGAGCAATAAATTCTCTTTCTCTGAGAGATTCAGGTGTCCTGTGGCTGCTATCTCAGTGCAAGTCCTTTCTTTTAAAAAAAAGTATCCTACTTAGCATCGTTTCTATTTTAACAATTTTTATAACCTAAAACTATATTTAACACACTACTTAAGAGAATTAACACAGCATCACTTTCTAACACAACACATATAACATTCATTTGAATATTTGCGAAAAGCCAATCATCAAATACACATTTTTCACACTGAGGATCCCTCTCTTCCCTCTCCTCCTGCCCCTGCCTGGGTTAGAAGAGCCCCGATGTCCCCAGGGCTGGCACCTGCAGGAGAAGGGTGACACTGCTAATTCAGGGTGGGTTCATGTGCTAATTACGGTCATTAAGGTCATTATGGTCATTAACGTTCGGGTGCTGTCGTGTCTCTCGTGCCAGGAAATCGTGGAATTGGAAAAGCCCTCTCAAATCTCCAAGCGCAGCCATTCCCACCCACGTCCCCAAGTGCCACCATCCCACAGGGCTATTCTGTCCCTCCAGGGGTGGGGACTGAAATCCCTCTGCAATTTTTGCCAATTCCCTTTCAATAACTTCTTTTTCCTCGTTCCTTTTCCCAAGGAGCAGGCGTGGTGCTGAGCCAGGGAAGGGCCACCACGGTGGTGGTGGTGGCACCTTGGGGACAGGCAGAGCGTCCCTGTGCAGCCCCCAGAGCCTGCAGGGGTGTGCAGGAGCTGTGTTTGCCCATCTGGGCTGTGTCCCAGAGGACAAACCAGGAGCTGGATGAGGTTCAGGAATATTGAACCTGTTGGAGCATCCCCTGGGATGGCACAGGGAGCTCTGCCAGGTGTCCAACAGGCACAGCCTGGGCTGTGATCCCTTAAGGGGAGTGCTGAAGGGATGCTGAAAGGATCCTTCAGGTTTAAAATCCTCCCTGGAGCTGAGAGTTCCTGTGCAGGAGCTGTGGGTTTGGAGGAGCTGTGCTTTGGGGTAATTTTGGGTGTTTTGGGTAAGAAAGCAGCAGCTGTCAGCTGATGGGAGATGCTCAGCTCTGATCTGATTCCTCTTTGGCTTTGCTCTGGAGCAGGGAAGGAGGATAAAGAAGGTGTTGAGAGTCAGGGGTGCCAGGAAAATGTCTCCACAATGCCACTGTCCCCAGGGGACACCAAGACAGTACCAGTGTCTGTGCCTGTGACATTTGTCACTGTCGTGTCTGCAGCCCAAGGGATTCTGCACGGAAACCTTGGGAGAAACAGGCAGGGCTTGGTCTGAGCCTCCTGAGACTGGAACAATTCCCAGTGCCCAGGAGCCCAGAGGAGCCATGGAGGTGCTCTGAGGGCTGGAGCCAGGCTGGGAGAGAGCTGGGAATGCTCACCTGGAGAGGAGAAAGCGGGATGGGAAAGGCGGGATGTGTCCGTGTGTGTTCACAGCCAGCATGGAAGAGGGAGGACCGAGCTGGATTTTCAGCTTTTCTTGCTCTTCAGGCTCTTCTCTTGCTGTTCCCCCTCTCTGGGCTCAGCCTCTTTGTGGGGAAGAGGGATGATACCCCATTCCATGGAAAAGGATGTGGCTGCATCCTGCTCCACCGAGCCAGGGATTTTTTGCCGGTCCTCGCACGGTTTTATTCCCTGCTCAGCTTTCCCTGTGCATTTTTCCCTCTGGGTGCCTCATGCATGGTGCAAACCCCCCAAATCCACTCCCTTTAGAGCACAGGAGGGGTTTTGTCCACCCAAATTCCCAGGGGGAATGGTCAGGGATGTCCTGGTGGGGATACTCAGGGTGGCTGCAGGGAGGCAGCTCTGAGCTGGGCAGGATCCAGCTGGATTTGGCTCCATGGAGATGCCAGGATTGCTCCAAACCCCATCCAGGGTGGGGCTGGGATGGTGCTGCTGGGGTGTGGGTGTTGGATCAGGCCAGTGGTTGATTAATTAATTAATTATGACTTTGATTAGGGAGGTGCAAGGGAATCGAGGTGCTGGGCGGGCAGGGAGGAGGCTGGGGGCAGGAGCAGGGAATGGCAGGAGCAGGGAATGGAGGGAGCAGGGAATGACAGATCAGGGAATCAGGGAATGACAGGAGCAGGCAATGGCAGGATCAGGGAATGACAGGGTCAGGGAATCAGGGAATGACAGGAGCAGGGAATCACAGGTCAGGGAATCACAGGTCAGGGAATGATGCAGGAGCAGGGAATGTCAGGAGGAAGGAATCACAAATTAGGGAATCAGAGAATGACAGGATCAGGGAATCACAGATCAGGAAATGACAGATCAAGAAATGACAGAATCAAGGAATCACAGGTCTCGAATGACAGGAGCAGGGAATCAGGGAATGACAGGATCAAGAAATCACAGGATCAGGAAATCATAGATCAGGGAATGACAGGTCTTGAATGACAGCATCAGGGAATCACAGGATCACAGATCAGGGAATCACAGGGTCAGGCAATGACAGGAGCAAGGAATCAGAGAATGACAGGAGCAGGGAATCAGATCAGGGAATGACAGGAGCAAGGAATCAGAGGTTAGGAAATGACAGGATCAAGGAATCACAAATTAGGGAATCACATTAGGGAATGACAGGAGCAGGAAATGAATGACAGGAGCAGGGAATGAGAGGTCAGGGAATCTCAGATCAGGGAAGGACAGGCTCAGGGAATCAGATCAGGGAATGACAAGAGCAGGAAATGAATGACAGGAACAGGGAATCAGGGAATCACAGATCAGGAAATGACTGATCAAGAAATTACAGGATCAGGGAATCACAGGTCTTGAATGACAGGATCAGGGAATCACAGATCAGGAAATGACAGATCAGGAAATCATGGAATCACAGATCAGGGAATCACAGGATCAGGGAATCACAGATCAGGGAATGACAGGATCAAGGAATCACAGGTGGCTTGGGTTGGGAGGGATCTAAGAGACCATCTGGGATGGGCTCAGATGCAGCCATGCTGAGGCTGGAGTGTAAAATCCCTCATCTCCTGCATTTCACGTGGGAATGATGGACTCCAAGCACCAGGATCAGTGGGAATAAAAAATAAATCCCTTCTGAACTGACATTGGGCCAAGCCTTGAAAAATCAGCACCTTGCAGCTGAGGCAGCCTGTGTAATTCCTGGGAAGCAGCAGCTGCACCAGGAGCTGCTTATCCTCCCAAACACAATTAGTTTTCACCTTATCTCGTCCTTCCCTGCCTTTTCACTCAGCACTTTCTTTCCCCTCTTGTCTGTCATCATCATCCTCGTTAGAGCCCGGGTTAATTAGTTTATCCAAGGGAAGCTCTGGTGGCTGGAGCTCTCTGCTGCTCTCCTGCAGGTTCCTGGGCTGCAGGTTGGTCATTCCAGGGGTGCTGCTGGATAAATAAGCTCCTTTGGCTGAGCTCCTGGCTCAGTTTAACAGGTTTATCTTCCTCTCTGCTCTCCCGAGGGCTTTGGGAAGGAAAGCTGCCTCTGTCCATCCCGTAATGCTCCATAGGAACAGCCGGAAGGGTCCTGGATGGGCACTGCAAGAGGGATCTGGGTGGGGAGGAGCTGCCTTGGTGCTCCTCAGGGATTTGTGCTCATACAAAATCCCCCAAAAGGGGGAAAATCCTTGGCAGAGCACGGGATATTCCCACTGCAAATTCCTTGGTGTTCCTGGGGTCACAGGGCTGCTCTTCTGAGGGGCCAGGGGGACAATCCCAGCCCCAAAACCTGGATGTTTCCTGCTGCTCCTGCTGCCATGCCCATCCCTGCAGGCAGAGGGGACCACGGGGACATCATTGGTGCCCTGGGGACATTATTGGTGCCCTTGGGGACATCATCGGTGCCCTGGGGACATCATTGGTGCCCTGTGCCACCACCCCCTGGTTCTGGCACATCCACGGAGTAAATCCGTGCTGAGTGTGAAAAACGCCAATCACTTGTTTTTAAAGTTTTAAAAGTTTAATAGTAATAAAATGGTTATAAAAATAGTAATACAGTTAGAGTAATAATAATGTGGACAATTTGGATTAGGGCAATATGAGACAATAGAAACAAAGAGTTACAGATGTCCGGGTACCTTTTTCTGGGCAGCATAAGCCCGAAAAAGGACACCCGTTAACGGAGGATTAACCCTTAAAAGCAATAGCCTGTTGCATATTCATACACCTCATTCATGATGCATAAATTCCTTTCAAATACAGGATTCTGTCTGGTCATTGTCACCTTCTTCCTCTGAATCCTGACGGCGTCATCCTCCCCGAGCGAGGTGGGAAGAAGTTCGTTTCTCCTGATAATGCAGCAATAAATTCTCTTTCTCTGAAAGATTTAGGTGTCCTGTGGCTGCTATCTCAGTGCAAGTCCTTTCTTTAGAAAAAAGTATCCCACATAGCATAGTTTCTATTTTAACATTTTGTTATAACCTAAAACTATATTTAACGCACTGCTTAAAAGAATTAATACAGCATTACTTTCTAACACAACACATATAATATTAATTTTAATATTTGCGAAAAACCAATCATAAAATACACATTTTTCACAGTCCAGAAATGAGGATGTGGCTCTGGTGGCTGGAATGTCAGCTCTGTCCCCAGCCTGTCACTAGAGGAACAGAAATCTCCTCACTGCCAGCAGAGCTGCTCTTGTGCAGCTCTCTCTAGACAAGGAAGCCTCCAGAAAGTGCACAAGAGATTGACAGTTTATTCATGTTTTTAGGTAGCTTGGCTGGAAAGCCACAGAAACCTGCTAAGAATGGGGTGGCCACTTGAAAGCTGAACCAGTTCATGGCAGACAGCAAACACTACATGGTTGTGTCTGGGCTAATGTTCCACATTTGGGGATGCAGAGGATGCAGTGTGATCTTGCCCATGGTCTCTGGCCTCCAGAGCTCAAGCCAAGGCACTTTGGGTGAGCTGTGTTAGGAACTGGAGGAGATGTCTCTCATTCATTATTCCCCACCATGCCAGGCAAAAAGCCAGAGAGAACCTGGAGTCCTCATCAGCCTCAGGGCAAACTCACTCTTGGCTAAAAGATCTCCAATTTGCCTGAACAATTCCTTCTTTCTGAAATTATTTCAGTGCGAGAAGGAATAAATTATATTCTTCATTATGGTCACTCAGCATTTATTTTTCTGCCACCTGAACATTTTCTGGAGGTTTCTTGGTCTCCAGCAGGGCAAGAAATACTATTAGCACTGACAACAAGAAAGTGAGGTCTTGGTGAGCATAGGAAGAGTTTTATGGTGTGTTTACCAAAGGAGGACAAAAAGATGACATCAGTGTGTACAGAAATGTAGCTGTCACATGGACACTGTGGAGGCTGTGGGTTATTGCCCTATGGAGAAAAGGGTGAAAACATGCTATGATGTGCAGCAGGGATAATTTGGGGGGAAAAAAATCTTTTTTGGGGTCCTTAAAGTACAGCTTTCTTATCACACCTTCTGTAGCCAGTGGGTGTTCTGGGCCTGCTGAAAGAATTCACAGAATGACCAGGTTGGAAGAGACCTTCAAGATCATCAAGTCCAACCCATTCCCCAACACAATTAAGCCATGGCACCCAGTGCCACATCCAGTCTTTCTTTAATCACATCCAGGGATGGTGACTCCACCATCTCCCCAGGCAGACCATTCCAGAGCTTTATCACTCTTTCGATAAAAAAAACTGTTTTGGTTTTTTTGTTGTTTTGTTTTGTTTTGGGGTTTTTTTTGTTGTTGTTGTTGTTTGGTGGTGGTAGTGGTGGTGGTTTTTTGGGGTTTGTTTTGGGTTTTTTTTTCCGCCCCCAGAACCTTTGTCCCTGAGCTCCACCTGAGAACACCTGGGGGGTTGGACCCACCAATGCTTCGTGCCTGCAGGCATGTTCCTGTCCTTGCTTCCTCCTGAGATGCCTTCCTCCTTCTCCTCTGCACTCCGTGTGTCTTGGCAGTGCCTTTTCCCCTCCGATCCTTATCTCGATCCTGGCTGCCGGGCTTGTGGGGCGCCTTCCTGCCTGGCAGGCGCACAGCTCCTCCCCAGGGCTCAGATATCCATCCCCAGGGCTGAAACATCATCCCCAGGGCTGACACATCCATCCCAGGGCTGAGCCACAGGAATGTGCTGCCGAGAGCTCTGCCTCGGGAACCGCAGCCTGTGTTTGGCACCACCACCTGCCTGTGATTGCTGGAAATGTTACCTTCTACCTCTGAGCTGGAGCAGCTGAAAGAGGCTGTAAAATCACAAATTGAGATACAAATACAACAGGAGAAAGAATCCTCACCACACTCTCAAGAGTATTTTCTTCTATTATGGTTGACCATTAGGAAGGGGCTCAGGGGACCAAAGTGACCAAACTCAATTCAGTTCTTGATGGAAATGATGGTCCCTGAGTTGGCAGAAGTGTCACAGCTGGCCTGGATGGAGCCAGCTCACAGGAACCTGCATTTATTGCACATTCATTTACATCCCAGAGAGGTTCTCCTCCTGATGCCAGGCTGCAGGTGTTTTCTGTTAGGATGTCCTAACCCAGGGGGTTCCCTGGCAATGCCGATCCCACCAGAAATCTTGTTCCCTTGTACATTTTAGGGATGATTCCAGCATGGCACCCTGCAACAACTCAAACTCATCCCTTTTTCCATCTGTCCAGCTCTGAGGATGGCAGACTCCATCCCTAAATAAGCTGGGAGAGCTGCTTCCAGGGCTGAACATGATGCCAAGGGATCTGTGGGACAGCAGGGAGGAGCCCATGAGACCTGTCTTGATTCCCATTAGCTTTGTTTGCTGGGCTGCAATTTTTAACTTAATTACATTGTTTGTGAAAGGAGAGTTTGTAAATGCTTGTCATCAGGAACACAAAGTTACATAATGAAACCATTTACCAGTCTGTGGCTTCAGAGCAGTTCTCTGGGGTGATTCCATATTCCAATAAAAATACTGGGTGATACCATAAATATTGTAAATGGCTCTAGTTAGTTTCCAAGGGCTATGTCAACTGTTTATTGCTTTAAAAGAGAAAAGAACAAGTGAAATCACAGGGAAGATAAAATTTAAATAAATAAAATAAAGGGGAAAATAAAGCAAAAATATTTTCTTTCATATTTTGAAAGCTCTGGAGGAGGTTTTAGCCAGCATGAGAGAAAACCATCATGTTTGCCAGAATAATGAACCCAAGGCTATCTGTGTGCACTTGCTTATAGGTTGTATATGTGCGTCTGTGGGGGTATCTGTGCACAGATGCTGTGATAAAATCTGTTCACAACACAGGGAAAACCTTCTACTTTGAGAGTTTGAGGCATTTGGAAATTCCAGCCACAGAGAATTCACCCCATTCCCTGGGGAAGCTCTGCCACAGCTGCAGGAGGCTGCCATGGGTGGGCAGAATTGCAGGATGGATTATCTGTATCATTGAAACCTCAGGAAGGTTGTTTAAAAGTTGTCACTGAAGCAAGATAAATATTTGCCAGGCATGATCCCACCGTGCAATGACATGTAAGCTGTGTGGAATGTGTTAATAAAATATAAATGTTCTGAAAAGGAAACAAATGCTGTGGGTGAGAAAACAAAGCCAAAATGGACTTGAGGCACCTCCAAAAGCAACAATTGAAAACATATTGACATGGACTGGGCTGAATTCTCTTGTATCTTCTGAGGAACATATTTGCAGCATGCACAGGTCACCCAGTAGGGCAGTGGGTTTTCAGGGTGCCATAAAAACCACAGAACTGCTCCAATGAAGTTTATGAGGATAATGAGGTTTATGCACCTCTTAATAAGATGGCAATGTGGGGCTTGGCTGCTGGAGGAAGGGGGATCCTGAATCACGGCATGAGTGGCCCATGGCAGAGCTGGGGCAGGAGCTTTGGTGGTGCCCAGCGTGGGGACCCGAGGTGACAGCACGCCCTGCTGCAGGCTGCTGATCCCGGCAGCTTACAGGCAAACCCCTTCTCCTTCCCAGCCACACCTGGGCAGCTGCAGTGCGTCTGCACGGGCTCCAGCAGAGGCTTTTGGCACGTGAAAGACCAAGAGGCAGTGATGGACCATGCTGGTGGTGATGTCCCAGAGGTGGAGTCCCCACGGTGATGCTGCAGTGGTGGGGGTGATGCTGTGACTGCGGTGTCGCAGGGATGATGGCACATCCCTGAAACCCTGGAGGGGTGATCCACAGTGATGCTGGGAGAACCTCGGGGGAACCACGAGCTCCTATCTGCCACCTCGGGAAGAAACACATCCAACATCTCCCTTGCGGGCCGGCTTCAGGTCTCGCTCCTGCACCGGCAAATCCACGGGAGGGCGCGCCGGCTCGGGGACGCTCGGGAACGAGTCCCACCACGTTGCAGTTACCCAGAGGCAAGCAGAGGGCAGCAGGGCTCCCGGGGGAAGCACAGGGAGGGGTTTGGAGGTTTGGAAGGAGCAGCGCCGGCAGACCCTGGAAGAAAGCGGGACAAAGCGCGTTATAGCGGGGGCGGTCGAGCGGTACAGCCGGGCGGCGCTTCGGCACTTCGTAGCTTTCCGTCCGGCCACCGAGTATTGTCGAGTATGGCCGGAGATTACCGAACACTGCCGAACAGGCGCCTCGCGCATGCGCGGTGTGTGTCGCAGCGATGGCGGCGGCCCAGGCGGAGGCGGGC
>JAWWMQ010000301.1:60260418-60279803 GCA_035047885.1 Chlorospingus flavigularis | reverse complement strand
TTCCAAGACCTGCATTTAATTCTGGAATTGACATGGAATCAGTGTGGACTGGACTTACCTTGTCCGTGGTTTTCTCTTCTATGAGGGAAAATGAACAGCCACTGCAATGAGATTGTGGGATTGATTTCACACCAGAATATTCTACACAAAAATAGCAAAGTGTTAGATGAAGATGTCCATTCTAGAAGTTTGAAATAAACTGTCACATTATGGGTATTATTTTAGGACATTATTTGGCCTGAGCCAAAGCTTTAGACATTTAGAGATCCAATTTCTTTTGGAATAAAAGGATCATTTGGAAATTTTTATATGGCAGATGCAAACCTTTTTATTGCCTAAATTCAGTTTTATAAGGTAGAAAGTTAACACTAAAAGTGAGTGGATGAATTAATCTGCCTTGGAATTGGTTTTCCCTCAGAAATGTTGAAGTTTCTGTACAACAGTAACGGTGTCTTGTCTGATGGCCAAATCAGGAAGAAAAAGGATTAGAAGAAACCTTGGAAAAAAGGATTAATTTGTGTTCTGCTCTGCTACAACTGACACAATTCCCTGTGACAGCAGCAGCCCAAATTAGGATTTTATGTGATGGGTGCCTGTGCGATATTTGGTGTGGTGTATTTTAAAATTAGTAGTTCTGGACAGGGTCATTAGGTAAAGAAACAACAAAAAAAGCCTCTAAAAACACTCACTGCAGACGGAGCAGAAGGAGAAAAGCCAGTTAAATGTGGATGGGAGTGGTTTGATCTCAAAAAAATTAAGAGAACTTCAGAACAAAGCTCTGGCTTGGGCTGACCACACTAAAACTGCATTTTTACACACATCCTTGCTGCCATGAAATTCCATTTTTGAACTGGCATAAACAGAGAAAGGATCTCACCAGAATAAAAAAAAAAACCTGAAATACCCCAAGACAACCAAAGCAAATCCTTTAAATTTTCCCTTTCCAGGTGAGAGGGCCTTACCTGCTGCATGTTTGTCCCTGAGGGTCTGCTCTGGAGCTCTTCCTGGAGGTGCTGACTCCTCCTCTCCGCCTGCAGCAGCTGCTGCTGGAGCTGCAGGAACTGCTCCCTGGGCACCGTGGCACAGCCTTGCTGCTGGGAGCTCTGGCTATGCATCCCCCTGGACTGGAGCATCTGCAAAACCCCAAACCCCAACATCAGCACCAGGGCATCTGCAACACCCCAAAATCCAAAAATCAGCACTGCTCCCTGTGCCAGGGCATCTGCAAAACCCCAAAATCCAAACATCAGCACTGCTCCCTGTGCCAGGGCATCTGCAAAACCCCAAATCCAACATCAGCACTGCTCCCTGTGCCAGGGCATCTGCAAAATCCTAAATTCCAACATCAGCACTGCTCCCTGTGCCAGGGCATCTGCAAAACCCCAAACCCCAACATCAGCACTGCTCCCTGTGCCAGGGCATCTGCAAAATCCTAAATCCCAACATCAGCACTGCTCCCTGTGCCAGGGCATCTGCAAAACCCCAAAATCCAAACATCAGCACTGCTCCCTCTGCCAGGGCATCTGGAAAACCCCAAAATCCAAACATCAGCACTGCTCCCTCTGCCCCAGAGCATCTGCAAAACCCCAAAACCCCAAAATCAGCACCAGGAGCATGTGCAAAACCCCAAACCCCAACATCAGCACCTGCTCCCTCTGCCAGGGCTGTCCCAAAATCATCTGCAAAACCCCAAAATCAGCACCTGCTCCCGGCTGCTCCAGAGCATCTGCAAAACCCCAAATCCCAAAATCATGTACCAGGGTTGCCCCAGGAACATCTGCAAAACCCCAAATCCCAACATCAGCACCTGCTCCCTCTGCCAGGGGTGCTCTAGGAACATCTGGAAAACCCCAAAATCCCAAATCCCAGCACCTGCTCCCTCTGCCAGGGGTGCTCCAGAGTACCTGAAAAACCCCAAATCCCAACATCAGCACCTGCTCCAGAGCATGTGCAAAACCCCAAATCCCAAAATCAGGTACCAGGGCTGCTCCAGAGCATCTGCAAAACCCCAAATCCCAACATCAGCACTGCTCCCTCTGCCAGGGCTGCCCCAGGAGCAGCCTGCTGTCAGATTTTTTATATGCAAGAGGAACAAGCTTGGACTTGGTGACAGAGGTGACAAAAGATGGAATTTCACACAAAGGAAGCTGGGCTTTCATTCATCATTTCTGGCCTGAATTATAAAATCACTGAATTTTGGATGAATTCCTATCCAAATTTAGTTGGTGAGCTTTAAGTAGCAATAATTTCCCATTTCAAGGGGAAGGCTGAAGCTGTGCTGATTATTGTTCTGATTATTTCTAGTCTTTAAGGAACATTTATCTCTGCTATTACCTTCAAAATTCAGTATATACCCCCCTATAGATATTTCCTAATGTTTTCTCCTAACTGTGGAGATATGAAGAGCTAAGACAGTCTGGTGAAATAATTTAGAATTTTTCCAGACTAAAGCAAAACCCAGATAAGTAACTCACAGCTGGAGGAGTTAATTATACTAAAAAGGACCAGAAGTGGACAGTAAAAATCCTTGATGGTTCAGATAAACTCATTTGCAGCTGGGATTTGTGTCGAATTAATAATTTCTTCCCATAAAGAAAGAAAAAACCGAGACCATAAAGGTCCTGTTACCTTAAAACCATTACTCTGTTCCCTTAGGAAAAAGTGTAACAGATTATCTTGGTGATTTTAATTTTCCTTTCACAACTGATTTTAATTCCCTTTCACAATTGGCAAAATTATCAATTTGGATGGATAATATTTCAGTTACTGACTTAATCTCTAACTATAAATATTTTTCACAGAGCTGCAGCTCTTCTGGCCCTGTTACCATCCCTATCTCTGCTGGTCCAGGTAAACAGAAAATAGGTTTATAAATGCTTCAAAATTAAATTATTTGTACTTTTTAAAGCGATTTAGGGGTTCTTTTTGTCTTTAAAGGAGCTGTTCTTTTCCTGACAATATAAACAGTGAAAATAATGAGTTTTGGTGGGATTTCTTTCAGGGTTCCTGTCATGTTGTGAAGCACACAAGTAACTAATGAGGAAACAGTCAATTAGTGTTAACAGCATCTTAAAAATAATTACTAATGAAACAACAATGAAAACAATATAGCCTTGCTGTATTCATCTGTGGAAAAAAAAATGGAACAACCATGAGCTTGCTAAACTATCAGGATGATGCCAAGTGGGATGAGAAATGAATTAATTTCAGGAAACATTGGACAGTGTCATGCAGGGGTAAATATGCAAACACCTTCAAGCCTCACAGGCAATGGGGGAGCAGGAAGCCACTTTTCATTCTCCCACTTCCAATTTTAATTCTTTTGGAAGCAATGGGGTGAATTCTCTCCATTTCCATGGCAAGCCCTCAGGAACACACAGCTCCTGAGGGTACACAACACATTAACCACAGAGAACCTGTGCACTGTCCAAAATTGACACTGAAATGAATAGTGGCTTCTTCACTTAAGAGATGCATGGAATAAAAAGAAAAAAAAAAAATCATTAAATAATGAATTCATTAAAATGAATTAAAAGAATGAATTTCTCCATGCTATGGGGGTACATGAGAAATGATTGCTCTACCTTCACACACTATTTCAGAGAGAGAACTGCCCCCTTCTCTGCTAGCTCCAACCACTGAGTTCTAGCCAGGTTAGCCATGGACAAAAAGGAGAACAGGCACAAAAGAGAGAGTTAGAAGTCACAAATCACTGAGTGAATGTTGCACACACCTGCTGGGAAAAGGTTACCAAAACCCTGCATGGTTGAAATTCACATTTCAGGAGAAAACACAATCCCAGGCTGGCTGTTTATGGCTTTGAGTGTTTGGCATTTTCCCAAAGCTTAATTAAGACTATATAAATAAATTCACAGGGAATAGAAACAGTCTTTTCATTAACTTGTCAAAAGCTCATCTTTCCTAATTAGGTTTTTACAGTTTTATTACTAATTACATGGGATTTTCAGCCTCATGGCTCCCATTTGGTGAAAAACATGAAGCCATCTATCAAGTGTTATAGAAGCCTCATCTAAAAGATGCTTTGACTTATGGAACAAGACAAAATTGTAGGTTTTAAATTTTTTTTAAAATATTATGTTTTAAACTCTACTTTAAAGACTACTGAGAGAGAGCTTGGAGGTCTGGGCTGACCTTATGGGGTGCACTAAACACACTTAAAATGCCCATTCTTATAACCAAGGACTCCTAAATTTTGATGATCCATCTCCAGCAGAGCTTTTACAGCAGCTTTGGGAAGAATCTCCACTAAAGTTTTCACTTGTACCTTTAAATTAAGAGTAAGCTGTGTAAATTGTTATTTTTTTCACTATTTAGATAATATTAAGCTTAAATTCAGCAAATTATTCCCAGAGGAAATAAGAACAGGTTTCTACATTAAGAGCAGCATCACACAAATATTAGGTAGGAAACTTGAGGGGACATGTTTTAGGAAGGAAGAGGGAAGTGTCAGCCTTGCCTCAAGTACAGAAACAAATTTTTTCTTTGCTGTTTGATTTTCCATCTGAAGCCATCTGTGAATTATGACTAAACAAAACATGCTTGGTCATGAAAGAGGAGAGGTTAATTCTTCTGGTTTGAATTAGTTTTCCATGTTGCTACACATCCATAAGTTGTTTTAAAATAAAATAAATTCAATAAAATAGTGATAAAGTCAACACTGATTGAAAATTACCTCCATTAACTGATCATCCAGCTTGACTTGCTTTTTTCTCAGCCCTTCATTTTCTGAGCTGCTTTCCAGTTCACGTTCAAGAGAATTCATCTGACTGATCTATCAGAGACAAAAAGTTTCCTTAGAAAAGCAGCAATTTCTCATTTTATCTGGTTTTCTCCCCTCATGAACCACTGAATACCAAGACAACTCAAGTCTAAAAATCAGGAATATTTGGAAAAGTGCTTTGCTGCAGGAGCTGCCTCCCAGCAGATGCAGAGCCCTGTCAGCTCCTTCAGACACAGATTTGTGAGAGGCAAAGAGCACAAAATTCACAGCAAAAGAAGAAAGTTATCGTAGCTGAGAGGTTGCTGTAATTCTGTACCTTTCAAACCCAAGCTGCACTGAAAATTGGATCCTCTATCAATATCTGGTTTATTTTTTATAGTTGATAGGTGCAAATTAATCCATTAACCACAGATTTGGGGGTTTTGTTGGCACAAAGTTTATTCTAGGGAAGAATGGAGACTCAAGGGAGGGACTGATCATTGCCTGTGTGTGTTCAACACTTCAAATACAGCTTCTGTTTCAAGGGATATTTCAAAACCCCTGGAGCTTCCGAGAGATGGAAATGACTGATTTGTGTGTTTACCACCCAAAACTCACCTTCCTGTTAGCAGATGACAGCTCCTTCTGCAGCTGCTCACACTCCCTCTTCAAGCTCAGCTTCTCCTGCTCCATGGCTTTGACAATCCCTGCCTGGCTTTGGTGCTTTTGGTGCTTTAGGGACAGGACTGTGGATTCCAGCTGTCGGATCTGAGGAGAGCAGAGATGAACAAATGGGAGAAGATGGCTCAGATAATTCCACTTCATCTAAAATACCAGCTGATTTTGGAATCACAGAATCTCAGGGTGGTTTGGGTTGGAAAGGACCTTAAATCCCATCCTATTTCACCCTTGCCATGGGCAGGGACACCTCCCACCATCCCAGGCTGCTCCAAGTCCTGTCCAAGCTGGCCTTGGACACTTCCAGGGATAAAGGAGCAGCCACAGCTTCTCTGGGAAACTCTGGAATATTTCTGACATCTTGGCCTTCTTTCCCTTTGTCCTCCCCATAATCCACTTAATACTGCAAGCCAAGAAATTGCACAAGAAGAATGTTAGGAATATTAAGAATCTTTCTGTTAACTTGAAGTTGGACTGAAATCTTGGACAAGAATTACAAGGATTGTCTTTTAAAGAAGAGAAATATCCTGAGAGTGTTATGGAGTCTCAGATGTCCAAACCCTGCTTGGGTGGTGATCTATACAAAGGGGTCTGAGTGACCTCCAGAGAATTATCAGGATTGTCTTTTAAAGAAAAGAAATGTCCTGAGAGTGTTGTGCAGTCTCATTCTCTGGAGAAATTGCACAAGAAGAATGTTAGGAATATTAAGAATCTTTCTGTTAACTTTAAATTAGACTGAAATCTTGGTGAAGGACTACCAGGACTGTCTTTTAAAGAAAAGAAATGTCCTGAAAGTTTTGTGGAGTCTTATTCTCTGGAGAAATTGCACAGGAAGAACATTAGGAATATTAAGAATTTTTTGTTCACTTGAAGTTGGACTGAATTCTTTGACAAGTGCTACCAGGATTGTCTTTTAAATAAGAGAAATATCTTGAGTGTTGTGGAGTCTCATTCTCTGGAGAAATTGCACAGGAAGAACTTTAGGAATATTAAGAATTTTTTTGGTAACTTGAATTTGGACTGAAATCTTGGACAAGGACTACCAGGATTATCTTTTAAAGAAAAGAAATATCCTGGAAGTGTTGTGGAGTTTTGGATATTCAAACCCTGCTTGGATTGTGATCTATGCAAAGTGGTCTGAGTGACCTCCAGAGAATTATCAGGATAGGACAAGAATTACCAGGATTGTCTTTAAAAGAAATGTCCTGAGAGTGTTGTGGAGTCTCATTCTCCAGAGAAATTGCGCAGGAAGAACATTAGAAATATTAAGAATCTTTTTGTTAACTTGAAGTTGGACTGAAATATTGGACAGGGACTACCAATATTGTCTTTTAAAGAAGAGAAATATTCTGAGAGTGTTGGGAAGTCTCATTCTCTGGAGAAATTGGCACAGGAAGAACGTTAGGAATATTGCGAATCTTTTTGTTAACTTGAAGTTGGACTGAAATCTTAGAAAAGAACTGAAATCTTGGAAAAGGACTTCTCAACACTCTCAGGATATTTCTTTCCTTTAAAAGACAACACTGTCTTCTAAAGAAGAGAAATATCCTGAGAGTGTTGTGAAGTCTCATTCTCTGGAGAAATTGGCACAGGAAGAACTTTAGGAATATTAAGAATCTTTTCGTCAACTTGAATTTGACTGAAATCTTGGACAAGGACTACCAGGATTGTCAATTAAAAAGAGAAATATCTTAAGAGTGTTGTGGAGTCTCAGATATTCAAAACTTACTTGGATTGTGATCTATGCAAGGTGGTCTGAGTGACCTCCAGAGAATTACCAGGATTGTCTTTTAAAGAAAAGAAATATCCTGAGAGTGTTGTGGAGTCTCATTCTCTGGAGAAATTGCATAGGAAAAACATTAGGAATATTAAGAATTTTTTGTTACCTTGAATTTGGACTGAAATCTTGGACAAGGACTACCAGGATTGTCTTTTACCGAAAATAAATATTCTGGGAGTGTCGTGGAGTCTCATTCTCTGCAGATATTCAAACCCTGCTTGGATTGTGATCTATGCAAGGTGGTCTGAGTGACCTCCAGAGAATTACCAGGATTGGACAAGGACTACCAGGATTGTCTTTTAAAGAAGAGAAATGTCCTGAGAGTGTTGTGGAGTCTCAGATGTTCAAACCCTGCTTGCATTGTGATCTGTGCAAAGGGGTCTGAGTGACCCCCAGATCTCCCAGCCCAGCCCTGCTGTGGTCTCTCTCCCAGCCTGCCCAGGTTGTTACCTTTTCCCTGCAGTGAGCCAGGTCTGTTTTTGTGCTCTGCACTTCCCTCTGCAGCCTCTCGTTGTCCTGCCTGAGCAGCTCCTGCTCATCCCAGGGGATGGGCTCCTGCTGCTCCTGCAGCCCTGAGGGAGGCACAGCCGCTTCCAGAACCAGGTTCTTAAGACAGACAGAATTGCAGGGTTAGGCCTTCAACAAAGAAGCAGATATTTGCTCTATTCAGGTGAGGTTTAGGTGGATTTTCAGTAAGTGCAGGCTCCAAAGTTGCAGCACTCCCATCTCCCTCCCAGCCCACTCTCTGTTTTCCCTTAAGAAATCCAATGTGCAAATCCCAAGTGCTTCCCTCCACTAAAATCATGGATAATAGCTGTGTGCACAAGGAGTGCAGAGTTCAGCAACACAAAAAAAGCAATTTGTGCTCTCCTTAGAGCCAAACAGAACTCAGTGTTCTATATTATGCACTAATAGCTGTAAATTAGCTCCTGTTGTACAATTCTGAAACAGCCTCTTTTCCACGTGGACATTAAATATTCCTTAATTACATGGCAAACAAGCCAAATGAGTAACTGAATTCATAACAGCAATCCCAGGACTGCTGTCTACAACCTCCTTCAGTTACAAATCCTCATTAGCTGAGAGGTTGGAGTAATCCTGTACCTTTCAAACCCAAGTTGCACTGAAAATTAGCTCCTCTGTCAATGACTGGTTTAATTTTTATAGTTGATAGGTGTAAATTAATGCATTGTCCATAAAGCTGGGGGTTTTATTGGCTAAAGGTTTCTTTTAGGGAAGAATGGAGATTCAGGAGAGGGGGACTGATCATTGCCTGTCCACGTTCAACACTTAAAATACAATTTTTAAAAACCAGCTTAAAACCTGCTCATTATATCCAACATCCAATAATTTTAGGTACCTCCTGAGATGCCTTTACCTTCTCACTGGTGCCCTGCAGCTGTTTGTGCAGTGCCATCACTTCTTGTTCCAGACTTTCCTTCTCCTGCTGTGTCAGCTGCAGGTCGGATTTCAGCCGGGACATTTGGAGGTTGCTGCTCTGCAGAGCTTCACTCAGGCTCTGAACCTGGAAACAACAAAAGCACAGCTTGGCTTTTGCTGGATCAGCATTCCCTGTGTGCATCAGGTATTCCAGGGATTTAGGATCTCTGATGGAAGGAGTGAAGTTAAAACATTGATTTCCCCCTTTGAAAATGTTAAATTGAGTTTATTGCTCTCCACAAGTCCCTGACAGGAAGGTGGAGCTGAAAGGGCTCAGGCTCTGCTCCCAGGGAACAAGGGACAGGACGAGGAAACAGCCTCAGGGTGTGTCAGAGGAGGTTTAGATTGGATATTAGGGAACATTTCCTCATGGAAAGGGATTTTGAGCATTGGCACAGCTGCCCAGGGCACTGGTGCCATCCCCACCCCTGAAGGGATTTAAAAGCTGTGTGGATGTGGCACTTGGGGACACAGGTCAGTGGTGGCCTGGGCAGTGCTTGGGGAATGATTAGACTCAATCCTATAAGGATTTTGTATCCTTAAAACTCTACAATTCCAAATGATTTTCCAACTTTCTGTTCCAAGCTCGCAGCCACCCACTTTGAATAGAGCCACAATGCTGCATTCACCAGAAACATCTTCCAGCCCTGAGCATTCACTGAGATATCCTGGAAAGAAGCTTTCCCTTGAATTGTTTATTCTTCCTGGCAGGAATTCTTCCTACTCAGCCAAGCAGGGAACCACTTGATCCCATCCCTGCCTGGGGAAGGATGAGCCTGCACCAGCACAGAGCTGCAACAGCAGAGTCTCTGCAGCATTTTAGGAATCACCAGGCAGAGGGAATTGGCAAAATAACTTGGCTGTAGAGAGAAAAACCCCTCCTTGTGTTTGACGAGTTTCCTTTTGTCCTTTAAGAACATCACTTGGAAAGCCCCTCAGGCAGCCATTCTCATCAGGAGGGGCCTTTCATGAGAAAAAGCACTACAGGAGATGATCAAAATGCTTTTGTCAGGGTCAGAACATAAATCAGTGCTTCCTACCTTGTCCTGGGAGAGGCTGAGCTGTGCTTTCAGTGCCTGGCTCTGCTGCTCCCAGGATTTCTGCTCCTGCTCCAAGCTGCCAACTGCACTCTCCAGGCAGCTGACCTGAGCCACCTGCAATGAGATTACACAGGAATCCTCACTCAGGAATTTGCTTTTGACTCCATCTCCCTTCAAGGGTTACCCTAGACAGAGGGAGTTAATGCTAAGGAAGGAAGGAAAATGCAGGAAAGCAAAAAGCCCCTCAGCTCCCTGAATTCCCACACAATGGGATTATTATTTACAGTGAGCAGAGTGCTCTGCTCCAGTTCAGAGTTACAGTGGGTTAGAGATGCAATAAAAGTCCAAGAACACAGAACACTGTCTTCCTTGTCCTGCTCAGGATTTATATCCAGGCCTCTCTTCCTTGCAATGTTTGGAATTTTCTACATCATCAAATTACAGTAAAGCTCTGCTCCAGCATTGAATCTTTCCTCTCTAAAACCAGCTAGGGGAAAAAAAAAAATCAAAAAAATCCAGGCAGTGGCAACAAAGCCTTTATCTGGCTTGTGGGTGAGGGAAAAACCATCCAGAGAAGTTTTACAGATATAGGAATTTTAACAGCCTTTTACAGCACACAGTGATGAGGATTTTCCTTTCTTACCTTCTCAATGCATCTGTTCAGTTCCTCACTCAGGGCTTCTTTCTCTTTCTGCAGCTTTTCATTTTTAGTGATCAAACTTGCAACTTCATTCTGAAGCTCAGCAAGATCAGGACATCTGGGCAGCTGTGGGAAATAAAACCCCTCAGAGTTGCATTTTTGTGCTGTCACAGATTTTGGCATGAAAAATCAGGGGATGCCCAAATGGTTTGGGATGGAAGGGACCCTTAAAGGTCATAAGCATGGACACCTTCCACCATCCCAGGCTGCTCCAAGGTGTCCTTGGACACTTCCAGGCCCTCCCCAGCCTCACAGGGAAGGATTTTTCCATAATATCCCATGGAAATCACCAAACACAGAGGGAAAACCACTGCACTGCTGACTTCCAATCCTTTTCCCAAGTGCCCCAGAGCTTTATCCCTGCCTTTCCTCATTCCATCTCTGTAATTACACTCCAGCCACAATCCACTCCTTCCTCAATAGGCCTCAGCTGCTTTTGCTTTTTAAGACCATTATCTGCCCTGAGCACTGAGTGTTTTACACCGTGCAGAAAATGACTTTGTGGAGCCCTGATCAGGGAACTGCCTCGTCTGAAGCCTTCATTATCTGTGTTTATTAGCATACATTTACAGCCAATTGAGCTGTGCTTGTACAGGAGATAACTGAGCTCTCCAGGAAATTATCCTCAGACCTTGTGAGACTCCCAGATCTCCAGATGGGTTTAGCAACAGGAATTCTCCATGACAGGACGTGCTGGAAGAGCTCACTCCTTAAATGGAGCTAAAAATGGGTTATATCTCCAGTTAACCAGGGAAATGTTCTCATGTGGATCCCATTTTCTCTATCCCTTAATTTGAGCTTTAAACCTTTATCTTGACCAAAGCTTCTCTTTGTAGATCCACTACTCCCAAAATCTTTGGGCAAAGTCTAAGTGAACCCAACCTTATTGAAGAATTGTGTGTTGCACCTGGAAACTGTTTGAAGAGGAGTTACATTCCCTTTCTTTAAAGAAATCAACTATTTCCACCTCTTAATTTTCACCCATTAAGAGATGGTGTGAATTAATGTGATAGCACTCAAATAAAATCCCAGAAGGGTTTGGGCTGGAAGGGACCTTTAAAGGCCATCAAGTTCCAGTCTCTCTGGAACAAGCAGGGACACCTTCCCCTACCCCAGGTTGTTCCAAGGCGTCCTTGGACACTTCCAGGGATGCAGGGACAGCCACAGCTCCTCTGGACAATAGGGTGCCATACCTGTTTTGTCTTCTCCAGCTCCTGCTTGAGGATGTGGTTCTCCTGCTCCAGTAGATGAGCTTGGACCTTCATTTTGGACAAATCCATCTCCAAGGATGACACCATATTTGATGACTGCAAAAAAGGAAAGGCTCAGATTTCGATTTAGGAGACTCACAGAGCAAAGTTTAAGCAGAGGATGCTGCAGCCACTGGACAGAGCTGAGATGGCACTGGATGAACAACATGGAAAATGCAGGGCAATATTTGGCATCACTAAGCTGTGTTTTCAAGGCAAACCTGAACATTTTTCCCTCCTGGCTTTTGGCTGCTGCTGTGTTTAAGGCAGCACTTAGCAAAGCTCAGCTTTGGAATCCCATCCCAGGACAGGGATGCCAATCCCAAAGCCCCTGAGGTCCAGCTGCCCTACCAAATGCTGTACCTCGATTTTGGAGCTCTCCAGCTCCTCTTTCAGCAGCAGCCTCTCCTTTTCCCATTCTTCCAGGGTGCACTTCCCCTCTGCCCTCTCCTTCTGCTTGAGCACCCTTGCCAGCTGTTGGTTGAGATCCTGCACATCTGCCTGGTTTTTGGAGTTCCTCTGGCTGAGTTCTGTATTTTCAGAGTCCAGCTGTTGGTTCCTGGTCTTCAGATCTGCCACCTGAGAGGGGACAGCAGTGATTTTACACCAGGAATGAGATTTGGGCTATTTCCTTTCTATTAAAGTGATTAAGAATCTGACAAGTCTAAGTCTGACAGTGACTCCAAACAAATAATTTGTCACAATTGGCCTTAGTTAGAGACCAGTCATATCTGTCACCTAAAACTTTGCCATGCTGGTGTGGATTTTGAGGGTTACCCTGATAGATTATTCTGAGAAAATATTTTGCTAAGCAATGCCAAGATGGCATGGATGTTAAAGGCAATTAATCCTTTTATTTTACCTATCATAACAAGCCACTCCTAAAATCAAAGCAGCAGCCCCATGGATACAACTGGCAGAATTCCTAAACCAAGCCAGCTGGGAAATGAGTAGAGGTTGAATCACAATCTCGATTTCCCATGGGCTACTGCAGAGAATTGCACAAAAACTACAAAAAAAAGGTTTAAACTTTGTATTTCTATGACATAAACTTTCCAAGTTGACTGTGGAAAGTGCTCTCAAGCCTTCAATCTGGACAATTACAGCTTTTGTGTTATGAGCAGGTCAAGCAAACCTCAAATCAATCCCAAAGTGCACTTAAACAGTTATCAAAATGTTTAAATTTATAAAATGCTCATTTTCTTCTGCCCTTCTGACTATCCAAGGAACAGCTTTGATGCAGTGATGATTTCCACAGAGAAGGTTCTGGGCTCAGGCCACACCTGCTTTTTCAGGTTGTCCACCATCTTCTGCACAGCCACTTTCTCCTTTCGCACAGCCTCTATCTTCTGCCTACGGAGAAATGAAAGCTCATTAACACTAAAATCAATTATCAATATCCACAACTGCAAGACTGCACAGGAGAACATCACCTCAAGTTGTGGCAGAGGAGGTTTGGATTGGGTATTAGGAAGGATTTCTTGGGAGTGGTGGAGTCCCCATCCCTGGAGGGATTTAAAATCCATGTGGATGTGGCATTTGGGGACACAGGGCAGTGGTGGCCTCAACAGTGCTGGGTTAATGGTTGGATTTGAAGATCTTGGAAGTATTTTCCAACCTTAATGATTCCAAAAATGAGCTGGGTTTTTTAAACACCACCAGAAATGGTAATTGTGGCTATTTATTTATTTATTGCTCAGCATCCCTGTTCTGCATCAGCTTGGCAAGTGCTCACCCTATCAAGGTGCCCCAAATGGATCTTTCCTAGAGGAGAAGAACAATCCCAGGATCAGGGATGGTTCTGTACTTGCCAGAGACCCAACCACTGGAATAATCTGTCAGAGGAGCCTCTCCCTGCCTGTGGTGAAGCACAAATAATTGCACCAGGTCAGCTCCTAAACCCTCTGTGTGTGTTACTGGGTCACCTCAATGCCTACAGCTAAACCCCTGCAGGCTCTGGAGATGGGCAGGACAAGCTGGGGCAGGGAAAAGGATGAGGAATAACCTGACAACCTGCTGGATTTCCATGAAATAACCCCATTTTGGATTTCTACCCCATTTTGGATCTGTACAGCACCTAACACACGAAGGAGCTTGGAGAGAAGGGGCGAACCCATTGTGGCTGAGCAGACACAGGGTGCATTGCCCATGGAATTCTCACCTCATTTCTTCCCTGGATCCATTCAGCTCCCTCAGTTTCAGGCTGGAAGCACTCCCCTCCTCATTTAACAAGGTCACCTCGTTTTTCAGGACGGCGTTTTCCTCGCGGAGCTTCTCGGCCTCACACCTGTGGCACAGACAGGAGACAAGTGAGAACAGCTCCTGTGGGACACCTGGAGAGGGAAAGGAGTCCCACAAGTCAGAGCTACCTGTAATGCTTCAAAAACAAAGCTACAACTGCCTTGTTTTATGTATAAGTGGTGTATTTATATTTTACATGAATTAAGCAGGAGCGCTCCCCAGTTTGTTCAAAAAAACTCCAAAATTTTACAACAAACTTTAAAAAAACCCTGGGCTTTTGGGGCATGTTTTTGAAGTGAGTTAAAATCTAAAGTTTC
The DNA here is from genome assembly GCA_035047885.1 of Chlorospingus flavigularis. Lineage (NCBI taxonomy): Eukaryota > Metazoa > Chordata > Aves > Passeriformes > Passerellidae > Chlorospingus > Chlorospingus flavigularis. The sequence continues at coordinate 60,265,637 of JAWWMQ010000301.1, read as the reverse complement.
ACACTATATTCTACATATCTTTCAGTCCTCAAGCTAGAAATAACAACTGAACACCACAATATGCAGATTGCCAGGAGAGTGAGCTGTTTCCCCAGCTGGAATTCAGAATTCTGGGAACAGCACGGTTGGAAAATGTCTTTTCTGTCCTCAGGAGACTGCACAGAAATAACTTAGCCATGGTGGGACACATGAAAGAATAATTTCCTGCAGGAAGCTGGTGCTGAACGATAATTAAACCACTTGTAATCACTTTAACCATTAAAAAAAAAAAAAATCCTTGCTGGAATACAGCAGTTAAAAAAAGTAGGTAAAACCTATGATGAGTATAATATAATGAATATATGTTTTATAACTGTATTTACCATATCCCACTCCTGAGCGGTTCCTAACTGGGAAAAAGTCCCTATAATTCTCTAATATTAACTTAAGTACTGAGAAAAATGGAAGCACTTTTAGCATTTCAAATTACCCTAATCCTACAGCAATCACCGGAACACTGAGGCAAAACAGGAGCAAGTTCAGCCTTGTGAGCAACATTCAGCTCTAGAAGGGAACAAACTGAGTGAAGTGAATATTAGTAAAAGCTACAAAGCACTCTGGAGGTGTTACCATGGATTTTGGACACGGGGATGCAATGGGTTTGTGCTGCAGGACGAGCTACACACGGTGACGGTGACATCCACACACAGGACAGCTGGCAGGTGCTCCAGGCACAGAGAGGAGTAAGGCACACACAGTTACTGATTCCAGTGGTCTTTGTTATCCACGACTAGAGGAGTTAGGAGTCCATGGCAGTGTTTGCTACTCAGTTAAGCCAGAGTTAATCTAGGGTGGTTAGAGGAGCAGCCAGGGCAGCGCCGGGTTAGTGGCGAACGCCGCGGTACGTTACCTCAGCAGGTCAACCTTCTGCTGCAGCTCAGCGCACGTGCTCTGCAAGCCCTGGGTCACTGCCCTCCTCTGCTCTGGGGGACCCGCAGCTTCCTCCTTCACCTGGGGGTTGGGATCCCCCATTCCTGCTTTTCCCACTTGGGTCACGGCGCTGTCGCTTTGGGGGTTCTTGTCCTGCTGGCCCATGGATGTGGTGGGATGTTCTTCCAGCTTCCCACCTCTCGTGCCACTGGGCACATCTGGGTCTCCTTGAGCATCTTGTTCTTGGGCATCCTCCAATTCTCTAATATCTTCCAATTCTTTAATACCTTCCAATTCTTTACCTTGCACCAGGAATTTGGCGTTTTCATCTTCAAACTTGACGCTTTCCGCCTCACTCTCTTTCTGTTCACAACAAAGCCTCCTCAGCCTGCGCAGGTTCTCTTCCAGCACTCCATTTCTTTCGATTAACTGCATCACTTCAGCCTTCAGATCCTCATTTTCTACCTGAATTTCTTCTTGCAGGGACAGAAGTTCAGCCTGTGCCATGGATCTGTCTTCCAGCTCTTCCATCTTTTTCCAAAGCAGAGCTATTACGCTCTTCAGGTCACTGTTTGCTGCCCCAGGAGTGTGATCCAGCTGGAGAGAGTCTTCACTCAGTTCTTCAGCCCTCTCCAGCTCCACCTGCACCTTCAAAGCATCAGAAACAAGCCCTTTATTTTTGGGAGCTATTCTGTGATTTAGCAGATGAACCTTTTGCTGTTTGGCATCATTGCGGAGCGTTTTTAGCCGGGGAACTTTCTGCAGATCTCTCTTTTTTGGCAGCAGAGGCACCCAAGAAAGGTTCTTGTCACCGTCCTGGTTGCCATCAGCATCCAGAACTGCCTGACTTCCCTGGATCCAGCACCCCTGTGCCTCAGGGTGGCCACCAGCTCTGGCTTTCACATATCCCTCCTCCAAATCCCAATCCATCTCCGACGTTTCTTCCAGGTCTGTAGCATCAGCCTCCAGAGGTGGAAGGACACCGAAATCTGCTCCCACGGCCACATCCTGGCAATCACTGGGCAACCCTTCAAAGCTGGGCTCCATTTCCTCTGGCTCTGAGCCAGGCTGGGAGCAGCTGGGGCTGGGAGGAGGCAGCTCCTGCTCCGCCGCTCGCAGCCGGTGCTGCAGCCTCAGGATCTGGGCAGCCATCCTGACATTCTCCTTCACTGCCTGCTCGTGCACCTTCTGCAGGCTCTGGAGAACATCCCCATCGTCTCCCAGGGGAGCTGCAGCAGGAAAAGCAGCGAGCTGGCTCTTGGCTTTTGCATACTCACTCTCCAGGGCCCTGTAATGGCTCTGCAGGGCAGAGAAACTCCGTGTCTCCCACTGCAGTTTCTGGATTTTCCCTCGGAGGTCTGACACTTCCAAACCCATCTCAGCCTTCTCTGTCTCTGCTCTCTCACAAATGTCTCTGTTTAAACTCTCCAAAGCAAGGAGTTTGGAATTGAGCTCTTCTTTCTCTCGCTTATACTCGCTGTCCAGCCTCTCCAGCTTCTCCCTAACCAGTTTCCCATTTTGCTCCACTGTGGATATTTGCTCCTCTTTCTCCTTCAGCTCTTTTTCGTGGTCATTTTGGAGCTGGTTTATCTTCTCCATCATCTTTTCCTCCTGCTCCTGGGCAGCATTCCTCAGCTCTCTCAGCTCCTTCTCCAGCTGCTCCCTCTCACACACCAGCTTGTTCACTTCTTCCTTGAAATGTTTCTCCAGGAGATCCTTCTCCTGGCCCAGGGCACGACAAGCAGCCTTCTCACTTGCCAAGCTTTCCTTCAGCTGCTCGTGGGCTTCAGCAGCCTCCTGAGCAATCTCATCCCTCTCAAACTCCCACTGGGATTTCTCCTCTCTCTGCTGCTCAGCCAGCTCCTGCAGCTCTCTCTGGTAACGTCCCTCCAGGCTCTGCAGGGTCTCCTCATATTTATTCACAAGGGTTTGTGTGTCCACAGAAAACTGAGTTTGTGCATGAGATGCTCTTCTGTTATAGTCACTTGCCATTGTTTTCCTAGACATGGTTAACATAAGATATTACTAAACTACCTCAGAGATTAAACTGGCTTTTTAGGCTGAATAAAACAAGTTGGAAATTTACTTTGTTTTTTGTTTTTGTTTTTTTTTTTAATCCACTGACTATTGGATTGGTGTTTCTGGGAGCTGCAAGTTAAATTCGAGGCAATTTGGTGAAACTTCAAAAAGAAAAGCTGCCTTGGAAAAGTGCAACAACTCATGAAATGTCCTCAGAAAAGGTTTTATGTGCAATTTGTGCCCTTCAGTTCCTGTGCTCAGATGTTGTGGGGGGAAAATGCTCACACCCCCCTCACCCCAGGGTGGCTTCAGTTTCTTTTGACACTCCATGTTGGCTAAAAGCACTTCCCTGCCACCCCTTTCCTTTTTCAGCAAAGAACCCTGAAAACCCAGAGTCTGAGTTTTAAAGGGATTTGTGGAGCACAGGGATCCTGAGCAGAGCTCGAGTTAATCACTCCTGGTTATGCTTTAACACAACTGCTGCCTCTGGGCGAGCTAAAAATGAACCTAAAGATCTGCTTGGAAAGGTCAGAAGAGGGAAAAACCCCCGGAGAGCAGCCCAGGGGTGTGGAACAGAGCAGGACACCTGGGATTCCCCATCGGGGAGGTGTTTCTGGGTTCACCAGGCTGCAGCACTGTCCCCACCCGGGGTGACACTCACCTTTCCTCCTCCAGCTCCTGCTGGTGCTTCCTCAGCAGCTCCTGCTGGAGCTCCTCCTTCTCCAGGGCGTGCAGCTCTGCCAGCCTCCTCAGCTGCTCCTGGAAGCCCTGCTCCAGCTGCCCCTTCTCCTGCTGCAGGCTCTGCACCGCCGCTCTCATCTCCTCCTCCACCCAGGCGCTCTTCTGGGTCAGCTGCTCCCGCTCCTGCCTCAACTCCTCACTCAGCTGCTCCACCCTGGCCCTGACTTCAGCTTCATGCTCCTGCCTCAGCAGCTCCTGCAGATTGGCTTTCTCCTCATCAAAGTGCAGCTGTAATTTGCTTTTCTCCTCGCTGTGTTTGCAGCAGAGCTTCTCCTGCTGCTCTCTGAGCGCTGCTGCCTCTCCCTGCAGCTCTGCTATTTGATTTCTGAGGCCAGTGATCTGCTGTTCCATGGTGTTCATCTCCTCAGCACACTTCTGCCTCAGATCCTCTTGCTCCTTTTCCCAGTGGGCTCTTGTCTCATCCAGCTGCTTTTCATAATGGCTCACCTGCAGGAAGGAAAATGGGATGGCTTTGTTCATTTTTCACAGGATATCCTACAGGGATGTTATCATCAATATTTCCATCTAGTTTTGTATATTCACTCTACTGAATATTTAGATTTAAACTTCAGCATCTCATATTAATTTCCCTGGAAAGAATAAGTGCTCAGCTTTATTTCTTCCTGGCATCATAGAATCCCAAATTGGTTTGGGTGGGAAGGGACTTTCAAGACCATTTCCTTCCAGCACTTACTGTGTCTTCAAGCTCCTGTTTGAGGTGATGCAGATCCCTGTGGTGCTGCTCCTTCATCTGCTCAATGGCCATTTCTGCCTCTATGCTCATATTTAATGGGTTGCAGTCTTCTGAACCGAGTCCTTCGGAAAAAGTAATCAAGTAATAATTTATATAACTATAAAAACATGAATTATACAATACATAAATAGATATAATTCTCAACAGAATTACTTCCTCAATTCAAATTTGTTTGGCAGCTCTCAAACTCCCATCACAAACACAACCAGGGAACTGCAAACTTTAATTTCAGCTTTAAATTTGGTTCAGCAGTCACAGTCCAGATTAACATTAAACACCAAATTAGAGGTGGGGATAAATTCTCACTGGGAAGGTTTCACAGAATGACCTCTAGGATGTTATAAACACCTGCAGCCCAGATCTCAGTCCTACAGAAGGGATATTTTACCTTGGTCAGGCTCAATCCCACTGGTGCCATGGCTCTTCATGTCAATGTCAAACTCCTCTGACAGAGAATTTCTCAGGGCAGGCCTGAGCACTCTGCCCTGGGCACGGAACTCCTGCAGCTCTGAGTGCAGCTCATCAATCTGGTCCTGCAGCTCCTGACAGGGAGGAAAACAAAAACAGCTGAGAGAAAAGGAGCCAAGGCTGCTGAGCATCCACCCAGTCCCACCACAGCACATTTGGGTGGGTGTCACAGACATCTTCTATGAAAAATCCTTTCCTTGGGATTTTTCCTCCTGAGAAGCTGAGAGGCCTCAAGAACAAAATGCAAACATTGATTATCTGCTGCTGTGGGATGCAACAGGTGCATCTGTGATTGGTCTCATGTGGTTGTTTGTAATTAATGGCCAAT
>JAWWMQ010000301.1:60243340-60260318 GCA_035047885.1 Chlorospingus flavigularis | reverse complement strand
TAAATCAGCCTTCTGAAACATGGAGTCAGATCCTCGTCTCTTCCCTCATCCTGAGACCCCTGTGAACACGGTCACAGGTGGGAATACAGCAGAGAAAGAATTGTCAGTAAACACAGAGCCACAGTCTAACAAGGGGGAATGGCTCCCACTGCCAGAGGGCAGGGCTGGATGGGAGGTTGGGAATTGGGAATTCCTGACTCTGACTCTGGGGAGGCCCTGGAATAGAATTCCCAGAGCTGCTGTGGCTGCCCCTGGATCCCTGGAATGTCCAAGGCCAGGCTGGACAGGGATTGGAGCAGCCTGGGACAGTGGGAGGTGTCCCTTCTCGTGGCCAGAGGTGGAACAAGATGGTTTTTAAGGTCCTTTCCAGTCCAAACAATTCTGGGATTCTCTGATGATTCCACAATCCCAAACTCTCAAAGGTGAAGGTGTAACAGGATCTGCAGGAGCTTTCCCTTTATTCCTTCTTCCTGTGACCTTTTATTGAAAAGCAGCTTTAGTAACGTTTCCAAACAGCTGGGAAATGCCTTCTCAAACACCACCTACTTGAAAAAAATCAAATCAGAAGCAGAAGATCAAATTAGGAAGGAGATCCCCTCATTACTGCATTTACCATCTGGTCCTTGCTCCTGCCTGCCAGAGGAACATCCTGAGGGTTTGTGCCAAGGGCTGTGCACTCCACTCCAGGAACAGCAGCTACTGAGGAAAACAACTCCCTGAATGTGCAAACACACAACCCTGCAGCTCTGAAAGGCCCAGGAAGTGAACCTTGAGTACTGACTTATATCTGCCATCCTCAAAAGGAGAAAAACCAGCTGCATATTGAGAAGAATCGATTCAACTCCTATTTCTAGACAATTTTTTCTTTTAAACTGCAGCTTCCTAAGAGAGCTGCTGTGCTGTTTCCAATCCAACAGCAAAGGCAGCCCTTGAATGGAAATACTGGATGGAATATTGAATGGAATTCCTTATTGAATGGAAATAATCCTGCAGAACAGATCACAGAACCCCAGAATGGTTTGGGTTGGAAGGAATTCCAAAGCTCATCCCATTCCACCCCTGCCATGGCAGGGACACCTTCCACTGTCCCAGGCTGCTCCAAGCTCCATCCAACCCAGCCTTGGACACTTCCAGGGATCCAGGGGCAGCCACAGCTCCTCTGGGTAACAAATGAGCTGGTTCCTCTGCAGATATCAGCAAGCAGATGTGTAAATAGAAAACCCCCAGGCTCACCTTAAAGTCTTTTAAGTACACAAGATGGAGGAGAAAGCAAACTTTCTGTTCTCAGGTTTATTTAAAAAAAAATATTTCTGGTCTGAAAACCAGCAAAATGTGGATGCGTTTTATTTCTCTTCAAAGTTCCTGCAACTCTGAATTCACAGGGCCCCATGGACCCTGGGGGCACCTCACCCCCTCAGCTCAGCCAGGGGGAAGAGATTTCCAGCCTGCCTCGTGCTGCTGCTCGCAGTGAGGATGTGGCACTTGGGGACACGCTTAGGGCAGGGCTTGGCAGTGCTGGGGAACGCCTGGACTCCATCTGAGGGGGATTTTCAAGCCTAAATGGTTCAGTGATGTTCCTGGTGGCCACAGGAGCCAGGACTCAGCTGCACTCACCCTGCACTGCTGCTCGTACTCGCTCCTCATCTGGGCCAGCCTCTCCTCCTGCAGGAAGAACTCTGCACTGGTGGGATCCAGGTCACCAAACTGCAACACAGGAGTGGAATAGCCAGTTATCCACCCACCCACCCACCCAGCAGCCCTGCTCAGGACAGCATGGAGCCATCCCAAGCAGTCCTGCAGCCTGCACTCCCTCTCTCCGCTCTGGATTTTTATTTTAAATAAAGAAAGTCTGCTTTCCGCCTAGCAGGGAATGAGTAACTTCCCCAAAAATCCTGTCTGCCACCTAGCACAGCTCTCATGCTCATTTTGATTCCAGATCACAGCTTTCTACCTTAGCATATTCATATCTCAGTGTGGTAAATAATCCCAAGCTTTAAAGAAGGCTGGAAATCCCAATGCATGAACCTCAGGCTATGGCTGCACAAATTCAAACATCTTTGGAAAAGCTGATATTCTCAAAGTTTAATGTAATACAGCCATGAACAGCTGTTCACCTCGATTTTCACCTAATTCCAGCAGTGATGCCATGTAAAACCTCACTCCTCCTGGAAAGGGGCTGCAAGTTGGGCCCATCCAAAACTCTGTGCTGGGGAAAAAAAAAATAAAAATCCCTGCAGATCTGCAAGATGATTGCTTCATTTTAAGGCTCCATGGTTTAATTAGAATAAAATTACTGCTAAGGTGGAATATCTGTATTTTCCTTAGCTGGAAGGCAGTCCATGTCACCAAGGCAGGCTACAGAGACCCCCAAAGCCTCTGGCTATCACTAAACTGGCAGCTGGAATGTGGCAACTTAAAAATTATTTAATTCTGAAACCCCACTGGGAAAAGGGGGATTTACCTTCTCAGCCAGCACATTTTCCAAGTTCCTCTGCAGCTTGCTTGCCAGACTTTCACACTCAGCCAGTTTTTCTCCTGTTTCCAAGAGCTCATTTTCCAGGCGGCTGTTTTCCTGCAGCAAACAAAAAACCCCACAACAGATCAGCACTTGGAGAAGGAAAAATCAGCATAATAAGGGTCACTCCCAACCCAGCATGACACTATTCCAAGCTTCAGGTGATGACAGGAATTATTAATTATTATTATCCACACACAACCCACTCCTGCCACAGTGAACACTGAACTTTTGATAAATTATCAAAAGGTTTAACAGCAAGTTTGCTTTGCATGGTTTGGCTGTTTTTAAAAGAGGGTTTTCAACTTGATCAGGATGTTTTATCTCCTGGCTCGACAGCTCATCTGAGAGCTGTGCACACACACGCTCTGCACGTGATGGCAGCAGAGATTTGAGATCTCTGGAGGTTGGGAATGCATGGAACAGCCCACTGAGGTGCCCCAAACACCAATTCTCATGGACATGCCTCAACCTTGCTGCTTCAATGGCTTTTGGCCAGCTAAACATAGCCCACAACTCATCCTTTCTGGATTCACTCCCCCTGCCAGGGAATTCCTGCTTTTTGGGGGAAATCCTGGCTGTGTCAGCCCCTGTTACCTTCAGGGCCAGGCCCAGGCGGTCCCGGGTGTAATTCTCCTCCGTTTTCAGCTTCTCAATCTCCTGCTCCAGCTCCAGCCTCTGTTTGTTGGCCTGCTGCAGGATCTGCTCCCGCTCCCTGCGCAGCTCGTTCTTCAGGGCAGAGATTCTCTCCTTGTACTCCTCATCCAGCTTCCTGCCAGGGGGACAGGAGCCTGTTAGAGCAAGTGTGGAACCCCAGGGAATATTTCTGTGTCTGCTCTGGGGTGCCCTGAGCCCCAGGGCAGCACTGACTCTGACCCTCATCCACGGAGAAAGTTTCCCTGACTTCAAGGTAGACTGGAATCCACAAAAGTGTGAAACAGATTATAGAGAGTAGTGTAGGTGTGTCACTGGGTGAGAAATTGAGGTTTTGGGATTTTTAGTGTGTTGTGGATGGCAGCAAGATGGAGGGCACAGGGTGTCATCCTGGGTTTCTTCTTCATGCTTCTTCTCCATGGGTTTGGGTGGCATTTTGTAATTGGGTGGAAAAATCTACATTGCAGCTCTTTGGGATCAGTTATTGGGTTAAAAGGGAAAATAATCCAGGTATCAGTTCTTAATTGGATAGTTTAGTCTTAAAAGACTTTGTACCAAGAGATTGTTGGTCATTTTGTGCTTTCTAATGAAAAGCTGCTGAACTCACAGTAGTGAGACTGTTTTACTGATAACAAACAATAAACACCTGAGTAAGAACACGAATTATTGTCTCAAGTGCCTTCAATCCAGACCCAGAGAAACCCACAACTGGAACCCCCAGAAGGAAGAGGGTGACAAATACTGCTGGGGGTGAAGCTGGGTGGTCACCAAGCCCCTGACCAGGAGGAGGGATGGAGGGACAGATGGATGGATGGATGATGGATGGATGGATGGATGATGGATGGATGGATGGATGATGGATGGATGGACGGATGGTGCAGATGTCCCACCTGAGGTTGTACTCATTGCGGCGCTCGATGGCCGCGTGGTGATCGTCCACCTCCGAGGCCATCAGGGATTTCAGCTTCTCTGCCTTCTCCAGGTCCGAGCGCAGCTTCTCCTTCTCCCTGGCCACCTGGTCAAACCTCTCCCTGGGCAGAGCACAGCACAGTCAGCCTGCATTAGGTCAGCCCTCACTGCTCCCCACAAAAAAGGGGATTTGAAACATCAAAGAAGAAGTTTGGAAAGGTCTCCAAGGGTCTCATCAACTGAGTTTAGTCACTGGATTTGAACCTGTACCCAAAACAGGTCTTGGTGTCCCCACAGATCCTGAGACCTCAACACCTGAGACCCTCAGGTGTGGTCCAGCCCCCAGTTCAAATCCTGAAATGGTTTGGGTTGGAAGGGACCTTCAAGACCCTCTCACATTCCAGCCTCTGCCATGGCAGGGACACCTTCCACTGTCCCAGGTGGCTCCAAGCTCTGTCCAACCTGGCCTTGGACACTCCTAGGGATCCAGGGCCTGCACACCCTCACAGCCAGGAATTCATTCCTAATCTCCCACCCATCCCTGCCCTCTGGCACTGGGAGCCATTCCCTGGCTCCTGTCCCTCCATCCCTTGTCCCCAGTCCCTCTGCAGCTCTCCTGGAGCCCCTTCAGGCCCTGCCAGGGGCTCGGAGCTCTCCCTGGAACCTTCTTTTTCAATAGAGAAACCCTCACACTGAGTCCAGCACAAAGTCAAGCTGTGTTGACTTCCAAAGGAAAAACACTGGGATTTACAGTGGTACAGATTTTGTACCTCACCTCCACGTCTACCACATGGCAGAACCTCTGCAAAGCCCCACATCAGTTTGGATCAAAGGCACTGACAAACTCCACCGGCCTCTGCCCTGAGCTGTGTATTCCTTGGCCATCAGTGACCACTGTGGACAGCAGTGACCACTCCCAGACTAAGAACAGCCTGCTGCTTCCATTCTTCATTATTAACCACATTTTTCTGCAACTCTTGGAGGTTTCAGTGGTTTTCCCAGGCAAAACAAGACAGCTGGAAGTTTCTGAGTGCTCCAACAGAGAACTGAGCCTTCCAGTGCCACCCCTCAGCTCCTGCCTGGCCACCAGAGCAGGAGCAGCAGCTGCAGCCCTCCCTGGGACTCACAGCAAGTGCCTGATCTCGGTTTTGAAGCTGGCCAGGGCTGCCTGGTGCACCCCGTTCTTGGTGATCAGGAGCTCGTTCTCCAGCGCCAGCGTCAGCTCCGTCAGGTTCACCTTCCCATCCAAGCTGAAGTCCAGAGCCTGTGGAAACAACAAATCCTCTGGGTGGAATGAGGAGCTTCCACTCCTGCTTCCTGCAGGAGCCTGGAGACATTTCTGCAGGGACTGACAGGACAGAAGGAGCAGGCTCAGAAGAGATCTTTGCTGGCTGATTAATCTGTCACAAACACTCCGAGGGCAATAAACCAGACATCTCTGCCACCTCCCTCCACAGAGCTGCTGCCAGCTGTGGAGATGGGGAATGTCCTGGTTGTGCTGCAAAATAATAGGAAATTCAGCCCAGGATTGATGAATTGCACTAATTCCCTGCAGGATCTAAGGAGCCTGGACTCTGCATGGATCAGCTGTTGTGAGGAGCTGCCTGGGGATGCTCGTGGCAAACAAAACCAGCTCTTGCAACAGAGACAACACAGAGGCAGCCCTGCAGGGGGGTTTGATGGGAGGATCCCACCTCTCAGAAAGAAAGTTATCATCAGCAGCTGCTTGGGATTTTGTAAAACCCCAGAATGGTTTGGTTGGAAGGGACATTTAAGGTCATCCAGACCCCTGCCATGGGCAGGGACACCTTCCACCATGCCAGGCTGCTCCAAGCCTTGAAGAAAGGCCTTTTCTTTCCCTGAAAGTGTTCAAAACCCATGTGGATGTGGGACTTGGGGATGGGGTTCAGTGGTGAACAAGGGCTGAGCTGACAGCTGGACTTTTCCAACCTAAACCCTGCAGGAGCACAAAGAAAGCACTCGTGGTGGGGCTGAAACACTGCAGACACTGGAGAAACCACCCAGTGACACCAGCATAAAGCAATTTTACAGGGGAAAGCAACAAAGTGAAGGTGGGTACCCAAACCCAGGCAAGGTGGACACCCAAACCCGGGCAAGGTGGACACCCACACCTGGGCAAGGTGGACACCCAAACCCGGGCAAGGTGGACACCCAAACCCGGGCAAGGTGGACACCCAAACCCGGGCAAGGTGGTCCCACCTTCTCAACCAGTGCAAGGTGATGAGTGGGTTTTAAATCCTGAGCCATGGCAGAGGTCATTCCAGCCTGGCTGTTCTCTACCCACATGGATGTTTAAAAGTCAGGAGAATCACCCTCATCACTGCTGGAATCCAGTGATGGTCACATGAAATGATCTTCTGCCACCCACAGCTTCTAAGAGATGGACAAAGATGGATTTATTCAGGTATCTGATTTCATCCCCATCACCTTTTTACTCTCCCTAATGGAACACTGAGGACTGGGCAGGGTTTCAAGTGCTGTCCTCCACCTCAGCACAAGCAATAATTCAGGTCACCCCAGCGCTCAGAGGTTTGTAGGTGCAGCTATTCAGGGAGGAAAAGGAATTAAATTGCTTCCTAACAAATGTAGGTGACCTCTTCAAGCTATCCTGGAAATCACAGTGTATTTTTAGCATTAAAAATGATAAAATGGGATGCACCATAAAGGAAACGATTGGAAACTTCCCAGAACTCTTGTTACTAGCACTGGGAATTTTTACAGAATCATAGAACGGTTTGGGTTGGAACAGATCTTAAAGATCATCCAGTTGCACCCCTTGCCATGGGCAGGGACACCTTCCACTATTCCAGGTTGCTCCAAGCCCTGTCCAACTTGGCCTTGAACACTTCCAGGGATGGAACAAGCACAGCTTCTCTGTGGGAAGTTTTAAAAGGGGAAAAAACCAGATTTTGGAAAGGAAAAAAAATAACTCAGCATCCAACACACGGATTAAAAAATCAACATAAAACCAGGGGTGAGATGCAGCTGGGGGTTACCTTCAGGATCTCCTGGCTGTTCTCTATGCCCTCCTGGTGCCAGCAGTCCAGGACCTCCTCCACACAGCCATAGCCCATGCCATCATCCAGGCTGGAGAAGAGGGAGAAGCCGATGGTGCTGGGCATGGCCGAGGGGGTGGTCGTGCGCCGGCCGCTCTCGTCGAAGGACTGTGAGAGAAAATGAGGATGAGGATGTGACAGGGCACAGGCAGTGCCCACAGGGCTTTACCAATGGAATTTCCCTAGCACTGCTCCAGAGATTAAGGATTAAGCTCTGTTTTTCCTCACTGCCAAGCAAATCCCGGCGGGAGCGTCGCTGCTGACATCAAGCAGGCACTCGGGATTTAAGGTAAATCCCATGAGGAGCAGTGTTCCAGAGCTGGCCTCACTGCTCCAGAAGGGTTTGCCACTGTTCCTTTTTGGTTTGGAACGTCACTTTGCCTAAAACAGCTGCAGGGAGCACTTGTAGAGAGGTTTGGGTAGAGCCCTCAGCCTCCAGGCAAAGACAGGGAGCAGATTTCAAACTCCCTCTCTCAGGAAAAACGCAAAAATTGGAGTGGAGATGTGGGAGCTGCATGTCCCCAGCCTATCCCAGGCAGTGCTTCCCCCTGCACCCAGTTCATACTGGATGTCCCATCCTGGAGGTGCTCCAGGCCAGGCTGGATGGACTTTGGAGCACCCTGACAGTGGAAGGTGCCCCTGCCCATGGCAGGGGGTTGGAATGAGCTTTAAGGTTCCTTCCAACACAAACCACCCTGGAATTCCACAAAGCTCCACCACTGCACTCCACAGCTTGCCAGAGCCCTCTCCAAGCCACAGAACTTCAAAGGGGAGCCATGTCCCCTTTGCCATGAGGGTGTTCTGTGTTTTATCTCCCCCAAAAGAGTTTTTTCTGAGCGAGAATTTGAAATCTGCTTTTGGAGCAGGGCAGGCAGCAGCTCACTGCCACCAGCTCCTCACAGGTGCCCCTGCAGGGACAAACACTGAGGAAGAGGAGGAGGCAGGCTGGGTGGGAATTGTTCAGGAATTCTGCTCCTTTTACCCCAGGATTCACCCCTCACTTTCCCACCTGCATGGAGAGGTGGCGTTTCAGCTGCCGGTACGGAGTGGATGCTGAGGGGGTGAGAGATTTCCCATTTCTGAACAGGCCATAAAAGAAATCTTCTATGCTCATGGTCCCATCTTGCTCCAGGTTATGGAGCACCTCCTCAAGTACCTGCAAGGAGACAGAAATCATGTAAAAGGCCAAAAAATGTGGCAAACATTCTATTCCCAAAGCTCCAAAAAGAGCAAAGCAAGAATTACCTGCTACATCAGCCTAACACACATTTCCATATTCTCCATGTGGAAAATTGCAGGCACACATACAGCATGAAAAAAAGCTCCTGGTCATCTTGGAGCTGCTGTTTAATGAGGCAGCAAGAAAAAACAACCTTATTTATTTCTGCTCCTGAGCCACTGTGACCTCAGGAACTGAGCTCAAGGTACTGAGATGCCAAACTCTGAGCAGCTTGAAGTGACCAGGCAAAAAAAAAACCTCTAAGACACTGCAAGGTTATCATAAATCTGTTTGATGCTTCAGGGCATGCTGCCTTCTCAAAAGTAGGACTGGAGATGTGCAGATTAGTCCCTCACTATTTCTTTTCTGCAGTTTATTTTTACCATTTTCTGCCTTAATACCCTGAAAACATTTCATTGTGGATGCTGCAAAGGAATACCTGCTCAGGAACACGTTTTGTGGAGGAAATTAATACAAACCATGTTATCTTAAGATGCAAAAAATCTGACTTTTTTAATAAAACTAAATCCTAAGTTTATAAGAGCCTTTTTTTTTGTTAAAGATTTAATTTTCTCGTGGGCTCTTGCTGCAGGACAGAAACACCCAGAGGCCTTCCCAAAGTCAAAAGCAACCAACTATGAATATTTAACCCATATTTGCTGTCTAGCTAGAAAATTCCTAGGATTATTCCTAGGATTAAGGAGACATGTTTGGAATCCAAGCCATGCTTGTTAAATTCCAGATCCCCCTGTGACTGCGTGAGGAGCACGCACGCCACGGCTCAGCCTGGCAGCTGCCTTCTCCTGATGGTTTGGGACCAAAATCCTCCCTGAGAACCCACAGCTGGAGCTGGAAACCCCTTCCCAAGCAGCCAGCTGTGCTTGTGGTGGATGCCAGGAGGGATTTTGGGGCTCACACCAAAGGCCAGGCTGGGCAGGGCAGGGATGGGTCGCTCACCTCGCCGGCCGCCGCCTGCAGCCCGTGCTGCTCACAGATGGACACCAGCTTCTTCCTGTTCAGGTGCCCATCCCTGGTGATGCCCAGGTGCTCACAGACCTCCTGGAGCTTCTCCTCGATCCAGTCTGGGCTCGGGGAGGCCCCAGGGGAGGCGTTGAGGTCGTCTGGGTTCCAGAAGCGCAGCTGCCCTGGAATGGGGGAGATGGATCTGCAGTGAGGAGCAGAACATCTGGGGTCTGCACCCCACAGGGAACCTGCTGCTGCTGCAGTGGGCACAGCTCCTTCCTGGCTCTGCAGACCACAAGGGATCACTTGTCTGGGTTCAGAGCCCACTCTGGGGTTTAGGATGTGGATACTGGGCCCAGCAGTGCCAGACTCTGCTCAGCTTTCACTCGTGCCACCAGGGGAAGGAGCCTCCACAAAACCCTGGAATTGTTGAGGTTGGAAAAACCTCTAAGACCATGGAGTCCAACAGTTCCCCAGCACAGCCTAGGCCACCATGTCCCCAAGTGCCACATGCACAGAGCTTTTCATCCCTCCCAGTGCCTGGCCAGGCACTGGGAGCCTTCCCACAGCTGGGGCTGTGGCCAGGAGGATATTTGGGAATGTGGATGAATCTCATGGCCAATGTGGCCAGGGAAGGGCAGCAGAGCTTCCTCAGCTCCTGGCATGGATGGGAAAGGCACCCCCCTCCCTCCCCTGGGCTGTTATGGGATCAAGGGAGCTGCCAGGTCACCTCCTGGGGCTGGAAAAGCAACTTTAGGAGAAAAAAGTTGGGTTTCTTTGAATGGGGAAGGGGTTAGAGAGCAGGTGAAATGTGGAAGAAGTGCTGATGTAATTAAAAGGAAGCAGATGCATCCCTCTGTGCCTCCAACAGCTCCATGTCCTTCCTGCCACCCTCCTGATGAAGATGGCAGAACACGTTTTTGATGAAGATGGTAGAACACTTTTTTGATGGAGATGGCAGAACACTGGCACAGGTTGCCCAGAGAAATTTCCCACCCCTGGAAGTGTCCTGGGCCAGGTTGGACAGGGCTTGGAGCACCCTGGGATAGTGGAAGGTGTCCCTGTCATGGCAGGGGTGGGACTGGATGAGTTTTAAGCTCCCTCCCAAACCATTCCAGGAATTTACAATTCTGTGACAATTAGGGAACTTTTAATGACTGGTCCCTGCTGACATCTAGTGCCCACCAGGCTCCACTACAGCCAGAGCCCCCCGGGGCAGGATGGGGAGCAGGACAGGGGTCAGGGGGACCAGGAACACCCACAGTGGGATGGAGAGGGCAGGGGGGTACAGCACAGGATGTGCCCTGCCTCAGCTTTCACCCCCAGCTTGGGGGATGCCCCAGCTGCACCTTCCTGAGCTCTGCAGCAGCCAGGCTGGGGGCTCCCCACACCCAGAGTGCCTCTGACCCCTCCTCAAAGCTGAAATGAGAACAAGCAATGAGAACAAGCAGAGCCAGGAGCTGCTCTCTGCTCTTACCCTCGGCCTCGTACTCCTCGCTGCCTCGCGTCTTCCAGTGCTGGGGAGAAAACAAAAAAGGCTCCTGAGTTATTGATTGATTGCAAGGCATCCCCTGAATGAAAGAGACTCTGGGATCAGCAGCCAAGGAGCTGCAGGGCTCCAGCAGGGCTGCCAGGCTTTCATCTCCCTGCAGGCTGGGCTGGGCATCCAGGGCTCTTGGATCCTGCCCTGCTCTGGCACACGCAGCTCTGTGCTGGGAGAGCCCAGAGGGGCCCAAAGCCCCACAGGGACCCAGCAGAGGGGACACAGCAGGGCCTGGCAGGGTGCTGGGAGCAAGGGAGAGGTTTGTCCTCTGAGCAAACCATGCTGCTTTCCTTGAGGGTTGACGGTTGAGGGCATGGGGATGATCATAGAGCTGAATTATCCTTTCCTCCAGCACTTCATTCTGTGCACACTCAGCCGAGCCAAATTCAAACCTCCTGCACTGATAGAGTGCAGCTCTATCAGGAGAGAGCTGTGCTGTCAACAAGAGCTTAACACAGGGAAAATAAACCACTCTCTGGTGGTCTTTAAACCATCCAGCTCCCTGTGGCATCATCCCACGAGCCCAGGCAGCACCAGGAGCAAAAGCACAGCATTGAAGGTGATTTCCTCATGTACTACACGTTGTCTCATCCCTGGCACCCCTGCAGCAGCCCAGGGTATTTATATTTACTCCCACCACATGAACTTTGCTCTGGCAGTGGCAGATGTTGCTCCTGCAGTGGGACAAGTGGATCCTTCTGCCCGCACGTGACTGATGGATTTGGAGTCAAAGTCACCCAGGACATAAAGAGGTTCTAAATCACCACAGAAAAGTTCAATAGCTCTCATTCAGATTACAGCTAAAAGCCATTAATCTACAATGTTGCCATGGAAACTGAATTAAGGCCCTGGACTTTTTTTAGCTCTGCTGCTGTTCCTGTTTCAGCTGCAGGACCAGGCAAGGGCCCTTCCCTGCCACAGCACCACAATGTCCCACAAGGGACAAAATGCAGGAGTTGAGGCAACAGGTGCCATCAAATCCCAGCCCTGGAAGCTCTGCACAAAGAGAATGGCAGAAGAGAATCTGGTACAGATTGCCCAGAGCAGCTGTGACTGCCCCTGGATCCCTGGAAATGTCCAAGGAAAGGCTGGATGGGGCTTGGAGCAGCCTGGGATAGTGGAAAGTGTCCCTGCCATGGCAGGGGGTGGGACTGGATGGGTTTTAACCATTCTGGGATTCTATGAAATTGCCACCTGAAAATGTAGAAAACTTTGCACAGTGAGAATGTCAGCTTAGGTGCCAGAGAAATCACCCTGCAGCCACCCTCATCCTCCTTGGGGACAGCTGGGACACTGAGGGGAAGCTGGCAGTGATGCTCAGGAGGCAGATCCTCTGTGTGCCAGCCTTTGTGCATAAGCAGCATGCACACTTTATACAGAATTAGATTAACTGAGCACCAGAGCCCCTCACGTCAAGCACTTTCAGCAAAATCACACCAGCTGCTGCAAGTGTCCAAGGCCAGGCTGGACAGGGCTTGGAGCAGCCTGGGATGGAGGAAGGTGTCCCTGCCATGGCAGGGGTGGGATGGGATGAGCTTTAAACTCCCCTTCCAACCCAAACCAACCTGGGATTCTACAAAACCAGAATAACCAACCAACCTCCATCACCACCAACGGCCCAAAGAGGGGCTCTGGGATTCCTGGGATTCTACAAAACCACAACACCCCCATCACCACCCACAAGGGGCTGAACAAAGCCAGGGGGGTTTCTGGGCTGGGGTGCTCGTGTGACCTCCCCTCCCTCCCTCTGTCCCTTTGTGTGCTCGGGGTCAGCCACCACCGGGAGGGGACAAAGAGGGGCCGGGCTGGGTGGGACGTGCCCATGTCAGGCTGTCATTGTCCCCCAGCCCCAGCAGGGCCCCAGCTGGCCCGGGTCAGAGCAGGGGGTGCCAGCAATGCCTGATCCCCGGGGAGGCGCGTGCGGGGAGCAGATGGCTCCGAGTGCATCTGCAGCCCGGGCCGTGGGCCCTGCCCACAATGAGGCAGCAGCCACCTCTGTGTCCCCCCTGCCATCTGCTCCAGCCAGCCAGACCTTTGTTCTCCCCCGGAATATAGTGCTAATTAACATGGTGATCAGCAGCACATGCCGCGAGGTGAGCCCTGGCCCCGGTGCTGCTGACGGGGTTTGTTCTTCCCAGATCCACACTGCAGCTCCCTGAGATGAGCAGCCTGAGCAGAAACCACAAAAACAGCTCTCAAATCCCTCACTTTGCCAGGTGCCCTCAGCTCCAAGCACCAGTCACACCAGTAATGCACTTTTTCTGGGAGTGGGCACTATCCTGAGCTGTTTATCACAAATCCTGGCTTCCCAGTGATGGATTTCGTTCTTTCCAGTGCTGATGGATTTTGTTCTTCCCAGATCCACACTGCAGCTCCCTGGGCTGAGCAGAGACCCAAAAAAAACCTCTCAAATCCTTGGCTTTGCCAGGTGCCTTCAGCTCCAAGCACCAATCACACCAGCAATGCACTTTTTCTGGGAGTGAGCACTATCTTAATCACAAATCCTGTGTGTCCAGTGCTGATGGGGTTTGTTCTTCCCAGGTCCACACTGCAGCTCCCTGGGCTAAGCAGAGACCCCAAAAAAAGCTCTCAAATCCTTGGCTTTGCCAGGTGCTTTCAGTTCCAAGCCCCAGTCACACCAGCAATGCACTTTTTCTGGGAGCAGGCACTATCCTGAGCTGTTATTCACAAATCCTGGCTTCCCAGGACAGTCCCATTTTGGGAATCTCACCTCAAGGACCCAAAAGCAGGAGTTTCAACCCTCCCAATGAGCCAGGCCATGCTGGAAACGATTCACAAACAGAGCATGAGAGCAGGTGGCACTGAAGGGACAGAACTGGGATGTGCCAGCAGATGCTAAAACCTCAAAGCTTGGAGCAACCTGGACAAGTGGGAACTGTCCCTGCCCAGGGCAGAAGGTTGGAATGAGATGGGTCCTTTCCAACCCAAATCACTCTGAAATTCCATGAATCTGCAAGTAGGAGGGGCCTCTCCCAGAGCAGAGCAGCAGCTGGGGAAGGGGAGGGATGGATGCTCCCCAGGGAGGTTTGGAACTCAGCACAGCCACCATCCATGGGGACAAGCTCCTGCAGGTCACAGGGACCCTCAGGAACCCACCACAGCAGGGTTAGTGCCAAATCCACACCCAGCTGCTCATCACCTGATCCAGCAGCACCTGAAAAGCCCCAGGGATGGAGGTGGAGCCTCTCCCTGGGCAGCTGCTCCCAGAGCTGCCTTCCAGCCTTTCCCTCGTGTTTACCAGGGAGGGAGGGAGGGAGGGAAACCTCTCAGACACAGCCTGAGCCCTTTTAATTGGCACTGCCTGGGAGCAAGCACCAATTAAGCCATCGTGCCCCAGTTCTCAGGCTGGGAGCTGTGTTTGCACACACAGCACAGAGAACTGGGCAAGGGCTGCTCCCTGGCCAGATCCCAGGGAATCAGGAGCCTCCAACACCCACTAAGACCCCTCAGCACCTTCCTGCAAGTCATTCCCATGCACACCAAGAGGATCTGCTGATAAAGTGGGGGTTTCACAAGTTTAGCCTGATTTTTGCTCCACTTGCAGAGGAATTAACCACCCCAGCAGCCCAAAAGGAGCAACAAGCATTCTCAGCAGGAGACTGATGCAGCCCCCAGCCACGGTGTGGTTACACCAGCTGGGTTAATTAACTGACCTTGTTAATGGGCTACCCTTTACACCTCTGTGACAGCTAAAACCAAGGGGTGAGGCTGGAGCAGCCTCTTCCAGCAAGGACATCATTCCCTGGGGAGTGTGGGTGGATTGACACCAATTCCAAGGTCAGGGCAGCCCACGTGGCCAAATCCAGAGATGGATGAGCATCCCTGTGGTGCTGAGCAAAGGCCACCAGCAGCAGGAAAAACCTTTCTTCGAGGTGCTGGTTTGGGGGCTTTTTATCATTTTTAAGCTCAGCTGCATAGGAATAACTGTGAAACCATGGGAATTGGAAATTCCTTCCCTGCTTTCTCACACAGGGCTGGGTGTCCCCCTACAACAGAGCTCCAAGTGAGGCCACGAGACAGAGGAGGGAGAAAGCAGCAGTGCTTCTGCTTCCCAGTGGAAAAACTCCCAGCACATCTCCTGAATCAACAATGCCTGGCACAGCAGGGCAGGCTGGCAGCAGCCCAGCTCCAGGGCAGGGCTCTGACACACAGCACCAATCCCAACCACTCTGCTCCTCTGCCTCTCCCGGCTGGGGAAGCAGGAGGATTCACTGGCACAAAGAGAGCCACAGAGCTGGAGCACAAAACCAGGAATGGGGATTTTTTGGAGCAATTAGATGTCCCAAAGCAGCTGCCCCTTCTCCCCATCCCTCCTGCTGGAGCCATGGGCAGCTTTTGGCAGCTGCACTGATGGATGTGGACGTGCTCAGGCTGCTCCCAGCCCACACCTCGTTAGCCACGGGGGCAGCAGCTCAGCCCTTGCTTAATTGCTGGCCCACACTCCAGCCAGGAGCACTGGCCCAGCTCCTTCCCACGGCCCAGGGAGCAAGGGAGCCACGCCTGGCACGGCTCATCCTAGGGACAGCAGGGAGAGAGGCCAGGAAAGGCACTGGGACATCCCAAACCCCCTGGATGAGGGCAGCAGCCACAAGCAGAGGTGACAAGGCCACCCCAACACCAATCCCTGGAGGGCAGTCAATGCCTCCAATGGGAAGGCTCCAAGCACATCCCAATCCCTTTGGATGAGGGCAGCAGCCAAGCCCAGAGGTGACAAGGCCACCCCACCACCCATCCTAGTGACAATAAAGGCACTGGGACATCCCAACCCCTCTGGATGAGGGCAGCAGCCACATCCTCAGGTGACAAGGCCACCCCAACACCAAACCTAGGGACAGGCAAGGAGAGTGACCAGGAAAGGCACTGGGACATCCCAAACTCCTTTGGATGAGGGCAGCAGCCACGCCCAGAGCTAACAAGGCCTCCCCAACACCGTATCCAGAGGTGACAAGGCCACTCCAACACCAATCCTAGGAAAGCAGCCAATGCCTTCAGTGGGAAGGCCCCAAACACATCCCAACCACTCTGGATGAGGGCAGCGGCGATGCCCAGAGGTGACAAGGCCACCTCAACACCCATCCTAGGGACAGGCAAGGAGAGAGGCCAATGCCTTCACTGGGAAGGCCCCAAGCACATCCCAACCCCCTTTAGATGTGGGCAACAGCCACATCCAAAGGTGACAAGGCCAGCCCAACACCAATTCTAGGGACAGGCAAGGAGAGTGACCAGTAAAGGCATTGGGACATCCCAAACCCCTTTAGATGAGGGCAGCAGCCATGTCCAGAGGTGACAAGGCCACCCCACACCAATTCCAGGAGAGCAGCCAATGCCTTCACTGGGAAGGCTCCAAACACACCCCAAACCCTTTGGATGAGGGCAGCAGCCACATCCAAAGGTGACAAGGCCAGCCCAACACCCATCCTAGTGCCAATAAAGGCACTGGAACATCCCAATCCCCTCGATGTGAGGAGCAGCAATGTCCACAGGTGACAAGGCCACCCCAACACCAATCCCAGGAGAGCAGCCAAGGGCCCAAGCACATCCCAACCCCTCTGGATGGGAGCAGCCACGTCCAGAGGTGACAAGGCCACCCCACACCCTCCCCTCCCTGCTGACCTCCTGGCTGGCAGCAATGTGGGCAGGACGCGGCTCCTCGCTCAGCGGCTCGATGACCGTCACCTCAGCAAAGTCCTCCACAGACTCGGGGAACTCCGGCAGCGAGCGGCGCCCGTAGCGTTTGCCGCCCTTGATGTACTTGGGCTGCGCTTCTGGGGAGCAATCTGGGGAATCCAAGCACAGAACACAGCAGGAATGGCATTTCTGAGCTCTCACAGGGCTGGTTTGCTCGCTCAGCAGGATTTCGAGTGCCCAGTTGCCGCCACCATTCCTGGTGGGCAATGGCGCCAAGGGCAGCTCCACTCCTGGGTCATCATCACCCTCTGTGACGGTGTTTGCAGGGGTCTGAGGATGAGGGAAGAGATGAGGATCTGACTCCTTGTTTCAGAAGGCTTGATTTATTATTTTATGATATATATTATACTAAAACTATACTAAAAGAATAGAAGAAAGGATTTCATCAG
>JAWWMQ010000301.1:60227015-60243240 GCA_035047885.1 Chlorospingus flavigularis | reverse complement strand
AGACCAATCACAGATGCACCTGTTGCATTCCACAGCAGCAGATAACCCTTGTTTACATTTTGGTCCTGAGGCCTCTCAGCTTCTCAAGAGGAAAAATCCTAAGGAAAGGATTTTTCATAAAAGATGTCTGTGACACTCCTCACTCTGGCATTGGGTCTAATGGTTGGAATTGGTGCTGCTCCCTGCCAAAAAAAAAGCCATCACAAAGTGCAATCTTCCTCTTCCTCACCCCTCCCCATTTCCCAGATCAAGTTAACAGGATGGGGAGGGAAAATCTCCACAACCCTGCCAGGAGCCTGGGATGGAAAGTCCATTAGGCCTCTGCTCCTTGCACTCATCTCCATTAGCAGCACCAGGCAGGTTTAATTAGGGACTGAGTTGCACTGAGGCAGCTCAAGTCTCCAGATCCTGCAGACACCTGGGCGGCTGCTGCTGCTGCTCTCTGTGGGTTTGAATTTCAGCTCCATTAAAAATGCCCAAACAAGCAGGAGAGTGGAAAAAAATTGGGCAAGTTTGGAGTCTCTGGGGGCCCCGACAGGAGCAGCTGATGTGAGAGACAGTGGGGCAGGTCCCAGCCTGTGCTGAGCAGCCAAAGCCAACTGCAAGATCTAAATAACCCTTTGGAGTCATCCTCTAATTACAGGGGCTCCACATTCCCCAGCTCCAGCTTCCCCCAGCAAGCTCCTGCCTTTGGGGACTGAATTATCCAGGAGCACTGGCAGGCAAGGATCAAAACAAAAAATAAATAAGCACGTTTTGGGCTGTTTTCAGTGAGAATCTGGAGCAGGGGGCAAATTAAACCAAGGACCAAATTAACCAGGGATTCAATTAGGGGAAGGCTCGGTGCCACGCTTTGTTTCAGTGTTTGCTAACCTGACTGCTGAAACCCCCGCAGGACTCCATCATCTTTTATTTTCTGCCTCTCACAGTGGCAAGAGCAGCAGCTTTTGAAAATTTTATTTGCAGAGGGCTGTGATATAAAAGAAATGCAAGAGTGCAATACTAATAAGGCACAGGGAAGCTGTTCCAGCACTGACAAAGGATACAGGGAAAGCAGCAGGTCTCCAAACCCCCTCACCCAAATGCCTCCTCGGATAATATTCCTTTAGATATGGAAGAAAAGGCTTCAAGCTTGTTAGAGGGGAGAAAAAAAAAATAATATTCCACAACTTAGCTATGCAATGAATTATAAAATACACAGGCTGAGGAGCGCTTTGATTCCTGCAGCCCCACACTCCATCCAGCCTCGGTGCAGCTCTAGGGAACAAACCCCGTGCCTGTGTTTGAACAAGGCCATTCTAACAAGATTTGCTGCAGCTGGGACTCAGCACATGAAAGTTGGGCTGATGGAGTGCACCGATAGAAAAATCAGGAGGAGACAGGCTGATTAAGGGAGAGCCCCAGAACAAAAGCAAACCTTATCACTCCTACTAAAGCCCGCCCGGTGGTGAACAATCTCCATCCAGCAGCTCTCTCTGAAATGCTAATATTTGTGGCTACTCATTCACCCAGTTATTTCCTCCCTCCCTCACAAGAGAGGGCTGGGGGCTTTGTTTTTTCTTCAGAAATCATTTTTATTATTCCTCAGACAGAGCTGTACCTCCATCTGTCTTTGGAGAGATGGAGGAGGGGGAAGAAGCTGGGATTTAGCGAAGCCACAGCTGAATTTCCTGAGAATCCTGTTTCCATCCCCACCACACTGAGAGTGTTTTACCAGCTGGAAATTCAGGGGTCTGTGGAAGGTGTTCCTGCTGTTCCAGGGGGCTGGAATGAGGTGGTTTTCAAAGCCCCTTCTGCTCTGTGGCTCTCAGGAGCACAAGTGCCACCACGCTGTGCCCCCTGTGAGCTCAGCAAAGGGAACAACAGGAGCCTCTCCCCATGCTGTGCTTTACACATTTTTCAGGCTGGCAGCTGATTTCTGTCTTCTCTGTGCTCTGAGCACCACGGGTGAGCTTGTTTGCCTTTTGTAATTAAAGAACTGTGGAGCCCCAGAACATCCCTGGGTGGGAGAGGTGACCCTTCGCAGCTTGAGGAGAGCACAGTTTGCTCCAGCTTCCAAACCAGCTGTGCCTGAGCCCAGCTGCTGAGGGGATCCCAGCCCAGGCACCCTGAAATCCCAATCTCCACAGCCAGGCTGCTTTGGTTAACACCGGGTTCCAGCCCTTCCCTTACCACATCCTGCAGCACAAATCCCTCTCCTTTGCAGCCAGGTGGACACAGATGCCTCCCACACCTGCAGCCCCCTCCAAGCCTCTCCATCTCCTGCTTTCCCACCAAACCCCCCAGCAGAGCAGTGGTGCCCTTGATGTTCCCACCATCCCCAATATTCAGGGAATGCTGGGCACACACAAAAGCAAAAAGCAGCAATCCATGTTTCTCCTGAATGCAGGAAATTCACTGCCGAGCTGAACAGGCTCATTCCCAGCCAAAAATGAGCAGGGAGGGTTGGAGAAGCATTAAAGTTGGAAAAGAATCATCAAGGTCATCAAGTCCAACCTCAGAGCTGCTCAAGCCCCAGGTGCTCACAGAGGAGATGTCAAAATCAAGCCTTTCACTGAAGGAGATGCCCATGGGACAGCCCTGTGTGCTGTTCATCCCCAAAAGTGCCAAAAATCCCCCAGAGCAGAGGGGGAAATGCCCCCAGAGCAGAGGATGCTCTGCTGCCCACCAAGAGCAGGCTGAGGTGCTGCTGCTCACACCCCCACTATTGTGTGCCTGACA
Organism: Chlorospingus flavigularis; assembly: GCA_035047885.1. NCBI lineage: Eukaryota > Metazoa > Chordata > Aves > Passeriformes > Passerellidae > Chlorospingus > Chlorospingus flavigularis. The sequence goes on along the minus strand of JAWWMQ010000301.1, from coordinate 60,240,519 downwards.
AATCATCAAGAAAGGAGAAAAAAAACAGAAAAATAAAATAAGTTGAGCCCTCCCTGCTCCCTACAGCCCCTGGCAAAGCGTGGGCTTAGTAAAACCCACCCCAGAGCTGGTGTCTAATCAGACACTGGGGTCTGATCTGCCCCCCTGCACTGCCCCCAGGCTGAGAGAAGCAGCCTCTCACTTTCCTGCCACTGCCCAGAGGGTTTGTGGCCCTCCAAGTGCCCCTGAAATGAAACAACCCCCCCATAATTCTGCATTTCACTCCCTGATTTAAGCACCACAGACAGGAATCATCAACTCCCTCCTCTCTCACTCCCCCCATCCATCCCACTGAAATGTCTCCATGGCTGGAGATTTACACTTGATTTTCTGCCTTTCTGCACCAGATAAGTCATTTCAAAATCCTGCTCTGCCCTCAGATGGGGAGGGAGCTTCCCTGGGCCCAGCATCAAAGCCCTGCAGCGCAGACAAAAGGGGGTTTAGAGCAGGAGCCCCCTCACCCCACAATCCCAGCCTTCAGAGGGGAAATTAATTTCTCTGCTGCTTAAGATTTGGAAGGCAGGGATGCTCCAAGTGCTGGGTAAAGCCCATGGCAGCCAGGATCTGCTAAATCCTAATCCCCTGAGGCTCCAGGTATGTCTGAACCCCCCCAAGCCCTATTTCACCATCCAGGCTCAGCACTGGAGGGAGAGAGGAGTGGTGGCAGGGTCACCACAACCCAAAACCAACGGGTTTTGACCCAAAAATACTCTGTGGCATCAGGCAGCCCTGCCTGGGCTGTGACTCTGCTTTTACCCCATCTGAACACCCCTTCCCCCATGGATGGGGCCCTTCCAAAGGGATCATCCCCACCAGCCCCTTTTTTAGAGGGCACTTCTGCTGTCTCCAGAAAGAGAAGGAAAAAATGGGAAAGGAAAAGCCCCCAAACCCTCGTGACTGTGGGGAGGATGGCGTCAAAGTGCTCTTTAATTTCTCCTGGGTGTTCCTGTAATCCTGCACTCCACCCCATAATCCCTCCCTAGCCCAGCTTCCATGCCCTTTTTATTTGCTATAATGGGGAGGAAAAAAAAGCCTGATTTTTTTTCCTTCTCTAATCACCCACACAACTGATTTTTTTTTTCCTTTTTCCACCCTTAAATCTATTTTATTTTCCCCTCACTGCTGCAGCGACCCGTGGACAAAGAGCAGCAGCACCCAGCCCTGTCCCATGGGAATGAGGAGTGGGACAGGGCAGGGTGATATTTTATAAATAGTGATTATTTTAAACCACATTCAAGCTTTTTTTCTGCTTTTCCTGGCACTCCCCATCCCTGTTCCCAGCAGAGGTGGCAGTGCCCAGCTGATGCTCAGGTTCACAGCTGGGTCTGTGTCCCCACAGTGTCACCCTCGAGGGGACAGAGCTGATCACAGCCTGCAGCACCTTTCTCCCTGCCAGTCCTGCCTCTGCAAAGGGAATTCAAGACAAAAAAATAATCTGTATAAATATATCAGCTGCTCTCTGCAAGCCTGGGTGCTTCCTCCCGAAATGAGGAAACCCCAGTGGCTGCTTCTGCAGGAACTGCAGCACTTCTGCTTCCCTGTCCCCAGCCCCTGTGACCCCAGAGCCTGGCACAGAATCAGTTTGGGTGGAAAGCACCTTGAAAATCATCTCCTGCCATGGCAGGGACACCTTCCACCATCCCAGGCTGCTCCAAGCCCTGTCCAGCCTGGCCTTGGGCACTGCCAGGGATCCAGGGGCTGCTCTGGGCACCCTGCCCACCCTCACAGGGAGGAATTAATCCCCAATATCCCATCCATCCCTACCCTCTGGCAGTTCAAAGCCATTTCCCCTTGTCCTGTCACTCCATAATCCCTTTCCCTGTTTCTTTTGGGCTCCCTTCAGGTACTGGAAAGGGCTGGAAGGTGTCCCCAAATCTTCTTTTCTCCAGCCTCAAATCTCTGAGCAGCAGAGGGGCTGCATCCCTCTGTGCCTCCAACAGTTCCCTGTCCTTCCTGCCACCCTCCTTGTGCCAAATCCTCCTCCCTGAGCTGACAGCATCCATGGGGACAAGGACATGCCCATGGGGACAAGGACATGCCACCCCCCTGGCTGTGTCCCAGACTGTCTGGTGCTGCACAAAGCCCCCAGTGCTCCCCATCACCCAAATCCCTGGAGAAAACCCCCACAGTCTCTTCCTTCCCAGATGCTGCAAACAGCCTTAAAAAATCTCTGCTCCTCCCTCCCCTCTCCTCCAATCCCCCCCAAATTAAATTTTCATTTAAATGATACGATTTAGAGCTCTTAACTCAATTTTCCCCCTAGCCTGGGGCAGGCTGGAGCACCAGCATTTCCACACTCCCTGACAGTTTGACACCACTAGCACAAAGCAGCTTGTTTCTCCAAATCTCCAGTTTGATCTAAATTAAAAGCAGCAAAGACTTTGGCATTAACCAACCTGTCAAAATGCATTAAAAATAAAATGCCTCCCAGGCCTGCCTGGCTCTGGCTCCCTACCTGCACCCCACACCCTTTGATTTCCTGCCACTCCAACCCCACTCTGACAAGAGCATCCCCAAGGAGGGCTCTCCAGCTCCACTGGTAATTTCCCCTGTGATAACCCCAAATTTAGCTGTTTCTGGGAGATTTATTTACATTTCAATCAAGCTGGAGCTTCTCAGCCATATGATACCCCAATAAATGCAGAATGCTGGATTAGTTCTGCCTCACTGGGGCTGATTCCTGCTCTGTGCCAGCTCCTTCCCAAGGGGCTGGCAGGGAATGCTCCCCCCTGAGCTGCACTTGGAAATTCCATTAAGCAATGCTGGGCACAGGAGCTGCCATCACCCTTCTCACAGCATTAAAGAGCTTTGGAAATGGGAGGTGGAAAATAAAAATAATCCATCAATCACACCTTTCCAACCCTGTGGTTTTTGCAGCCTTGTGGAAAGGGGAAAGTTGTAATTTTGCTGGCAGGCTCCTCTCTGCAGAGTGGGATGCTCCAGCTGAGACTGATGCTCCAGGAGAGGAAATCTGGAGAATCCTCTCTCCCCCTTTGCTAAGCTGTTTTCTCCTTGGGGGATTTGGCTCCCCTGCTGCTCCAAGGACAGGATTAGGGATTTCCATACAGGTGTGGCACCAGCTGGAGCTGCAGGGCTCAGCCCCAGCACGGCCCCACAGCTCCCAGGCCCTGCTGCAGGGGGGAAAACACAAAAACTGAAACCTTTCCTGCCAAGGAAAGCCTGAAAATGCCCCATTTTCAAGGCACTGAGCCTGAAACCTTTCCTGCCAAGGAAAGCCTGAAAATGCCCCATGTTCAAGGCACACTGAAACAAAGCAAGGAGAACACTGAGGACTCACAGCAGAGCCCCTGGAAGTGTCCCTGGAGCAGGCTGGGATAGTGGAAGGTGTCCTTGCCCATGGCAGGGGTGGAACTGATGTCTTCCCTCTCAAACCATCCTGGAATTCTCTGACCAGCCCCAATTTGGTTTCTCAGGGGCTTCACTTGGTCAGGAACACCCCTGGAGCAACCTGAGTGTTTTTCCTGGGAGAAATTCAGAGAGGCTTCCTACACCTTGCTCATCTCAGACACAAGGAGACAGAATGGACTTAAAAATATAAAAACTAGTCCCAGCTGGGAAAACCCCCAGCAGCAGCAGGAAATCAGCCTTTTTTCTGTCTGGACACAACTCTCTGCTCCTAAAGCATCCCTGGGCAGCAGGATGGTGTGGGATGGAGGGAGCTGAGCCCCTGTCCCATCCTGAGCATCTGAGGGAGCTGCAGTTCCCTGCTCACAGCCAGCCTGGGCCTCTCTGGGCATTCAGATCATTCAGAAATATCCAATGGCTCTGCAAACACCTCTGTGCAAGGTTCCACAACAAACCTCAGCTCCCTTTTTGTAAAGAATCTATTTCCCACCCTTCATCAAAAGTAATAATAAAATAACATTTTTTTCAATAAAATAAATAAATAATAGATTAGAAAAAATAAAATATAAATATATTAATAAGAACAAATTTATTAATATTACTAAAAATATATTTATTTAAAATTAAAATAGAAATATATTAATATAATATAGTAATAGAAATAACTATACTTATTAATAAAAAATAAAATTAAGATATAAGTATATTAATATAAACAAATATGTTTAGATAAATAATATTTATATAAAATTAAAATATAAAGATATTAATTTAATATAGTAGTAGAAGTAACTATTTATTAATATACTATAGTTAAAATAGAAATGACTATATTATTATAGATAAATATATTAATATATACATACCAATAGAAATAATTTGTATAAATATTATATTTAAACCTCTCAATTACCTCATCTCTATAAAAGCTAAAAAAAACCCAACACCTTTTCTTCCAAGATCAGCCTTTTCTGCTTGGATGGCACCACCTAGAAAGCACTTTCTCTTCTAAGTTCTTCTGTGAGAGCCACCCAGAGCTGCTTTGCCAATGAAAATGTACTATTTTAGGTAATTTCAGTATTTACCTGGTTCTTGGAAGTGCTCCTCATTTGACAGGGTTCTGGATAAGATGAGGATAAGTGCTTCTTTAAACTGATCAAAGTGGACCTGTAGGGGGGGAAAAACAAAAAAAAAAAAAAAAAAGGAAGGAAATTGGCACTCAGGTGGTGCAGGGAGTTAAAAATGAGGCCAAAATACAAGGAAAAGAAAAAAAAGGAAGGAAATTGGCAATGAGGTGGTGCAGGGAGTTACAGATGAGGCCAGAATGCAGCAGGAAGATGGGCAGCAGTGGGGATCCCTCAGCACCACCCCTGGGCAAGGGGCACAAAGGAGCCCTGGAGAAGAGACAGCAATGGACACGCAGGCAGGTGGGAACAATTATTGCCACACAGGAGGGCCCAAAACCACAGATTTCAGGCACCGGTTGGGTTTTTCTATCAAGCAGGAACCAAAAGAACATGAAAAGGAGCAGGGACATCTCCATCCCCTGAGGGGACCTGGCCTGGGTCAGTGGCTTCTGCAGCGAGGCCATTCCTGAGCAGGGATGGATATTCTGCTGTGGAAATGCTCCACTGCCCTAATTTAGCTCCAAAATCCACTCCCAATGAGGATGGCAGAAAAATCCCTCCCTTCCCAGGGCAGCTCTGGGAGGGCTGAACTTGGAAAACCAAGCCTGGAGTGAAGCTGGGAATGAAACAGAGATGATCCTGCCACAGAGGGTTTTTTTTCCTTCTGTATTTTTTCCATCTGTGCCTTCCTGGAAATGCTCCTGCCTGCCAGGCAGCCAGAGGCAGGAGGAGGCTGCAGCATCCTCCCAGCCTGCTGGGGAATGTCAGCAATTCCAGCCTGGGGGACACCAGAGCCAGGGACAGCTGGAGCAGCAATGTGACATGGGTCAGTGGCCAGGCAGAGCTGGCTGCTGCCGTTTCTCTTGGCTAAATAAATCCTAGAAGAATTTTTAGCATGGAACATGAAGATTTTGTATTTAAAGAAACACAGAGAGGCTGATCTGGCTGGCAGGGCTGCACTCAGAGGGATTTTCATGCTGCACAAGCAGCAAAGTTCAAGTCTGAAGTTCTCCAGCTTGTTTTTGGGGGGTCAAGCAAGCTCAGAAAAACACCAACAAGCCCCCTGGTGAGTCTCAGAGGTGAGCCATGGAGGTACAGAGGAGCTCAGGCAGTGCCAGTCGCCCCTGAGGCTTTAAATGGTTTTAAACATGTTTTTTAAAAACAATTAAAAAATATGTTCAGCACAGAAGCTCATCAGGAATGCCTCAATCTGAATACTAATTGCTGCCATCCATTTCCAGTCACTGGTGTACTTCAAAAAGGCCAGTTTACAGAGAGAGGAGAATTCCCCCCATTAAAATAAAGAAAACTTGACATTTAGACGAAATGAGGATGAATAAAAGATGAGGGTGTTCAGATTACAGGTTCCCTCCCTATGGGATCCTCTCAGCAATGAATGGACAGAGCCAATCCCTTGGATGGGTGCTGGGGATGGCTTTGGATGAGAGCTCAGAAGAAAACAAGACCCACTTTGCATCTCTCACATGGAATTAAATAAAATCAAACCACCTGGGCAGGTGTGCAGCAGCACTGCCACCACCTGCTCTGCACAATGAGCCCCACAACTCCTGTCTGCACTGAGGAGGAGGAGCTGAGCCCTTGCACAAGGACACAGGCAGCCATCCGTGCCTCCTGAATGCAGGAAATTCACTGCTGAGCTCAACAGCTTCTCATTCCCTGCCAAAAATGAGCAGGAAGGCTTGGAGAAGCATTCAGGTTGGAAAAGAATCATTAAGGTTATCAAGTCCAACCTCAGAGCTGCTCAAGCCCCATGGGCTCACAGAGGCACAGGAGGAACATGAAGATGTCAAAATCCAGCCTTTCAGTGGACCAGATGCCCATGAGACAGCCCTGTGTGCTGTTCATCCCCAAAAATGCCAAATATCCCCTTGAACAGAGGGGGAAATGCCCCCCAGAGCAGAGGGGGAAATGCCCCCCAGAGCAGAGGATGCTCTGCTGCCCACTCCTCCACCAAGAGCAGACTGAGGTGCTGCTGCTCACACCCCCACTACTGTGTGCCTGACAAATCACCAAGAAAAGGGGGAAAAATAGAAAAATAAAATGGGTTGAGCCCTCTCTGCTCCCTACAGCCCCAGGCAAAGTGTGGGCTTAGTAAAACCCACTCCAGAGCTGGTGTCTAATTAGACACTGAGGTCTAATAAAGCAGACTGGCCCTGTGGTCACATTGGGATTTTTCCATGAGCAGGATACCCCCAGGAGCCTGAGGAAGATCAGGCTGAGGAGCAGGACGTGGCCACCCTCCTGTGCTGTACAGCAGGACTGCAAATGCAAACCAGCAGCACAGGGACAGGCACAGGGGGTCCCCAATGCCCTCCTCACTCTGCAGGTGGAGTCCCAGCTGGAAAAGGAGGGAAATTTGTCCTCAAGATGGGCCAGAGGTTTTCCCAACAGCAGCTGAGCAGCAAAAGCAGCCTGTGGAGCACCTCTGACCTTGGATGTGCGCAGGCACAGAGTGCTCAGAGAGAGAAACAGCACTGATAAAATGGGAGCTGGGCTGGAGCACAAGCCAGGCAAGGCAGCCACGGGACAGCACAGCCACAAAGGCTGCAGAAATCCTGCAGAAATCTTCCTGCAAGGCTGAGGATGAACCCTGGCACAGGTTCCCCATCCCTGGAGGTGTCCAAAGCCAGGTTGGATGGGCTGGGAGCAGCCTGGGATGGTGGAAGGCATCCCCTCCAGAACAAGATGGGCTTTAGGGTCCCTTCCAGCCCAAACCACTCTGCTTTTATGACTCTGTTTTGGTGTTGCTCATCTGTGTGTCTGCTCATGGGGTCTCTCTGCAATTTGGGGCTGATCCCAGACAGCCAGGAGGTAATGGAGGTTGGGGAGGTGATGAACAATGTGGATCCAGGATCAGGGACAGCACACACATTCCTGGCTGGGAGGCTGCACAGGCCCGGGCACAAGGTGCCCAGAGCAGCTGTGGATCCCTGGAAATGCCCAAGGCCAGGCTGGATGGGGTTTGGAGCAACACACCACAGCCAGAGCAGCACTGCACAGCCAGGGCAGCACCCAGCAAGGAGAATTTTCTCAGAAGGAATAAATCAAACAAGACAAACCCAGCAGCAGAGAGGCACAGCCAGCCCAGCCCAGCCTGCCCAGGCAGTCAGGGACCAACCAAAGCTGTGCTGCTGAGCAACCCTGGATCCTCAGAGACATCCCAACACCCCTGCACAGCCAGCTCCCTGTGAAGCTGTGCTGATTAGCACTAGAAAGGGCTGGGAGCCTGTGCCAGGGTACCTGCTGCTCCTGCCATGCAAACAAAGCCCTTAGCACAGGTAGGACAGGCAGCAGGGGCTCCTTGCAGCTCCCTGCCCTGGTCCCCAGCACAAACCCCATCCCCAGAGCTCTGCCCCTGCCTGCAGACTGCTTCCAGCCAGAAGGGTGCACAGGGAAATGTCTGCTTGGGGAGATGGGGATCAGGAATATCCTGACCCTCACGGAACATCCTGATCCACAGGGATCAGCCAGGGCAGCTCCTGGCCCTGCCCAGACCCCCAACAACCCCACCCTGGGCATCCCTGGCAGCTCCTGCAGCTCTGGGGCTGTGCCCATTCCCTGGGCAGTGCCAGCACCCTCTGGGGGAGGAACCTTTCCTGATTTCCACCCAAACCTGCCCTGGCACAGCTCCAGCTGTCCCCTCAGGTCCCAACAAGCCACTCCTGCAGCACCATCAGACCAGGGCAGCCCTGGCCCAAGCCCACAGGGCACCAAGGGGAGCAGCAAGGGCACTGCAGGCACAGGGGGAGGATATTTGGGTGTTTTGCAAGAGGTCATTGCAGGGAGCTGGGAGTGAAAGCCCAGCCAGGCTGTCCTTGCTGCGGGCTGGGAATGCAGTGGTGCAGGTGAAACCTGAGCTCCCCATCCCTGCTCAAGGACAGCCCCAAGGACAGGGTCTGGAGTGCCCAACTTCACAGGATCCCAGCAGGATTTGGGCTGGAAAGGACCTTAAAGGTCATCTCATCCCACTCCTGCCATGGCAGAGACACCTTCCACTGTCCCAGGGTGCTCCCAGCCCATCCAGCCTGGCCTTGGGCACTGCCAGGGATAGGGACAGCCCACTCCCAGGGCTCATCCCCATGCCCCAGGACACCTCTGGTTGGCTGCTAATTAAAGGGCACAGAGAGGACAGACAGACAGACAGATAGGCCCAGCCACACCCATGCCCTCACTCCTGCATGGAGGGTGAGGGGAAGGAACCTTCCTGAGGCTCCCCAGGAACTGACTGCCCTCACTCCTGCATGGAGGGTGAGGGGAAAGAACCTTCCTGAGGCACCCCAGGAACTGACTGCCCTCACTTCTGCCATCGAGGGTGAGGGGAAGGAACCTTCCTGAGGCACCCCAGGAACTGACTGCCCTCACTCCTGCATGGAGGATGAGGGGAAAGAACCTTCCTGAGGCACCCCAGAACTGCTGTGAGCATCATCTGCACACACAGTGTGTGAGGGAAACACTCCCACAGGGGTTTGGCTCTGCCTTGAGTCAGGGCAGGATTTATACCCACACCAAATCCCATTAAATCCCAAACCACCTCAGGGGAGGCAGCACCTCCAGCCCCAGGATTTACACCTCACAACAGACCCTATTAATTCCCAAACCACCTCAGGGGTGGCAGCACCTCCAGCCCACGAGTCAGGGCAGGATTTCCACCCCACACCAAACCCCCTTCATCCCCGAATCATCTCAGGAGTGGCAGCACCTCCAGCCCATGTCAGGGCAGGATTTACAGATTTACACCCCACTCTAGACCCCAATAATTCCCAAATCACCTCAGGGGTGGCAGCATCTCCAGCCCACAGGTCAGGGCAGGATTTACACCCCACAACAGACCCTATTAATTCCCAATCCATCTCAGGGGAGGCAGCACCTCCAGCCCCAGGATTTACACCCCACACCAGACCCGAATAATCCCCAAACCACCTCAGGGGAGGCAGCACCTCCAGCCCCAGGATTTACACCCCACACCAGTCCCCATTAATTCCCAAACCATCTCAAGGGAGGCAGCACTTCCAGTCCACGAGTCAGGGCAGGATTTACAGATTTCCACCCCACACCAGACACCAATAATTCCCAAACCATCTCAAGGGAGGCAGCACCTCCAGCTCATGAGTCAGGGCAGGATTTACACCCCACACAAAACCCCCTTCACCCCCAAACCATCTAAGGGGAGGCAGCACCTCCAACCCACAGGTCAGGGCAGGATTTACCCCCACACCAGACCCCATTAAATCCCAAACCATCCCAGGGGAGGCAGCATCTCCAGCCCACGAATCAGGGCAGGATTTACAGATTTACACCTCACATCAGACCCCAATAATTCCCAAACCACCTCAGGGGTGGCAGCACCTCCAGCCCACGAGTCAGGATACGATTTACACCCCACAACAGACCCTATTAATTCCCAAATCATCTCAGGGGAGGCAGCACCTCCAGCCCATGAATCAAGGCAGGATTTACCCCCAAACCAAACCCCCTTCACCCCCAAACCATGTCAGGGTGGCAGCACGTCCAGCCCACGAGTCAGGGCAGGATTTACAGATTTACACCCCACACCAGACCCCATTCATCCCCAAAACACCTCAGGGGAGGCAGCACCTCCAGCCCACAGGTCAGGGCAGGATTTACGGATTTAGACCCCAATAATTCCCAAACCATCTCAGGGGAGGCAGCACTTCCAGCCCACGAGTCAGAGCAGGATTTACGGATTTACCCCCACACCAGACCCCATTAATTCCCAAACCACCTCAGGCAGCACCTCCAGCCCCTCTCTGGATCCCAGCGCACCAAAACCCCCATTAAAACACCCCAAATGCAGGGTCACACTCAGCTCCCAGTCCTTACCCAGAGCAGAGGGCTGGAACGAGGTGATCTTTGAAATCCCCTTCCAACCCAGACCATCCCACAATTTCACGACCCCAGAGCATCCATTCACGCCTGGAGCAGAGCCCCAGCACAAAGACAAGCACGTGGCCCCATGAGCTGCCCCTGAGCACACAAAACCTTCCCCCAGTGCCCCCTCCCAGGGCTCTCCCATAAATCCCAGCCCCTGGAAGTGCAGGCACACAAAGGCTGCGACCATCTGCAGCAGCAGGGGCAGGTGCAACAAGTCTGGGCTCAGGGGGCTCTGGGGCTGCTGCTGCTCTCCCCAGGGCACCCCAAGGATGCCACCAGGGCCATGAAACTGAAATCTGGCTCGTGCTTAAACCTGGGCCACTGCTGCTGCTGCTGGGGAGCAGAAACAGGGATTGTCCTGAGGCTCTGTGCCAGGCTGGGAGGGAGAATTCATCCCCAGGGACAAAGGGAGGGTGAAATAAACTGGGATGGCAGGGATGGAGCTCTGGGTTGGGATGGGGTGAGTGTGACCCTGCATTTGGGATGCTTTAATGGGGGTTTTGGTGCCCTGACAGCCACATGTGTCCTTTTTTCTCTGCGCCACCATCCCACAAGTGGCAAAGCCAGGATAGGACAATGGCTCTAAGTTGAAGGAAAATAGATTTAAATTCAATATTGGGAAGGAATTCCTGGCTGGGAGGGTGGGCAGGCCCTGGAGGATGCCCAGAGCAGCTGTGGTTGCCCCTGCATCCCTGAAGTGCCCAAGGCCAGGGCTGGGAGCAGCCTGGGACAGTGGGAGGTGTCCCTGCCATGGCAGGGGTGGCACTGGATGATTTTTAAGGTCCTTGCAACCCAAACCATTCTGGGATTCTTTGCCCTGACCAGCTGTGACAGCCACATGTGTCCTTTTCTCTCTGTGCCGCCATCCCACAAGTGGCAAAGCCAGGTGATAGGACAAGGGGAAATGGCTTTAAGCTGAAGGAAAAGAGATTTAAATTCAATATTGGGAAGGAATTCCTGGCTGGGAGGGAGGTGAAGCCCTGGCAAAGGGTGCCCAGAGCAGCTGTGGCTGCCCCTGGATCCCTGAAGTGCCCAAGGTCAGGGCTTGGAGCAGCCTGGGACAGTGGAAGTGTCCCTGCCATGGCAGGGGTGGCACTGGATGAGCTTTAAGGTCCTTCCAACCCAAACCATTCTGGGATTCTTTGCTAACAGCATCCGAGTGCCCCATGCTCAAGATGGCAACAGCACAGAAAGTCTCTGGTGCTCCAGAAAATGCCACACAGCAGCTCTAAAGGTCAACAACCTCCACCTGCATCCATCCCAGCCCCACTCAGTGCCAGCAGAGGAGCTGCAGCCCCAGGGCAGGCGAGGAAGAGGAGGAAAAAGGAAAAACGCCTTTGATCATTAAAGGAATTATTCTGTTTGTGAGAGCTGCAGTTTGACTGGGAATTGGAGTCAGGATGGCTGCCTGGCTGCCCTGCTCCACATTGGTGTGATTTTAATGAGCAGTGATGGATTTCAGGGTGATTTCCAGGGAAGAAGCTGATGCACTCTGAGCACAAGGACACCCAGCTGAACCTGGAGATCCCCCCAGGGCAGCAGCTTCTGCTCTCTGCCCTGGGATTTAACCCCATAAAGGCACAACCACAGCTGGAGAAAGGCTTTGGGGAGCCACCAACAGCAGGCAATGGGGACAGAGGTGGCTCAGACAGTGTGGGACAATATTCTGCACCTCAGACAGACACCCGTGACTGCACACAGCCCTGCCAGCCTAACCACAGCTTAAGCCAGGGTAAATCACAGGCTCAAGCCCTGGATTTAGGGCTTTGTCCCATCCCAGGTGGCTCAGAGCGTGTCTGAGCACCTGGTGAGCTGGTTTGGGGAGGTGACCCAGGCCAGCAGCACCAGGAGCAGAGTTGGGGACACAGACACAGTGAGAGCCAAGGGCAGCCAGAGCTGGCACCTGCTCTGGCCTTGGGAAAGCACACAGGGCACAAAGCTCAGCCTAAACCTGGGTTTCATTCCACCTCCAGTCAGGGCAGACAGAGCAGTTCCCTCTCCTGTTATCCCCAGCTCTGCTCTTGGAGGTGCCCTGAGCCCTCCCTGCTGAACAGACCAGACCCCACGAGTCCTGCAGCACCAGAGCCTCAGGAATGTTGGATAGACACAAACCACACTCATCAATCTCCTCCCAAAACCACCCCATGCATGCAGGCACTGCCTCCCACTCCTTACCCCATCTCCTTACATCCCCCAGCTCCTTACCCTGCCTAGGAGGTTTCCTTGGAGCAGGGTCTGCTGCAGGGCTGGGGCCACCTCCTCCAGGTGCAGCACGTGGCAGAGGTCAGTGAGCTCCTCCTGGCCCAGGGAGCCCGTGCCTGTGCTGTCAAAGCTGTCAAAGAGCTCCTTGAGGCGAGCTTCATACTGGTCCTGCTCAGCTTCATCCATCCCATAGCCTGCCTCGCTCACCTGCGGGAAGAGAAGGGACAGGTCACCCCTGGTGCCATGGGACAGCAAAAAACCCCACAGGAGATGCCCACCAGGCTGTTTGGGGCTGTATTGATGCTCCAGCCTCTCCCAGCCCACTGGAGGAAGAAGTCACAGAGCAGAAAGAGCCAGGGGGAAAAGCCAGGCAGAGCCAAACCCTGGGGAGGGACAGCCCAGGTGGCTGGGACAGTCCCTGTCCCTGTGTGCCACCTCCCACTGCTCCTGTCGGCTCGTCGGGCTCAGCTGCAGCAGCTAAATTGCTCCCTGGAGCTCCAGGGATCCCCAGGTGCTGCAGGTGAGAACATAAACAAGGCAAGAACAGCTCAGCAGGGAGCAAAGGCTGAGGAGGGGAGGGCAGGAGAGCCCAGCCCAAACCCTTCAGGGCAGCCCCCCACCATAACCACCCCCTCCAGGAGCACAACACGCCCCCTGAAACACAGCTGGGGTCATGGAATGCTTTAGGTTGGGAAAAAACTCCCCAGAGCAAGCCCAGCTGCCAAGAGCTCCCCGTGCCGCAGACATCTTTTCATGAAAATCCTTTCCTTAGGATTTTTGATTCCTGAGAAGCTGAGAGGCCTCAGGAACAAAATGTAAACATTGGTTATCTGCTGCTGTGGAATGCAACAGGTGCA
>JAWWMQ010000301.1:60208360-60218422 GCA_035047885.1 Chlorospingus flavigularis | reverse complement strand
ATTGTCTCATATTGTCCTAATCCAAATTGTCCAAATTATTATTACTCTAATTGTATTACTATTTTTATAACCATTTTATTACTACTAAACTTTTAACATTTTGAAACCAAGTGATTGGCGTTTTTCACATTTTTCCCCACAGGAGAAAAGGCAAAAGGGGCTCCCTGCGTTTCTGGGGAGCCACGGAGCCGCAACAGAACCTCCTATTTTTGGAGCCCCCTTCCCAGCGAGCAGCTGCGCTCCGGGATGGCATCCACCGCCAGCTCGGAAGGAAGGAAACCTCGGCTCAAGCAACGTCACAAAAATCGGGACACGTGGGAAACACAGGCATTGCGGGACATCATTGCCACCGATGGAGCCGCGGCTGGCACGGAGCCACCCAAAACCGGGGGCAGGCGCTGGGTGACCCTTGTGCGAGGCCGTGGGTGCCCGGCTCCTGCAGGAGCTCCCTCCCGGCTTGGCTCTGGCCGCTCCGTCACGCTTTCCTTCCCATTTTCCCCGAACAATGGGGTGCTTTGTTCTAGGGCGAGGAAAAGTCCGGCTGCCGCGCCGGGAGCTGGGGGGGGAGCGGCTCCTGCATTCCCGGGGTGTTCCCAGCTGTGCCCTGCTGGGCACAGGAACCCCTCATCCCGGTCAGGACAGGGGGAAGAGGCTCGTCAAATAGCCAAAATTCAAAAAAAATTAATAATTAAAGAAAAAGAAGAAGAAAAAAGGGGAAAAAACCCCATGAACCCATCAGCAAAACATAAAGGGAAAAAGGAAAAGACACTGTAGAAAAAAAATTTGAAAAAAACCCAAAAAACCAAAAAACAGCTGTAGGGAACCTCCCCATCTCCCAGCTGGTGCCGGGAGAAGTTTGGAATGACATAAGCCCAAACTTTGCTATTTTTTTTGCACGAAACAAAGGCGAGCCCTGCTCAGCCGCAGTGGCACCGCCGCTCCTCGGCTCGCTGCTGCCATCCCCCGTCCGGCTCCCGGCGCACAGATCTCCTTCCAGCACCGCCTCTCCGGCCTCATCCTGCCCCTTTCCAGCCGAGGATTTTCCCTTCAGCCCGGGAAAACCTCGTGTTTGCTGTGCTGGGTCCTTGTGGAAAGAAATATTTGGGTGGATGCTCCGTCCTGGTGAGCGCTCTGAGGTTCCCGAGCTCTGTGCCAGCCCCTTCAGGAGCTCCAGACCCCTCTGGCACCTTGCCCAGCCCTGTGGGCATCGCTGGAGTTTTTGGGGATCACCTTTCCCATGAGAATTCACTGCTGAGCTGCAGCCCCAGGACTCATTTGGAATGGGGAAAAATCAGGGGTGGAAGGAAAAGCTCTGGTTTGTGAAAGCAGCTGTGAATGGGGAAAAATTGGGGTGGAAGGAAAAGCTCTGGTTTGTGAAACCAGCTGGAAATAGGGAAAACCAGAGGTGGAAGGAAAAGCTTTGGTTTGTGAAACCAGCTGGGAATGGGGAAAAATTGGGGGTGAAAGGAAAAGCTCTGGTTTGTGAAAGCAGCTGGGAATGGGGAAACATTGGGGCTAGAAGGAAAAGCTCTGGCCTATGGAACCACCTGGGAATGGGGAAAAATTCGGGGTACAATGAAAAGGTCTGGTTTGTGAAACCAGCTGGGAATGGGGAAAAATTGAGTCTGGAAGGAAAAGCTCTGGCTTGTGTGGGGGAAAAATTGGGGGTGGAAGGAAAAGCTGTGGCCTGTGAAAGCAGCTGGGAATGGGGAAAAATTGGGATAGAAGGAAAAGCTCTGGTTTGTGAAACCAGTTGGGAATGGGGAAAACCAGAGGTGGAAGGAAAAGCTCTGGAATGTGAAAGCAGTTGGGAGTGGGGAAACATTCGGGGTACAATGAAAACATCTGGCTTGTGAAAGCAGCTGGGAATAGGGAAAAGTCAGGGGTGGAAGGAAAAGCTCTGGTTTGTGAAACCAGTTGGGAATGGGGAAAAAATTGGGGGTGGAAGGAAAAGCTGTGGCCTGTGAAACCAGTTGGGTCTGTTGGTCATTTCCCCCTTCTCCTGCCCCTGAGGCGTGGGAAGAGCAGCTCAGGGCTGCCTTGTGCCACCTCATTGCAGCAGCTGCTGGTGGGGAACACGCTGTGCCTGCCCACAGCCCCGGTTTGGCTGGACCTGTTTGTCTCTGGATTTGCATTTCGCTGCTGAGGCAGGCTTAGATCAGATATTGGGAAAGAATTGTTGCCTGCGAGAGTGGGGAGGCCCGGGCACAGGGTGCCCAGAGCAGCTGTGGATCCCTAAAAGTGCCCAAGGCCATTTTGGACAGGGCTTGGAGCGCCCTGGGATGGTGGAAGGTGTCCCTGCTCATGGCAGGGTTGGGGTGGGGTGGTCTTCACAGCCCCTTTAACCCAAACCATTCTGGGATTCCATGATTCCAGCTCAGGAAAAGCAGCACAGGCCTTACTTTGGATAAAAGCAGCTCCAAATGCCAGCCTGGGTGGTGGCTCCTCTGGGGAAAGTTTTGTCCCCAGCTCTCCCAGAGTTGATTTCTGGGGTCCCTGCTGTGGAGGTGCTGAAGGGCTGGCCCAGCTGTGGGTGCCTTCCAGCAGCACATCCTGCTGCACCTGGCAGGCTTGCACAGGGAATTCTGCTGAAACAGGGGTATTTATCTCCTGCTGGGAGGTTTCATCCTGACTCACCCCGGCAGAGCTGCAGGTGGGAGGCTCAGCTGGGAGGGCAGGCAGCAGCAGGTTCCCACCCTTCCTGCTCAATCCTGGGGACACCAGCTTTAGTGTTAAACCGTTTTAAAAATTATTTCTGTTTTTGAACCTGGAAGCTTTCCCTCTGTGCTCCTTGCTGTTTTCCCTGGTGTGTCACCTTACTGCCGGCCACATGCTCCCCCTGGCCTCTTTTGGGGTACAGGGGGCTGCAGATCTCCTGGGGTGCCCTCAAAACCCACCCAGCCCTGGGTCACAGGGGGCTGCAGATCTCCTGGGGTCCCTGGGGGCTGCAGATTTATGGGGTCCCCCTTAAACCTGCCCATCTCGGGGGGACAGAGAGCTACAGATGTCCTGGGGTCCCTGGAGGACAGGGGACTGCCACCCTGATGGCAACCCTCTAGACATGGACAGCCCTGGGGGACAAGAGGATGTCACCCTGGCGGACAAGGGGATGTCACCCTGCGGGACAAGGGGATGTCACCCTGCCAGAGACCCCCTGAGACCCGGCCAGCCCTGGGGACAAGGGGATGTCACCCGGCCAGCCCCGGGGGACAGTGCTGTAGCCCGGCCGTGTCCCCCCGGTCCCCGGGCAGGCGCGGGCGGTGAGACCGCGGGTAGCCGCGTCCCCGTCCCCGAGGCGTGTCATGGGCGTGTCCTGGTGACACGGACGCGGTGTCCCCGTGACGTGGGCGTGTCCCGGGAGTGGGCGTGGCCTGTCGTTGGTGTCGTGCGCACAGCGATGCGGCGGCGCGGCGGGGTCGGCGACAGCGGCGGTGGCGACATTGTCCGGGCGGAGGGAAAGCTCTGCGTGGCCCAGCATGGGCGGTGAGTACCATGGGGACATCACCGTGGGGACACCGAGCCGCGTGTTCCTGTCCCCAGCCCTGTCCCCTGTCCCTGTGCTGTCTCATGCGCTGTCCCCCGTGCGTGGCTCTGTCCCCGTGCTGTGGCCGTGCTGTCCCGCTGGCGCTGTCACCCGGCGCTCTGTGTCCCCACGCCGTGGCCTGGTTACCCTGCTCACCCTGCTGGGCCGTGACCCCATGTGTGTCCCCGTGTGTGGCCGTGTCACCCTGTGGCTGGCACCAGCCCATGCTGTGGCCGTGTCCCCGGATCATCTTGCCATGACAGCGACTCCACACTGTGGCCGTGTGGCTGTGTCACCGTGCCGGCACCGTGACCCCTGCAGTGGCCGGGTGGCTGTGTCACCCTGCCGGCACCGTGACCCCTGCAGTGACCGTGTCCCCGTGTCACCCTGCCGGCACCGTGACCCCTGCAGTGGCTGTGTCCCCGAGTCACCGTGCCAGCACCGTGACCCCTGCAGTGGCTGTGTCCCCGTGTCACCCTGCCAGCACCGTGACCCCTGCAGTGGCCGTGTCCCCGTGTCACCCTGCCGGCACCGTGACCCCTGCAGTGGCCGGGTGGCTGTGTCACCGTGCCGGCACCGTGACCCCTGCAGTGACCGTGTCCCCGTGTCACCGTGCCGGCACCGTGACCCCTGCAGTGGCTGTGTCCCCATGTCACCGTGCCGGCACCGTGACCCCTGCAGTGACCGTGTCCCCATGTCACCGTGCCGGCACCGTGACCCCTGCAGTGGCCGGGTGGCTGTGTCACCGTGCCGGCACTGTGACCCCGGGTGTCTGTGTCACCCTGCCGTGGCCACACTCCTGTGCTGTGGCTTGTCACCCTGCTGTCCCACTCGGGGCTGTCCCCGCGGTCCCACCTGCCCCAGGTGTTCTGCAGGGGCCACCCAACAATTCCCCTTAGCCTGTCCAGGGCATTCCCGGCTGTCCCATGGCTGCCCAGCCCCATGTCCTGGGGGACAACCGGGATTTGAGGGTTCCCTGTGCCTCCAGCACAGCCCCTGCCACCCTACACCATCCTGGGATGTCCCCATTCCCTGGGGACCAAATGTCCCCATCCCTGGGGACGGTGCCATCGTGCCCTGGCACCCCTTGGCAGTCCTTCCTTGGGGCAGGTGCTTTCTTGGTGTGGCAGGGACTGAGCTGTGCCTGGCTGCCATCACAGCCCTCTGCCCCAAATCCCCCTTGCCCAGACTGATTTCCCCATCACCGTTCGCCCACTGGGGTGTTGGTGCTGGGAAGGCTGCAGCTCTTGGCTTTCCTTCCCCACCTGGGGCTGGTTTGGGGTCACTTATGGGGCTTTAGGGTCACTAATGGTGTCCTGGGGTCACTTAGAGGTTTTGGTGTTCTGGGATCATTTGTGTGGCAGCGAGGGCCAGTTCGGAGCCACTTGTGTGGTCACCCATGGGTCTGGGATCACTTGTGGGTCAGTTATGGGGTTTGGGGGGCACTTGAGGGTCTCTAATGGGGTTTTAGGTCACGCATGTGTTGCTAGGAGGGTTTGGGGTCACTTGTGGGTCACTGCTGGGGTTTTGGGGTCACTCGTGGAGCAGCAAGGCCTGGTTTGAGCAGAATCCTGGAATGGCAGATCACTGTTGGAGCTGGTGCTGGTGGCCCTGGGGGACATCACCCCCAAGCCCTTTTTCTTCCTTCCTCCTTGTCCCCGGAGTGTTGCAGGAGCTCTTAATGCCAGGCTTGGGGCACGTCTGGCTGTGCCGGGCCAGCCGGGGCTCGGGGTGTTGTCACAGGGTATCTGTTGCTCCTTATTGCAGGTTTGACTTGCAGCTCCCAGCCCTGGCACGTTCCCTGCCCTTCCTGCCTCCAGGCACCCCGTGGGAGGGCGTGGGACCAAATCAGAGCCGGTGTCACCCAGTGCCACCATGGGGCTGCTCAGACACCCGGGCTCCGTCCCCAAAAGCCAAGCACAGATGTGGGGATGTGGGGATGTGGGGATGCAATTCCCACCCCCAGAGGGGTCAGGATCACCCTGAGGGCCTTGTAGCTGTGTCCAACCCTCATGGGAAATGGGGAGCTGCACCCCAAATTCCTTGGGATGGGCGGGCATGAGCTGAGGGTGCCTCCCTCACAGGGCCGGGTGCTGGTGGCTGCCGTGGCTGCCATGGCTCCTCCTGGCCCCATTCCTCACCTACACCTTTCTCTTTCTCATGGCTGGGACTGGGGCTGGGGAGCTGCACCCCAAATCCCTGGGGACGAGCTGGGATGTGCTGAAGGTGTCTCTCTCCCTCACAGGGCCGGGCGCTGGTGGCTGCCATGGCTGCGCACGCTCCTCCTGGCCCCGCTCCTCACCTACGTCTCCTTTCCCTTCCTCATCCGCCTCTTCCCCAGCCTGCTCAACAAATTCGTCTACCTGAACTTCCGTGAGTATCCCGGGGCTGTCCTGACCAGGAGAACCTCACAGAACCCTCACAGGGATTCAGCTGGCTGCTGCAGACCCCCCAGAGCATGGGTGGCACTGTGCCGGGGTGGCATCAGGACAGCGTTAATCCTGCTGTGCCCTGGGCTAGCAGAGGAGGCATGGAAGGATCTTTGTCCGTGTTTTGCAAGCTCTGATTAGGTGCTGCTGCCCACCCTGATTGCTGCCTGCAGCCACAGCACGCCCAGGCACGCTCAGCATCAGCGGGGCTGGGAACTCGGGTGGGAGGAGGAGGAGGTGGCAGAGGGCTCAGCTCGTCTGGCTCAGCGTGGCCCTTGATAATCTGGAACAAATAACACATTGATTTAGAAAGAGTTGTGTGAAACAGCTGGGTAAGAGGATTCTGGATGGTGGCTGTGGTTTCTCCATCAGTGTCCTTCCCGCTCTTTGTGGACTTTCGGCGGCCGGAGCTGCTGGTGAACAACACCATCAACCTGTACCTCACCACCGAGCCGGGCGTCACAGTTGGCATCTGGTGAGCAGGATGGCCTCAGGACATCCCCAGCATCCTCGGGGGACAGCAGTGTCCTGGTGGAGCCCCCAGGGTGACCCCTGTCCCCCCAGGCACACGGTGCCAAGCAGCAGAGGGGCTGAGGCGCAGGGCAAGGACCAGCGCTGGTACGAGGAGGCTCTGGCTGATGCCCACCCTGTGATCATCTACCTGCACGGCAATGGGGGCACCAGGTGAGTTCCTGAGCTGCTGCTGCAGGGCCAGGAGCAGGGCAGGGTGGCTGCTCTGGGCTGAGAAGCAGCAAACTCGA
Organism: Chlorospingus flavigularis; assembly: GCA_035047885.1. NCBI lineage: Eukaryota > Metazoa > Chordata > Aves > Passeriformes > Passerellidae > Chlorospingus > Chlorospingus flavigularis. The sequence continues at coordinate 60,211,709 of JAWWMQ010000301.1, read as the reverse complement.
GACAGCAGCAGCAGTGCTGCAGGGCTGGGGCTGCTGTGGTGGTCTCTGACCCCAGCAGTGAAGGACAATCTCTATAAAATAAAGGGAAAAGTTAAAATCCACCCACCCCACAGCATCCTTCTGGGATGAGGTCACCCTGGTTCCTCATCTGCCCTGGTGCTGGAGGGGAGGGGTCCCCCCAAGCTCTAACCCCATTTTCCCCATCAGGGCTGCGAGACACCGTGTCCAGTTCTTGAAGGTAAGTGGTGGCCTGTGGGGACACTGGGACCTGCTGGGAGTGAGGCTCCTGCTGGCCCTGGGGACCCCACAGAGACCCTGTGCAGGGTGAATGGGCCGTGCTGGGGGGCCTGGGGTGCAGCCCCTGCCAGGATATAACTCAGTGCTGCTCTGACAGGCCATGGGGGCTGCTGACTTCCACATCCTGGCTCTCGACTACAGAGGTACAGTTGTCCCCTTGCCTCTTGCTGGGTGATCCCCCTCATGGGGCCTGTCCCCACAGGGTTGTGACACTGAGCTGTGTCCCCCACAGGCTATGGGGACTCCACTGGATACCCCTCAGAGGATGGCTTCAACACAGATGTCCTGGCACTCTATGACTGGGTGAAAGCACGGAGTGGGAACAGCAGCATCCTCTTCTGGGGACATTCGCTGGGGACAGGGTAGGTGCAGGGGGCAGGATGGGGACACACCAGAGCCCAGCCTGTGCCCTGTGACACTGCTGCCAGGCTGGTGCCACCTGGGGATGGACCAAGCAGCTCCTTGGTGGAGGCCCCTGCACAGCCAAACACAGCCAACAAGGGGGACCTGAGGGAGCTGTGTCCCCCCCTGTGCTGCTCCCCCTCACTGTCACCTCTCCTGTCACAGGATTGCCACCAATGCAGCGAGGAAACTGCAGGAGGAGCGAGGTGAGGGCCAGCATGGATGGACTGTCGCTGTGCAGTGTCACCCTGAGGCTCTGCACTGCCCTGGCCTGATTTTTTGATGAGGAGCCCTCCCTATTGGGATGGGGACATCTTGGCCCCACTGCAGCCTGGCAGGGGGACAGCCCCTCAAAGCCATGCCCACCCCCACCTCCCTGTGCCCTCAGGGATCCAGATTGGTGCTGTTGTCCTGGAGTCTCCCTACACCAACATCCGAGACGCAGCTGCCAACATCCCCATCACCAAGGTGAGTCTGGGGGCTGCCTCTGGGGTCCCCCAGCAGTGTCAGCCCCAGATTCCTGGCTCTCCCCCCTCACAGCTGGATCCAGCCATGGTTTAGCACCCCCAAACTCTCTCTCTCCCTGCCAGATCTTCCGGCAGTTCCCAGGTTTTGGGTACCTCATCCTGGACTCCATGGCTCGGGCGGGAATGTTCTTCCCCAGTGATGAGAAGTGAGTTCCTGGTGGGAAGGGGCACAGGGGCTGTGGGAATGATGCCAGGAGCACCTGGCTGAGGACAGGTGTCAGTCACCCCATTGAAATTCCTGCCCTCCTGTGTTTACCCAGCTTACTCATACTTCAAAAGTGACTTTTTGTTTGCATAATGTCAGTTTGATTATTGAGCAAAGTCCACAAGCCACCACCCTTTTTTTGGCACCTCTGTTCCTGGTAGCACACAGAGCCTGCCCAAAATCCGTTGGATTTATGGGTGCTTTTGAAATTGGGGGTTAAGGTGATTGGGGTGCTCGGGCTGCCATGCCAGGGCAAGCAGCATGGGCATGAGGATGGCTCTGAGGGGCAGTGCTGGGGGATCAGGTGCTGTGGGAATTTTCACAAGGACTGGGGAGGCTCCTGGGGCTCTGTTGGCTCTGGGGAGCGTCCTCAGGGCTGTGCTTGCTGCCCACAGTGTGAAGGTGCTGAGCTGCCCCCTCCTCATCCTGCACGCAGATGATGATGGAGTCGTGCCTCCAAAGCTGGGACACCAGGTGGGCACCTGCCACCCGGGCTTTGAGCCTGGCTTTGGAGGCTGAAGTGGCCAGAGAGGGGGTGGCCACGCAGCAGGAGGGGTTTGGGGTCCCTGCTGGTGCAGTGACCACGCTCCTGCCCCGTGGCAGCTCTACGAGACAGCACTCCAGGCCTACAAGGACAAATCCAAGGTGAAGTTAATCACCTTCCGCCAAAAGCTGGGCTTGGGCCACGACTACATGTCCTTCCACCCGGAGCTGCCTGCCCTGGTGAAGTAAGTGCTGCTCCACAGAAATGGGGGGGCACACACAGGATGAGCCTTGGCCTCCCTTTCACTGCTGCCCCCTGCTCCTTCTCCTCCCCACGGTGTTTGCTGGCATCACTTTCCAAACCTCAGTCACTGCCCCCTGTCCTGAGCCTGTCCTCAGCCTGGGTGGCTCGGGGAGGTGGCTCTGGGGACACCAGCTCCTCTTTGCCCTGGGTGCAGAGATGCTCCAAGCCCAGCTCAGCCCTCACAAATCAGGCTCTGACAGCACAGGAGGGTCAGTGACACAGTGTAAGATTTAATACATCTTCTTGCAGAGACTTCTTAAACATGAAGTGATGCCAATTGCTGCCTGCACTGATCCCATGCTCCCTCAAATCCACTCCAGGACCACCCCCCCCCTCCATGGCACTGAACTTACTGCTGTAAGTAATAAAAACTACTAAGAAACTTTTAAAGTCACCCTCTGCCTCCAGGATGCTGCAGGTTACTCGAGGGATGGAGACACCGGTGTGGGCTGGGCCACCAGAGCCACGACTGGGAGCATCCCACGGGACACTGGTGGGCCTGGCACCCCCTATCCTGTTTCAGCAGCACCTGTGAGGGCTCAGACAGCTGTGTCCAGCTGTGTCCAGCTGTGTCCAGGTGGTGGAAGCAAGCCCAGCCCTAATTTCAGCCTCCAGCAAACAGCCCCCTCCGGACTCCAAGGGCACTTTTTTATTTCCAGCACCTAATGCAAGCAACAGGGCGACGTGCTTTCGCTTCCCACACGACACCTGAGTTATAAAACCCCTCCCTCCTGCCCACCCCCAGGGAAAGCCAGCAGCAGCAGCAGCAGGAACACAGAGACTCAGACAGCAGGGAATTGTACAGGTGTGTGCTCAGCCCCCCTAGGCTGCAGTGCCGTTGGGGGTCTTGTCCTGCCCCGCGTCCCGGGGCTCGTTGGGCGGGGGGATCTTCAGGTCCGAGGGCTCCACGTGCCAGATGTCCCGCGCGTACTCCTTGATGGTGCGGTCGCTGGAGAACTTCCCAGCTGCTGCAATGTTCCTGATGACCATCTTGGTCCAGGCCTTGGAGTTCTGCAAGGAGGTCACAGGTTGGGAGAGACCTTCAAATCATGGGGTCCAACCCAGCCCCAACAGCTCAACTCAGCCCTGGCACCCAGTGCCACATCCAGGCTTTGTTAAACACACCCAGGG
>JAWWMQ010000301.1:60195618-60207840 GCA_035047885.1 Chlorospingus flavigularis | reverse complement strand
AGAGAAAATAACTGCCACAAGCCTTTTTTTTTTTTTTTTTTTTTTTTGGTGCAAAGGAGAAATCCCCACCAGACACTCTTGAGGTAAAAAAATCACACAAAATTTTACTTGCAAAAACAGAGCAAATTAAGGAAACTGGCAAAAATTACAACACTGTATTCAAAGTAAATACAATGTTGAATTAAATGTAAAACCATTTATCATAGCATTAGTTAGCATTAATTTAGTATTCAGCATTTACTTAGGATTTACTTAGCATTTGCTTAGCCCATTTAACTGGGAAACCTTTAAAACCTTAAGATGTTATGTTACTCATAAAGCTGCCTAAAAGGATTAAGGAGAGAGAGAGAGAAACATGGAAAAGGTACAGAAGAACCACACAGCTACCAGCTCCTGGGCTCCAGCGTGGGTGAGGCAGAAACTCCAAGGAAGACGTCAGGGGAAGATCGGCCATAATGCCCTCAGCCCCTTTTATATCCGTAGCCCTTTGTAGGCCCGCCCCTAGGTGGGACTTCTTGTTGCACAACCAATCAGAGGCTGCTTACTATGATTGATTGGCAGCTCGGCCAATCAGAGCCTCGGCTAGCACAGCCCTCACACACCAAGTGCCATGATTGACAGCTCTGCCAGGCTGAGGGGTCTGGGCACTGCCTCAGCAGAGAGTCGGGCCGGACCCCAGCCCCACACACACAGAGGTGTCCCAAAAACCCCAAAAACGGCTCCAGACATCGACCTAATCCTGTCTCTGACAGCCCTCCTCCAACACAAAGCCTCTGGCCAAATTACCTCACCTCAAGCCTTGTTGGTAAAGAACCCTGGATGCTCCAGCAGGGAAATGCAGTAAAAGCATTTCTCTGTCCCAATGCCCATGGCTGACCAGTGCTCTGGCCAGGAAAGCCCTTGAGATGCCTCAAATCATCTGGAAGGGCTGTGCACACAAAGGCATTAATGTGACAATGGCCATCCATGGAGAGTCCATGCCTGAGGAGCATCATCCATGTGCAACATGGTCCCAGCCCAGGGGATGGATGGATGGCACCCCAGCACCTCACCTGTCGTGGTGGAAGAGCATGTTGACCACATCGTTGAAAAGGTTGGGGTCATCTGGGGAGAAGAAGCCACTTTTAATCTGGTCCACGGCCTGTTTCAGCTCGGGCAGCCGGTCGTAGTAGAGCTGGGCGTTGTACCTGGAGGGAAGGAGGCCATAAAATGGTGCTGCCCCAGGGACCTGAGGTGGCAGCGCTGAGGCATCCCCAGCCCTCACCCTTTCCTGTCCAGCTCCGTGACATCCTCCACCCTCATGCCGAAGATGAAGAGGTTTTCCTCTCCAGCCTCCTCGGCCATCTCCACATTGGCTCCATCCATGGTGCCGATGGTCAGAGCCCCGTTCAGCATGAACTTCATGTTGCCCGTCCCCGAGGCCTCGGTGCCCGCTGTGGAGATCTGCTCCGACAGGTCGGTCGCAGGGATCACTGCCAACAAAACACACCAGGGGCTCGTGGTGACCAGCTTTGGGTTTGCTTCCTGCTGAAGGACCATGGTGGGAGCCACGGGATGGAGGGACACCCCCTCCCCACGGCATGTCCCACCCAAGGTACCTTTCTCTGCCAGGGACACTCTGTAGTTCTCCAGGAAGATGACCTTCAGCTTGCTGCCCACCACGGGGTCATTGTTCACCACCTGAGCCACGGCGTTAATGAGCTTGATGATCATTTTAGCCATGTGGTATCCCGGGGCAGCCTGGGAGAAAAGCCACAGGTGAGCCAGGAGGGCTGGTGCCAGGGGCAGGTGAGGCACAGCCAGCTCCCAGTGTCCTGGGGACAACCTGTTCATCCCTGTTCCCATCACCTAATCCAACACGTGTTACACCACAACATTTCTGGGGGCTTCCATGAGCACAGGCAGCAGATGGTTGTCCAAACCCCACCCAAACTTGCTTGAGTTGAAGCACCAGTGCTACTCCAGTGCTTTTTGGGACAACTTCGTGGACTTAACACCATGGAATCATGGAATTGTTTGGGCTGGAAAAGCCCTTGAATCTAACCAGTCCCCCTGCACTGTCAAGGTCACCACTGACCCATGTCCCCAAGTGCCATATCCACATGTCTTTTAAGTCCTCCAGGGATGAGGACTCCACCACTACCCTGAGAAGCTGTTCCAATGCCTCACCACCCTTTTGATGAAGAAATTTTTCTTAATATCCCATCTAACCCTCCCTTGGCACAGCTTGAGGCCATTTCCTCTGTCATGTCCCTCGTTCCCTGCAAGAAGAGACCGACCCCTGCCAGCAGCACCCTCCTGTCAGGGAGCTGTAGAGATGTGGCCCCATGAGACATCTGCACCCACATCCCACTCCAGGACACTTCCTCCAAAATCTCTAAAACTCCTCACCCAACTTACCTTGCCTCCAATGATCACTGTCCTGGGCACAAAGAGCTTTGCAGGATCCCTCCTGATTCCTGGAGAAAACAGCAGGGTCACTTTGGGATATGGGGCACAGGGGTGCTGCTGCAGCCCCGGGGCACCCTGTCCCCTCAGGGAGTGGTGGCTTACGGTTGTACATGGTGATGATGTGCAGGCAGTTCATCAGCTGCCGCTTGTACTCGTGGATCCTCTTCACGTGCACGTCGAACATGGAGGAAGGGTTGATCTTCACCTTGTACTCCTTCTCCAGGTACAGCGCGAACTTCACCTTGTTCTCCTGGGCCAGGGCAGGGACCACATCAGCCCCCAGGGAACACCAGCCCCATTCTCTGCTCCCCCTGCCCACGCCCCTCACCTGCTTCACTTTGGCCACCTCCCGGATGAAGAGGTCATCGTCCACAAACTTGTGCAGCTTGGTCAGCTGGCTCAGGTCCCGCACGTAGTCCTCCCCGATTTTCTGCAACAGGAGCAAGGGCACATGCTGATGGTGGGATGGCTTGGGGTGGAAGAGATCTTGAACATCATCCAGTTCCAACTCCCTGCCATGGGCTGGGACACCTTCCACTATCCCATGCTGCTCCAAGCTCTGTCCAATCTGGCCTGAAACACTTCCAGGGATGGGGCAGCCACAGCTTCTGGGGCACCCTGTGCCAGGGCCTCACCACCCTCACAGGGAAGAATTTCTTCCCAATATCCCATCTAACCCTGTCCTCTGCCAGTTTACATCCATTCCTCCTCCTGTCCCTCCATCCCTTGTCCCCAGTCCCTCTCCAGCTCTCCTGGTGCCCCTTTAGACACTTGAAAGGGCTCTAAGGTCTCCCTGGAGCCTTCTCCAGGCTGAATACTCCCAGCCAGGCACAGTAAGGAGCATCTCCGTGGCCTCCTTTGGACTTGCTCCAGCAGCCCCACATTCTTCTGCTGTTGGAGACCCCAGGGCTGAAGGCAGCTCTGCAGGTGAGGTCTCACCTGAGTGAGGCAGAGGGGCAGAATCCCCTCCCTCGACCCTGAACTCCTCAACCATGAAGAAGTGAATGGCTGAGGTTCCCTGGCACCCTGGGCTCAGCAGGGACGGGTTGGTGGCCTCAGGGTGTTCCCCCCGTGTTGGTACCTCCGCGATGAGCTCCGCCAGCCCCGGGTTGCAGAGCAGGAGCCAGCGCCGCGGGGTGATCCCGTTGGTCTTGTTCTGGAACTTCTCCGGCTCCAGCTCCGCAAAGTCCTCAAACCTGCGAGGATGAGGATGGCACAGCTCCAGCCTTGCCCACCTGGCACCAGCACCCCTCCCCAGCTCAGGGGGACCCATCAGCACCTCCCTCCCCTCACTCACACTTGAGTCTTGACGATCTCGGAGTGGATCTTGGCCACGCCGTTGACGGCGTGGGAGCCCACGATGCAGAGATGGGCCATGTTGATCCTCTTGGTGTCCCCCTCCTCGATCAGGGACATCCTCCGCAGCCGCTCCACATCATTGGGGAACAGGGACGCGATGTGCTGCCGGGGGAGCCAGGCAGGTGCTGAGAGGGGGTGGCACTGAGAGGTGTCCCACCCCATGGCTTACGAGGAGGGGCCACCGCAATGTCCCCAGTGCATCTCACACCAGACAGAGTGGTGGCTTTTACTCTGTGGTGGTGCAAACTCCCTCCAAAGGAAGGACAGACATCTCTTTCTCAGCATGGATGTCTCTGGATAGAAGGATCCCACCAAGCTGCCACACAGAGGGGTCTGAGGACACACACTTGGCCAGTGAGGCCATTTGGGCAAAAGCCTTGTGCTGCCAGACCAGGAGGTCAAACCACCCCCAACATCATCTTTCCCAGGATGAATTTAGGGAGTAAAGAAATGCCAGCTCTCAAGTCCCTGAAGCAGCAGGTGAAGCTTCTCAACAGTCTCTAACTGCAGGATGGCAATGTGCTGGTGGGGAAGGGCTCTCCTACACATCAACTTCCCAAAACAGCAGCTGGAATCCCCCAGCCCCACACACCCAACATCACCAGTTTGTGCATGCCCCTCATCCTGACAGTACATCCCTGTCCCCCTCTCCAGAGGAGCTCCCAGGCACTCACATCCAGGTGTCTCTGGTTGATCTCGTAGATGATCTGCAGGTGCCTGGGGAGCAGCTTCTCCACCAGGTCCACGGGCCAGCGCTCCAGGGCCTCGGGAAGCACCGTGTGGTTGGTGTAGGCAAAGGTCCTTTTGGTGATGTCCCAGGCCTGGCAGGGAAGAGCCAGTGCTCAGTCACACCTCAAGGGCCAGAACCCACCCTTGGTCCTCCCACCACTCCCAACAGCACAGCCCAGCCAGCTCCTCCCAGTCCACACCAGTTAAACCCAGCCTGACTGCTCCACATCACTCCCAGCAGGCACAAAACTGGCTCCTCCACCATGGGCAGCTGGGTGCAAGTGCAGGAGACCAGGTGGGGCGTCCCTACCTTATCCCACGGCAGCTTCTCAATGTCCACAAAAATCCTCATCAGCTCAGGGATGGCCATGGCAGGGTGCGTGTCGTTCAGCTGGATGGCAACCTGGGAGAGAGAGCAGGGTGGCACGTGGGGACACTGGGAACCCCACTGAGGGCCTACAAACATCTGCATCCTCTGGGAGGTGTTGACACAAGCTCCAAGGCAGAGGTGGGAGCAGCCCTGGCTCGTACCTGGTCTGGGAAGGAATCGAACACGGTGCGGACGCTGTCCGTGCTCCCGAATTTGGACGCTTTGAAGCGGCGGATGATGTCCTGGAGGGTGGCAGCCACCACAAAGTACTCCTGCTTCAGCCTCAGCTCCTTCCCTTCGAAGAACTGTGGGCAGAGGAGCAGGGAGCTGCAGGATTCACTGCACTTCCTGGGGGAAGGTTTTCCCAGGGTGTGCTTCCCCCAGCATCACTTGGAATCCCAAGCTGTTCTTGCTTCCCAGATTCCAGCACAAGGGTTTGGGATGTGCTGGTACAAACAGCTTAAATCCCAGCTGAGCATTGTCAAAACCTGCTCTCAGTGGTTTGAACTTTTTGGCTGCAAGGAAAGGTGCCAGGACACTGGGAAAGGAAGTTATAGAAGCTATTTCAAAGACAAGGATTTCACCACCATTCATGCAGCAAAAAACCATCAATCTGCTGAAAAAGCTGCAGGAGACAACATCACCACTGGAGCTGCAGGGCCCCCAGCTCCCCTCACCAGCTGGAAGGCTGAAGGAGGACTAATGGGAAAAAAACCATCAGGACCTGCCTCAAACAGGATGCAGGGCAAGGAGAGCTTCCCAAGTGTAATCCCAAGCTCTTCCTGCTTCCCAGATTCCAGCACAAGGGTTTGGGATGTGCTGGTACAAACAGGTTAAATCCCAGCTGAGCATTGTCAAAATCTGCTCTCTGTGGTTTGAACTTTTTGGCTGCAAGGAAAGGTGCCAGGACAATGGGAAGGGAAGCCATAGGAGCTATTTCAAGGACAAGGATTTCACCACCATTCCTGCAGCAAAAAACATCAAATGCAAAGGAAAAGCTGCAGGAGACAACATCACCAAGGAGCTGCAGTGCCCCCAGCTCCCCTCACCAGCTGGGAAGGCTGGAGGAGGATTAAATGGGAAAAACACCATCAGGACCTGCCTCAAACAGGATGCAGGGCAAGGAGAGCTTCCCTTTTTTTTCCTTCCTGCTCCACAGCTTGGTTTGTGGCTAGGGAAGGGTTGTGTGTCCCAGCACACCTCAGTGCCAGCCTGGCAGGAACTCCCACAGCAAGAGGGCTGGGGTGCAAACAGCAATTTTGAGGCACAGCCTCTGGTCCCAGGGTTGCAAACGGCCACCAGGGTAACACCAGCAGCGTTCAGCAGTTTGATTCATGTTACATTCTGAGACTCAAGGAACGTTTCTGCAGCAGGGCCTGCTCATCCCCACTCACTCTGGGCAAAGCTCAGGGGAACAGACTCAACCTGCTGAGAGGCACCAACCCTCATCCAAGCACTGCAGGCAGCTTGAAACACAACTCAAAACATCTCTGCAGCATCCTGGAGTGAGGGGCTGCTCCCTTTCCCCCTCCATCCCTAAAGGACCCCCTAAAACACCCCCACTCACGTTGTCGTTGGGGTAGAGCACCCGGGAGATGTTCTCGGCCAGGTTCCTGTCCAGCACGGCCTGGATGTAGTCCCCAACATTGACTGGGGAGGAGCAGAGGGTGAGGTGGGCATGGGACCCCCCAGCTGTGCCCACCCCACCCCACCCTGCCCATCTCCACTCACAGTCGCGCAGGTTGAAGTCGTTGGGAGCACGGGCTGACCACAGGCGCATGGTGTTGACCGTGTTGTTCATGTAGCCGGGCACGGGCGTGTCGTAGGGCAGTGCCAGCACCACCTGGGACATCCCCAGGGCAGCTGGAATTGGGCTGGGATCCCCCCATGCTCCCCCTGGAGCCCTCCCATCCCACAGGGCTCCTGCTCAGGGCTGAGCTCAGCCTGGTGTCCCTGCATGTCCTTGGTACCCCTGCATGGGGACACTCCTCTGGCTCTGCCTGCTGGCTGGTGTCTGCCAGAAGTGCTCAGGGCATGAAGAGTGGCTTCATGAGGAGTGTAAAGGTCAGGAGCAGCTTAATTTAGATTTAATTTATTCCTGCTGGAGCTGCTTTTGGTATTTCAGAGAATCCCAGAACGGTTTGGGTTGGAAGGGACCTTAAAGTCCATCTTGTTCCAAGCCCCTGCCATGGGCAGGGACACTTCCCACTAGACCAGATTCCTCCAAGCTCCATCCAACCTGGCCTTGGACACTTCCAGGGATGGAGAGCTTGGCTGCAGATGTGGAGCAGCCAAATCTGTCCTCATCCCCATATCCATCTCCTCCCCAGTTTGCCTTTTCCATCCCCATGTCCACCTCCTCCCAGTTTGCCTTTTCCATCCCCATGTCCATCTCCTCCCAGTTTGCCTTTTCCATCCCCATGTCCATCTCCTCCCAGTTTGCCTTTTCCACCCCCATGTCCACCTCCTCCCAGTTTGCCTTTTCCATCCCCATGTCCACCTCCTCCCCAGTTTGCCTTTTCCATCCCCATGTCCATCTCCTCCCAGTTTGCCTTTTCCATCCCCATGTCCATCTCCTCCCAGTTTGCCTTTTCCGTCCCCATGTCCATCTCCTCCCAGTTTGCCTTTTCCATCCCCATATCCATCTCCTCCCCAGTTTGCCCCACCACTGCCTTTTCCATTCCCATGTCCACCTCCTCCCAGTTTGCCTTTTCCATCCCCATGTCCACCTCCTCCCCAGTTTGCCCCACCACTGCCTTTTCCATCCCAGCCCAACCTTCCCAGCAGAGATTCTGCAGGACTCATCCCTGGGGTGCAGCCAGCCAGGGAGAGCCCCCCAAATGACAGGACAAGCCATGCAAGGGACACTCCTGTCCCCAGCCCTTACCTGGGTGTCAATCCACTTGGCACCAGAGGCAGAGTGCTCCACGCGGCCGTAGAAGTGCACGGGCAGCATGTACTCAGGGCGGGCCTTCTCCCAGGGATTGCCATGCCTGAGCCAGTCATCAGCCTCTTCCACCTGCCAGGGGGACACAGCAGTGACAGGGCCACCCAGCCTGGGGACCCCCCACCTGCAGGATGGCTGGGAAAGGCTCTGCTCATGGCAAAGGGGAGGATGCTCTGAGTGTGTCTACCCTAAACCTGGATTTTGGCAAAGCAGGGTCACCTGGAGGCACCACCCTGAGCTCTGCCTTCCATGGATATGGGGACAAACTCAAGGTTTCTTTTAGTGCACTGTTAATGTTGCATTTCCAAGCCAGCCTCTTCCACAGCTCCAGGCAGCCACGGAGCAGCTCTTGGGGTGGCCTTGGGACAAGGGATGGAGCTGTGGGCTTGCACTGGTTTAAAGTTACATTTGTTCACAAAAATATCTCTTAAATTTTAAATATCACAGCAGCAGCAGCAGCCTCTGAGCTGAGGGGAAGTGTCTGTACCCCCCAGTTAAAGGGGAAGGGGGTGAATGTGAGGTTCCAGCTGTGCCAGGGGACAGTGAGGGCCACCCATCTCCATCCATACCTGCCACCCGTCCCGGATCTTCTGGTTGAAGATGCCGTACTCGTAGCGGATGCCGTAGCCGTAGGCTGCCAGCCCCAGCGTGGCCATGGAGTCCAGGAAGCAGGCTGCCAGCAGAGGGGAGAGCAGTGAGCTGGGCCCTCCTTGGAGATGGAGCCTTCTCCCTGGGACACCCACAAGCCCCACAGGGACAGGAGCCAGTCCCACAGGAGCCAGGGACAGGAGCCAGGGCCAGCAGCCACCCAGCAGCACCTTGCTCCGTGCTGGAAAGGCTGGAGCAGTAACTCCCAGGATTAGGAAGCTCCCACAGTGGATGTAAAGCCCTCAGGGATGTTCCCACCACCTGGGGGGGTCACTCACCTGCCAGCCTGCCCAGACCCCCGTTGCCCAGCCCAGCATCCTCCTCAATTTCCTCCAGCTCTTCCATGTCCAGCCCGAGCTGCAGATGGGAAAAGGAGAGGGGCTGGAGACTGTCAGGGTGCCCAGCCCCACAGAGGGGAGGCATTGTTGGCACACAATCCCTTGCAGGTGGGCTCCAGGAGGGCTGGAAAGGCACCAAATTCCACAAGACCCATCTCTGCAGGTGGGACGCTGTGATTTGCACCCAAAGCAGCTGCTCTCCCCTCAGCTGTGTCTCTGTGCCACGGCAGGGGCCATCTCCCATGGTCAAAGTCTCTCTACCATGCTTTATAAGGGACATTCACACCCTTGACCCCATGGGCAAGATTTGGGGGTGGGTGGCACCAAACTATAACCAGAGTGCTGTCCTTGGGGTTCCAGACTCTTCCAAGGGCTCTGAGACATTCCCAGGCCTTCTCCCTCTTTCCATGGCTGCATTCCTGCAGGGGCAGGCACCAGGTTCCTGTTCCCTACCTGGTCCAGAACCCCTTGAGGCAGCCCCCCAGGTGGAATATTCCAGCACCCCCAGCACCCCTATTCTCTGGGGGAAGGCACCTGGGTGCCACCTTCCTGCTCCCCCAGCACCCCAATCCCTTGGGAACAGGATCCAAGTGCTGTGCTCCTTTCCCTCAGCACCTCCATCCTCTGGAACAGGCACCCAGGTGCCCTTCCTCCCAACTGCAGGCATCTCCCTTTAGGGTGAGAAGCATCTACACCCCTTTTCCAGGGAAATGTAATTTTGCCAGCCCAGGCTGCTGTAGGAGGAAGTGGTTTTGCCTATGCAAAACTCCTTAGGGTGTTCAGGTGGAGACCTTTGGTCATTGCCCTGCCCTGATGTCCCCTGGTCGCAGCAAGTGGGGATAAAAATTTAACCCCCCCTAAAAATAACTTCCTCTCCTTTGTAGTGTTTGCACAAAAGCTGTTCCTGCTCTTGTGCAACCACCCTGGCCACATCTGATGATGTTGAACACAAGAGGTGACAGGGGTGGGGACAAAAGGAGCCACCCAAAACCCTTTGATCACCACAGTGCCACTTGGTGCTGGGTTTAATTCAAGGTTTTATTCCCCCCTGCCATTGATCATGGACATGAACAGCCTAATCTACAGAGCCACCAGTGTCCTTCCAGGATCCTGCTGCATTCCCAGAACACACAGCCAGGCTGGGCAGCTCCAGCCCTTTCAAGGGCAGGTTCTGGAGCAGACTTTATCCCCTAAGCCCTTCCCTGTGGCTCAGGGAGCAGTTTGCAGCCAATGTAGCAAACATGGACATTGCCAGGAGCTGGGAAACACAGATCCCTCCCAGGGCAGGTCCTCAGCCCTCGTGGGATGCTCACCTGGTAGACAGCCTCATCACAGGCGTTCTGCAGCCCCAGGTTAATCATCGTGTTCTGCAGCGTCCGCCCCATGTAGAATTCCAGGGAGAGGTAATAAATCCTCTGGAAGAGAAAAGCACGCCATGGTCACCTTGCCCAGGCCTGGAGGAGCCTCCCCTGGACTCCAGAAGCTGCTGGTGTGTGATATCTCAAAAACAAACAGGGAAAAAACCCAGCTTCAACACAGCAGGGTGGTTTGCACCAGGAATTCCAGCTTGTGGCTCCTCGGTGGCCCTGCAGCCCCTGCTCTCCTGCTCAGGACAAGTCCCATTGCCCTGTCCCAGGGTGGGGACAGCTCCACGACGGTCACAAGTGGCAGCACGAAGTTCAACTTTAAAGAGGAGCCGTTCCCTAATGTCACTCGGGGCTGCAAAGCCGGGGCCAGGCGGCGGCCGTGGGGACATGGGGCCGTGGGGACACTGCCGCTGACACGGCGGGCGCAGGACGCGGCCGCTCCGGCCCTGTGTAAGCCGAGCCCCGGCGTCAGCACCGGCAGGTTTTAAGGAAGGATTTAGGCTGGGGAAGTCGCTGACTCCACAGCTTTCCCTCCCCAGGACCTGCGCGGGGTCGGGCGGGGAATGGAGGTGCGATAGAATCCTGGAGTCCTGAAATGGTTTGGATGGGGAGGGAGCACAAATCGCCTCGTTCCAACGCTCCTGTCACGGGCAGGATGTGCTGGGCAGGATCCCCTGGGATTTACTGGTTTGACTCCAGCAGAGCCGCGAGCAGCGACTCCAGGCAGGCAGCACCCGGCTCGCCTGGGCTGCACGGGAGAATCCCAACCCCAAACCCCGCCAGAGGCTCCTTTTCCTCACCCCTACACAGCACCGGGGAGCGCTGAGCTGCTATCGCGGCTGGCACGCTCCCAGCGAGGCGCTGGCAGGGAGGAAATTGATGCCGACAGGGACATCCAGGTGTCAGGAGGGGGATTAGGGCTTAATCCCCCCCGGCAGAGCCCGGAGCAAGCCAGCGGGACGAGCAGCAGCACAGCAACTCCTGCACAAACCGGATCTCTCACGCTTGGCATCACTTGTGTTAAACAAGACCTGTTTGCGGTTGCTTTCGGGTGCCTTTAAGCCTTTCCAATAATTCCCCCGGGAAGGCTTTGGAGTTGCTTTTGGTAGACAGCACCCACGCCGGCGCCGCGGGACAACAAGCGGCGTTCCCATGCCCTGCACCCCGCTGCCGGCCAAGCCGGGCTCTGTTTGTTTTGCAGAGCAAAGGACAGTGGCCTCGCTTGGTAAAGTCCAGTCCCTCCTCTCGGAAAAGTTACCGGAACAGCCCCAAACCCACGGAAAACCGAGCCCCGCCAATCCCTCCATTCCAGCGCCGAGGGAGGGTTCCCATCCACGGGGTTCCCATGGTTCCCACCCCAGCCACAACCACCGCGGGGGGATCCCAGCACCCCGCCCTGCACGGGGGGCTCCCCCAATATCCCACCGCTCCCACCTTGGGGTCCTTCTCGTAGTAGTACTGCTGCGTGCGGATCCAGCGCCCCACCAGGTGGTCCCGCACGGTGTGGGCCAGGGCGAAGTAGTAATCGCGTGGGGTGGCCACATTGCGGTCCTTGACCAGGGTGAAGTGCAGGTGCCGGTTGAAGCCCCGCTTGAGCTCGGCCACGCTCTCGGCGCCCACGATGCCGCGGATGCTGATCTGCTTCCGCCGCTCCTGGTCCGACAGCGGCCGCGACATCGCGGCGGGGCTGCGGGGACACGGGGAGGGGGGACACGGACACACGGGCTGGGCTCCGGCGCCGCGTTCCGCCTCCGCCCCGAGCTGGCACCGCCCCGGCAGGGGACGGGACGGGGACGGGACGGGGACGGCGATGGGGACGGGCCCCGCCAAGGGCCGCCCACCAGTGGGGCGGGAGCGGCGGCCGCCACCGGGGGGGCAAAGGGGGGACCCCGAGGAGGGACAGAGGGGGTGAAAAGCGGGGAATCCCGGGGATGGACAGAGACGGGTGCAGGTGACAGTGACACAGTGACACAGGGAGGTGCAGATGGACACAGGGACAAGACAACACCTCTG
>JAWWMQ010000301.1:60075608-60085981 GCA_035047885.1 Chlorospingus flavigularis | reverse complement strand
ATAAATCAGCCTTCTGAAACATGGAGTCAGATCCTCGTCTCTTCCCTCAACCTGAGACCCCTGTGAACACGGTCACACGCAGGTTGTTCTTCTTTACCTTCTTCTTCCTTCTTCTTCCTAGGTTTGGGTAGTATTTTGTAATTATACAGGTTTTTTTGGGTCCTGTCGTCCTAAACCCAGCCCAGGAGAGCAAATATCCATCAGCACCAGCCAGAAATGGGGCTACTCACAGAAAGCCTCTCCAGGGAGAAAAGTGGGGGAGAAATTTCCCTGGAAAACCATGATGTGTTGTTCATCCCCTTGTAAGCCTGACGCAGAGCCCACCAGTGGCAATGAGGAGATATTTGGCTGGACATGCTGGTTCCTTCTGCAAGAACAGTTTTGTTCCCTTGCCATGCTACCACTGTGCTCCTCTTTTGTCTGGAAAAACCACAAGGAGAAATGTTCCCCTGTGCTCCAAGCTGCTGGCTTTGGGAGCTCTGTGTGCCTTGCTGGCCTCACCAGGGTTGGGAGTGTCATTCTCTGCCTCCTTAGAAAGCTCTGGAGCTGTTTCTGTGCTGCTCTGTTGGATTCTTTGAAGCTGAGCTCTCCATTTAAATTGTTTAAAGAAAAAAACCCCACCAATTTGATTTAAACTCCCTTTTTAAAATGAGGCACAGAGGGCATTGTGCCAGCAGCCAGCCAGCCTGGCTCTTTCTGAGGGCACAAATGCTTCCAGGGTTTTATTTGTGGCACTGCCTGGCACTGGGGGTTTGGTCCCAGCAGTGAGGACATGGCTAGAAAGAGGTTGGCATCAATTCCCTGACAGAAGAAAATGGAATAGTGTGAAATACAAAGCTGTGTTTGGTGTCAGGTACATACAGGCAATGTGTGTATTTGTGATTGTGATATGTGTGGAGACCAACGGTGGGACAGTTGTGAATTCTAATAATAACTGAAGAAAGTAAAGCATGGAAGAAGGCCTTTGAACGTGTCCTTTGTTTGCAATTAACCTTGGTTGGTTTAGGAGCATTGGAATTAAAGCATTAAGGATGTTGCTTTTTGCTTGTAGTTAATCCTTAAAGAGTTCAGCAATAATAACCTTTTGAAGTAGAATTTTAGAATATTGCTTGTATCCTTGAAACTATAGCTTTGGAATATATATAAAGGAAATATGCTTATCTCAGCCCTTAATAAAGCAGAGACAAACAGCTTGAGAAAGGAAGATGAACATCAATCAAGGATTTATGGTTTTGACCAAGGGAAGCTGGACATCACTGTTATGAGATTTACAGTCCTTGTAATTAAAAGGTGGACACACATCTGGAGAGCTGGACTTCACCAGATGGGATACTCCGTCCTTCTTTCAGAAACCAAACCACCACCATCTGGGGATGCTCCTTTTGGGATACATCCTGAGAAAAACTAAATCACAATAGTGTTTAGAATTGTGACGTAAAAATTGGGAAATAGAAACTGCTGATGAGTAAAAATTGGAATAGAAACTGCTGAAAAAGCTTATGAGTGCCCCTATAAATACCTGTAAACCTCAACTATTGGTGTGCAGTTGGAGGAAAAACTTCCCCCACTGTACCCAGCGCTGTATTGCTCATGCTTTACCATATTAATTAATAAATTGATTGCTGCTTGAATATTGGCCTAGTCAAGCTTCTTATTCATAACAATAGGGATGTAAAGAAAAGGAGGAGTGAGGTGATTCCCCATGAAGGGCACTTGGATGCCTGGGGATATGTGGAAAACCAGCCTATCCCTCTGTCCCCTGGTGACCTCAATATCCAGGAAGATAATCTAATTTAATCTGATCCAATAATCCAACAGAATCTTCCAGAAGGTCATGACCTGCCTCTCATCAGCATTAGCTGATACAGTGAAGTAAAGGGCCTGCTACAGATTAAGTCATCTAAAGAATTATTTTTGGCTTCAAAAACAACCTCATTTCCTTCCCAGCTTCCCAGAAAATCCCCTCCAGCCTCAGGGACTGCAGGGAACCCACAGGTTTGATCTTTATTGTCTCACAAGGGTGGGACTGGCCTGCAGGTGCCTGGGGATGCATCCACACAGAGCACTGGCCACAATAAACAACTTCTGGTTCTTTTTCCAGCTTCTCAGGCTGCTCAGGCTTCCTTTTCCATGGTGGCAGGGAAATGTGAGGTGTGCTGACATCTCCCCTGCCTCGTGGATTTTTCAGGATGGAACCTGGGCCTGAGTGGAATGTTTTTATGGAGTGTGGAGTTAAACATGGCCTGGTTTTGGTCTTGTCTGAACAAGGCCTGTGCTTGTATGGTCCCGAATCAGCACAAAAATCAGCTCCCCTAAATCAGCTCCCCTGGAGCTCCTTAATCAGCATAAAAAATGCCTTCCCAGACAGTGACATTTTACAAGGAAACTGTTTTAATGTCATTTCCCCCTCCATGTGTTTGGCCACCCTCAGGCAGATTCCTGTGCTGGCCTCAGGATGGCCAAAGACATGGAGGGGGAAATGATATTAAAACAGTTTTAATTTAGGTTTTTTGTCACTAAAACACAGCAAAATGGGCTTCAATCAGCACAACCTCTGCTGTCTCCCAGAACCAAGAGCAACCTTCAGGCTGGTGCAAAGGGATGGAAAACCAGCAGGTCAGAAGGGATTTACATCTGAACAAGGAAGGATTTGGAGGGCAGGAAGTGGTCATTTTCCTCTGGCTCTCCTTGGCCTGTGTTTTTAACTCTGCACTCTCTGGTTTGTTCATATTTTGCAGCAAAACCTGCAGAGGAAATGGCAACACCTCAATTTCTGGCTGCCCAACATTTCATTTCCCACTGCAAGCCTCAGCTTCCAGCATCTTCTCATCTCCCTGGGCTGAAATCTTGCCCACTGATAGATTCCAGAACAAATATTCTGGAAGGTTTCTGCCAAAATCAGTTCAGCAGTTGCAGACTGGGGCTGGGGGAAGGAGGAGGTTTGCCTCATGCAATGCTAATTCTCCCCAGGGGTTCTCTGAGGTTGTCTCATTCTTCCTTGATTTTTATTAGAAACTGGAAATTTGGTGGTTTGGCTCTTGCCTTTTCCCAGGTGATGGACTGTGGCTGCGGGTGGGATGGTGGAAAAAGTGGGATTAAAACCCTGTGACCTGAGCAGCAGCTGGAAAATGAAGAAGTTGTGTGGTGAGCTCAGCTTTTGCCTCTGGTGGGACACAAATATTGTTTGTGAAGAGCTGAAATAACAAAGTGATGGATCAGCCCCTGGGAAAATGAGTAATTCCACATCCAGCACAGGGAACGAGGTCAGCAGCACACAGGGGAGGAGGAGTTTGCTTTTTAAACACATGAATATTGAATTCTCTTGGGAGGGGAATTCCTTATGTTCACAGAGTCAGGCAGGGAGCTGAAGGAAAATAAGGACATTCCTTTGCTAATTATTTTTAAGGTGTGATACCTTAAAAATGTGCTGTGAGGGGAGAGCCAGAGGATGGCAGGATGCTGGGAGAGGGCAGGGGGGAGAGAAGACAGGAGATGGGATGAGGGCTGGGAGCTGGAAAAAGAGGGTTTGGAAAGAGAGCAGAGCAAGGGACAGCTCCTGCACTGGGGCAGTTCTCAGCTGCTGCTCCCTAAAATGCCAAACACGGAATTAGAAGAAAAGAAGATTTGAGGAGTGCAAGGTGTTAGAAAAGAGAGCAGAGGGGTTCATGCAGGAGAAGCAATGGGAGATGCTCAGTCCTGGTTGCAGTGACAGGATGGGAGCCTTGACACTTCTCCCACATTTATATCCCAATCCCAACCCAAATCCCACCTGGATGTCCCCAGAGATGTCCCCAGCCCCAAAACCAAAGCAGAAAGGGAAGCAGAAGCAAACCAGGGATGCAAGGTGGCCTTGCAGGAGAACAAGGGATGAATCCTCAGAGGAGCAGAACCTCTTTGACACAGCCTTTGATACAGAAAAAGAGATAAAATCTACTTTGGAGCAGAGCACAGAAGAGTTAAAGCTAATGAACAAGACAATATTAATTGTCTGAAACACAATCTGCTTGACTTCTGGTTTACAAAGATCTCTCCCTACTCCAGTTCCCATGGTAACTCCTGCGCAGAGCCACACTTTTCCTCATCATCTCCACAGAGTTTAAAGCAATTTTGTAATCCAATCAAATGGGAAGGAGAGAATTTGCTTGGGCATTGAGGAAACTGCTGCACACAGCAACAGGGAGAGGCCTCACTCACAATTACGACCCCAGAGAGACACTTAATTACTGAATAATTAGCAGTTACTGGGGTTTCTTAGCTCAGAGAGAATAATTCTGAGGTCTTCCATGTGGTTTTCCAAAGTGGGAAGCAGCAAACTGATTGCTCTGTTCCCAAAACCCTGAATCCTTGAACACTGTGGGCCCTGTGAAGCTTGGCTGGGGCAGCTCAGGTGCTGTGGAGCAGAAGGAATGGACCTGTGGGATGGGAATGTGATTTCCAGAGGGGTTTTTTCCAAGCAAGAGGAGGGGATTCTGTTAATCCTTCCCACATTCACCAAGCCCAATGTGGCTCCTGAGAAGTCACTGGCACCTCTGGGGGTTTCAGTCTAGGATTAATTATTTCCTGTGAAATACAGGATTTTTCTGTAGGAAAAAAAAAATTCATATATGGAATTCCTGTAATGAAATCCTGAGTCACAGAGAAATAATTACATCTTGACCTTTATTTTTTTTGAATGCTAAATATTTTAGCATTAAAATGCTATTTTTTAAATGCTGATACCCAGAAAGCTGCTCTGAGTGGAATTCTAGATGCCAACTTTCCCAAAAGGATGAAGCCAGGAAACAGTTCACTCTAACTGGACAACTCATGAAATTCACTGACATTTGATATTTTTGTCACCTCAACCTTGCTCAAATTGTGATTGTGTGTTGGTGTGACCACAAAATCCCCTTCCCCTTAGCAAAACCACCTAGAAAAAATCAGCCAGGATCAGTTTTGCTTCAAAATGCAGCTCCAGGCCTGGCTGGGACGTTTTGGGACAGCCTGGTTTCACCTTGGGCTTTAGGACAATGAGTTCATGTCTCCTGCCTCACATGATCACACCCAGGAGAGCTCTCTGCATAATCTCCTGGCATTTCAGAGATGCAGGAGCTGTAAATGAGGTCAGGGCTCTGGTGCTGTGCCTGGTCCAGGGACTGCAGAGCTTGGAATCATCCCTTGGCCACAGCTCTCTTCAAGTGGTGCTTCCAAAGGTCAGCCCAGGTGGGCAAGTGCTGGGCTCCTGCAGTTTGTTCATCTGGTTCAGTGTTCAGCTCAGCCTCAGGACGTGTAAAGGTGCTTAAAAAATAGAGAAAAAAACCCATAAAATAAGGAAAAACAGAACTGCTTCAATTTGTTCTGATTTAAAATATAAATGAATTAACATTCTGCAAAAAAGGAACCCGGTGAGTCAATTTTTGTGCAATTTTTTTAAGTGGTTTTGAGCACTTACAGAATGGAGTTTGTAGAATTTGTTCATCTCTGTGGCTTTAGCTTGGGGGACAACATTTGAGGTTCAAGTATTTTTATTTTTATTTTCAGCTCAAAAGAAAGCAAAGCCCAAAGAGAGCTGAGTCTTTCCATTCCCACTCCTACCTGCCACATCTGATTTTTTGAAGTACAGACATCACCTAGAAAAGCTGATTTCTTGATGACACAGGCCTCTCTTATTTCATCATCCTTAAAAAATAGAGAAAAAAAAGATAAAATAAGGAAAAACAGAACTGCTTCAATTTGTTCTGATTTAAAACATAAATGAATTAACATTCTGCAAAAAAGAAACTCAGTGAGTCAATGTGTGTGCAATTTTTTTAAGTGGTTTTGAGCACTTAGAGAATGGAGTGAGTTTGTAGGATTTGTTCATCTCTGTGGCTTTAGCTTTGTGGACAACATTGAGGCATTTGAGTGTTTGAGTATTTTTTATTTTTATTTTCAGCTCAAAGGGAGCTGAGTCTTTCCATTTCCACTCTTACCTGAAGTATCTGATTTTATGAGGCACAGGCATCACCAAGAAAAGCTGATTTCTTGATGACACAGGCCTCTCTTATTTCATCATCCTTCATCCTGTATCAAAACCCAAGAGCTCTGTGGACAGGAGAAATATCCCAGCATGGTTTGGGTTGGAAACACTCAAAATCCACCTTGTTCCAAGCCCCTGCCCTGGGCAGGGACACATTCCACTAGACCAGGTTAAGGTTTTCATGATTTTCCCTCTATCAAACAATTATCTGGGCTTGTGTCTCTTCCTGTGCATCACTAGTGCTTACTCTAAATGGACAATTATTTTCATGAAACTTAAAGACTTTTAAATTTTGGTTTGGTGGTGGTACTTTTGTAACCCCAGCCTTGATCAATTTGTGGTTGTTTGTTGGTGGGAAGGTTTAAACTGACCAGAAAATTCTCTTTACCTTAGGAAAACAATCTAAACAATGAGCTCTTGGATAAAGAAAAAGCCTTGAAAGGTGATGCGGTATCCCCAGCACGAAATCCAGGTAATTCCTAACCAAAAATAATTTTCTTCTTTCACTCTTTCCCTTTAGAAGCAGCCTCAACTCTGCCTCTGTGTGGCAGCACTGAAAAAGAACATGGAAAATAATAAAATAATGAAAGATGTGTTTCTTTCTTAAGGTCACTTGGCCATTAACTCTCTTTATCCTGCCATGAACCTTGAAAGATGAGGCAGATAATTCTCCTGTCAGCTTGGCAGGGCTGAGGGGAGCAGGCTGCAGGGAGATGCCTCAAAGATAAGGTTGAGGCTTTCTTGCTCTCAAAACTTCACAAAGAAACAAGGCAATGTCAATGTCATATTAATAACTGAGATAAAAGTAATCCAGAGCAGTCATTACACTTAAAATAATTCCTGGAACCAGGCAGGGGAGGTATGAAGTCACAATTTTCAGGGTTTTTCAAGCTGTTCCCATAGGGAGCTCGGTGTGCCTTTGAAGAAATCTTTTTATTCACAGTGGTAAATTTATTTACACATGGTTACACAACACGTTTTAATGCACTTATTCCTCAACATATCTCAAATTATCAGGGATAATCACAGAATTCACAGAAGTGTTTAGGTTGGAAAAGACCTTCAGGATCATTGAGTCCAGTTGTTACGCAGAGCCAGCACTTTGCATTTCACCTGATTGCTGATGCAGAATGGAATATTCATGGATTATCAATAACAAATTTCAAAAATTCAATTATGCCTAAAACAGCAGTCAGCAGAGTGCTGCAAGCAGTGATTTATTCCTGAGTGCTGAATCAATGAATAACAAGTCCTTCATAATGCCTGTTCTCCTACAGACAGGAACATACACGTTGTACTATGGAAAAGTTGCTCAAATAAGATAAAATTAAAAAAAAAAAAAACCAAAACCAAATGCTGATTTATTATTTCTTTTTTCCTGCACTGCTCAATGGCTGCCAAGGCTCTGAACTGTGGGATATGAAATTATGGCAAAGGGGCAGGCAAAGAAATTATCCAGGCAGGAAAGGTGTTGTTATTTTATTGTATTTCATATTTCTAGAGTCTCATACTGTTGTTATTATATTTTTAAAGTCTGTACTTTCTACTTAGTTTTCTACTATGCAGTTCTTTCTCTGTAGCACAGTTCTTCATGATTTCTTCAAGGGCTCTCACTACAGAAAGGGAAGGTGACATTACCACAGGAGCTGGGGAAAAATCTGTGTTAAAAAAAGTATGTGCATGTGGAAAAAGAGGTTCCTTCCCTGGAAATGCTTCAGGTGGTGAGGGACAGCAGTGAGCTGATGTGGGATTTGTCTGCTTGTGAACATTGACCTTCTCTCTGACTTCTGCTTGAGAATTAAGCACTCAGGTGTGGTCTTTGTGAGGGTCCCCAGGACGAGGTGAGAGATGACAATTTGACTCCATGTTCTCAGAAGGCTGATTTATTATTTTATGATATTATATTAAAGAATGCTATACTAAACTATACTAAAGAAAGGATGCATCAGAAGGCATTCCAGGACTCCAATCCATTCCAATCCCTTCCAATCCCCACCATTCCAGGATTCCAATCCCTTCCGATTCCAGCCATTCCAGAATTGCAATCCATTCCATTCCAATCCCTTCCAAATCCCCACCACTCCAGGATTTCAATCGATTCCAATCCCAACCATTCCAGGATTTCAATCCCTTCTGATTCCAATCCCTTCCAATCCCCACCATTCCAGGACTGCAATCCCTTCTGACTCCAATCCCTTGCAATCCCGACCATTCTAGGATTGCAACCCCTTCAAATTCCAATCCCTTCCACTCCTAACCATTCCAGGATTCCAATCCGTTCAAATCCCTTCCACTCCAGGATTCCAGTCCCTTCCGATTCCAACCCTTCCAGGACTGCAATCCCTTCCAATTCCAATCCCGATCATTTCAGGATTTCAATCCCTTCCAATCCTGACCATTCCAGGATCGCAATCCCTTCTGACTCCAATCCCTTGCAATCCCGACCATTCTAGGATCGCAATCCCTTCAGATTCCAATCCCCTCCACTCCTAACCATTCCAGGATTCCAATCCATTCCAATTCCAATCCCTTCCAATCCCAACCATTCCAGGATTCCAACCCCTTCCAATTCCAATCCATTCCAATCCCGACCATTCCAGGATTGCAATACTTTCCGATTCTAATCCCCTCCACTCCCAACCATTCCAGTATTGCAGTCCCTTCCGGCTCCAATCCCGACCATTCCAGAATTACAATCCCTTCCGATTCCAATCCCTCCCAATCCCCGCCATCCCCGGACTCCCATCCCTCCCGCTGCCCGCCGCTCCGCTTCCCGGTTCCCGGTGCCGCCTCCCCGTTCCCCTCAGGGTGGGCCCGGCCGTGACGCGCGGGGGAAGGCGGAAGGGGGGGGGGCGGCCCAAGATGGCGGCGCCGGGCCGGGCCGGGCCCGCGCTGAGGGCTCCGCTCTGCGCTCTGCTCTGCCTGGCGCTGGCCGCCGCCGCCCGGGGCAGGCCGAGCCCCGTGAAGGTGCTGTCGGACGGCATGTGGCGGGAGCTGCTGCAGGACGAGTGGATGGTGGAGTTGTGAGTGGGGAGCGGCGCGCCGGGGGTGCCGGGGCGGTGTGTGGGTCCGTGTGGGGTGTGTGGGGTGTGTGGGGTCCGTGTGGGGTGACCGCGCTGTGCCGCTCCCGCAGCTACGCGCCCTGGTGCCCCGCCTGCGAGAGCCTGCAGCCCGAGTGGGAGAAGTTCGCCGAGTGGGGAGAGGACCTGGGCGTGAACGTGGCCAAAGTGGATGTGACCGAGCAGCCGGGTAAGAGGGGCTGGGAAGGGCTCCCGAACCCCCCGGGATCTGGGGGGCTGAGGGGTTTGGGGGTGCTGATCTCCGGTGTGTGCTTGTGGGAGGCGAGCAGAATTAACAGGGGTAATAAAAGTGTTTTACTCATCTCTAGCTGCGTGACTAAACGCCCTGATCTTGCTTAATAGAATCCCAGAATGTTTTGGTTGGGAGGACCTTGAAGAACATCCCATTCCAACCCTACTGCACCTTCCACCATCCCAGGTGGATCCAAACCCTGTCCAGCCTGGCCTGGGACACTTCAGGGATCCAGGGACAGCTGCTCTGGGCACCCTGGGCCAGCTTCCACACAGGAACGAGTCTGTCAGATAGTAGATCAAATAAATATAATTGAATGAATAGAACAAACAAAATGCATAGACTATAATGGGTAAAAAGAATGAGAGGTTTTGTCCAGAGCATGATTTCAAGGAGATTTTTGGCCGTACTTTTAAAGCAAAAAACAAGGTTTCAACCTTGCCATTGCCGTCCCTCCTTTGGTTGGGAGAAGGGAGTGCAAACAATCTGCTCTCCCTGTCCTGAAACTTTCCTGAGACTTCCTGAGACTCTCCTGAAACTCTCGTGAACCTCTCCTGGAGCTCTCCTGTCCCTGTGGGATTTGTAAGCCTGCCCTTCCCCACGCTGATCTCTTTCTCCAGAGCAGCTTTACTTTTGAAGCTTGCCTCACTTGGGTTATTTTCCTCAGGGTTTCTGGAGGCTGCAGATCCGGTTTGCAAAGGAGAGCTTCTCCCTCTGAAGAGCTACAACCAAAAGATATCCCTGGATTTCTCATATTCCCCATTTTGCTCTTTATCCAGGGATCATTTTTTAAGTGTGTGCTGCTTTGACATGCACAAGGTTGTGGTGTATTGCATGGAAAGATTGATACCTAGGCCTGCTGTTGTATTTTGGGGTGTTACAGCATTCCTTGCCTCTTTTTTTCCATAAAAATACTCAAAATACTCTCAAAACAACTTTTCTTACAGGGTTAAGTGGACGATTCATCATCACAGCCCTCCCTACCATCTATCAGTAAGTATGCAGGGCTGCAGGGGTTTTTGGGGTGACAGTGGGCATTTTTTTCCTCTTTTTTTTGGCAAAT
>JAWWMQ010000301.1:60024755-60041114 GCA_035047885.1 Chlorospingus flavigularis | reverse complement strand
CCTGGCACAGGTGCCCAGAGCAGCTGTGGCTGCCCCTGGATCCCTGGCAGTGCCCAAGGCCAGGCTGGACATTGGGGATTGGAGCAACCTGGGATAGTGGGAGGTGTCCCCATGGCAGGGGAGGAATGGGATAAGCTTTAAGGTCCCTTCCAACTCAAAAAATTCTGTGATTCCATGATTCTATCCTGCCCCATCCCCTCCCTGGTCTTCCACCACTGAGCTTGGCCCCAAAAGCTCTTTGCATCCCCACAGGTTGAAATTGGAATGGATTTTGTCCTGAAACTCACATGTCCATGCCTGCCTCTTGCTCTTCATCCTCCTCCACTGCCTCTTCCAGCAGAGACTTGGGATTATCTCCTGAGATGCTTGGAATGTCCTGGACCTGCAGATCTGTGCATTCCTGGGAGACTTTCATCCATCCAGCACCACCTGGAGGGTGTCCATGCCTCACCAGGGGCAGGACACCACGGAGGTGACACAGGAGGGACCTTCTGGTGACCACCACCACCTTCGGGACAGCACCCATGACAGGGCTGCACACACATGGGGGGCTTGTGGACCCCCCAGAGCTGCTGAGGAGCAGATCTCCACGGGCTGGCCCATCAACTGTTAACACATTAATTAAAAGAAGAAAAAGGAGTTGGTCCCATTAAGCTCCCCATCTGTTTTAATTATCCACTGGAGCTCACAGAAAGCTTTGTACACACTGTAATTGCATAATTAAAACGAACTGTTGGGAGATAGATGGCACTGAGATGACTGGGGAGAGAAAAGCAGCCCTCGCTCCTGCTCTGCTGTCGCTGAAGAGCATCATAATTAGAAAGAAACATTTAAAAAACCCCTTTTTGGGGTGAGCTTAGCATTGCACAGCCCCAGCTGACTCTTGAGAGCTTCCCAGGGGTGTTTGTGTCATTTCCACCCTGAGCAGAAGCAGCAGCAGCAACAAACCCCACTTTGCTGATAGCTGGGATGAAAATTGGTGCTGCTCCCCAAATTCCAAATTTCCAGCCCAAATCAGCACCTGGATGCAGATACAACCCAACCTCTCCTGCCTTGTGCCCGTGGGTGAGGATCTCAGCAGAGTTTGTTTGGCAGATCCCAAAACCAGGCTCATCCAAAGGGATCCCATCCAAAACCCAGCTGGCTGCTCTCGGGCGAGGAGCAGGTGGCCTTGTGCTCATGACAGAAGTTTTGAAAATCAAAATATTAGTGTTGAGAAGGGAAAACAACAAGCGTAACAAACTTCCTGTGAAGCAGTGGGAATTCTTCACATTTTTTTGAGGGGGAGGTTGTCTGTGGGTTGAGGTTTTTTGTTTTTTTGCTATTCTTGTGGTATTGAACTGATACTCTCATGTTCTTCTGGCTTGTTTTTCCCAGCTTGCTGCTTTTCCACGTTCTTGCAAGCCCAATCTTTGGATTAATACTTTTATTTTTCTTGACATTCAACTTGTGATCCGCGCCGAGAAAACACGATGAGGTCACTGCGAGTCCTGAAAACTGGAAAAAGTCCTTCTGGTTCAAAGCCCTCCTGGGACCAGCCTCTGACAAGGAGGAGCTCCAAAACACAACTGTTCCCGGAGAAAATATGACTCTGGATCGGGCCAGGAACGAGCTCATGACAAGGAAAACACTGGAATGGAATTAGATCAGAGCTCTGTGGCCAGCCAGAACCTCCCAGCTTTAAATGTCAGCTCAGAGACACATGGAAAACTCGCAAGGGTCTTCTGGAGCCAAGGTAAACTTGGGATAATCTCTGGAGCAGCGACGCCCTGGTACCACCTCCTCCTTGGCATGGTCATGATGGATGGCATCTGTCACATCCTATCTCCCAGGGGCTGGGATTTTGTTGCAAAGTGATTTTTTTCTGGCAGAGAACGGTGATTCCATCAAAACCGAGGTGTTCCGTGGGAATATGGCTGACCCTCCTCACCAGGGCATGTTTGGATTTTTCCTTTAGGAAAAAGGAAAGATAAGGCAGGTTATCTTTTTTAATCAGAGCTGGAATAAAAGGCCAGGATTCATCCCAGTTTCTCTTTGGGATTTTGTTTCCTGGCAGATCCCGAGGTGTTTTTGAAATGAGTTTGCAAACATGGAGCGCGCTCCCAGCAATCCTGGCAGGGAACAGCTCCAAACATCCCACAGCAATCCAAGGCATGGAGAAAAACCCTCCACCTGCAGCAGTTCCTTTATGGGCTCCTCATAGAGGTGGACTCAAGTAAACCCTCTTTTTGCAAGTGATGCTTTTTCCTTGCTTTTTCCTCTCCCAGAGTTTTTTTTCCTGGGCAAAAGCTGGTGTTGGTTGCTCAGCTGTGCAAAACAAAAAAAATAAATGTGGAGAATGGAATGGTTACAGATCCCTGTGGACGTGGCACTTGAGGTGGGCTGGTAAAGGCTGGATCTGATGACCTTAGAGGGCTTTTCCAGCCTTAACGCCTTCAACTTCCATAATGGATCCCTAGCAGGAGATGCCAGGATTTCTATCCATACAAAATAATGGAAAACATCACGAATCAAAGCAATGAAATGAGGTCATGGCAGCAATTGGGGAATTGGAGCAGCACACTCCAGGATGGGGTCCTGAAGCAGCCAGAGGATGGAAAAGCACTTGGCTGGCATTTTCTTGGAAAAGCACTTCTGAATCCCAGTGGAATTCCCAGGCTGGGATTCCTTGCCCATGTGTCCTCTGGAAAACTCCCTGGCCTGGGATTGGGAAGCAAATCTCATGGATGGCTTAGCTGAGATGTGTTTTGCCACAGGCCTAATGCTCTGGAAAATTAGAGTGCAGGTTTCATCTTCTCTCCTTTCTTCTCTCAAGTGTACTCTGGAATTAATTGAGCTCAGTGTTGGAGGGAAATAATTGCAGAACATGCAGAAAAAGGACTTTTCAGTCCAAAACTCTTTTTGAGGCATTTTGCGTGCACAGTTTGCCAAACCATGGCTCAGTTTTGTAATGGGAAATCTGTCTTGGGTATCTCCTAGCACGGATGTGATCCATGGTGGCTTTCTCTGGAGAGCAAAACTCACCCCAAATCAACAGCTCAGGGGTCAAAATCAGTGAAGCATCTTTTGAGAAATCTCTTCCATCTGGAGAAGGTGTCATTGGGAAAGGCCATCAGTAGTCACCAAAACTGCTCCCCTGAACACATGAACAGATGAATATATGAATATAAATTGCTCCAATTCCCGCTGAGGTAAAGGAGTCAATGATGCAGAAAGAGGAATAAAATCAGACTAATGAGGGTGGATCGACATCAGAGAATCTCAGAATGGTTTGAGTTGGAAGGAACCTTAAATCCCATCCAGTTCCACTCCCTGCCACGACATGGACACCTTCCACTATCCCAGAGTGCTCCTAATCCCATCCAACCGGGCCTTGGACACTTCCAGGGATCCAGGGGTAGGCACAGCTGCTTAGGGCCTCCCCACCCTCAAAGGGAAGGATTTTAATGAAGCCCTCAGGATTCTTGCAGGGTTTATTAATTGGGGTGTTGTTTTTTCAATTAACATGGGGGAGCAAAAGGAGCCTGGAGAGATGAAGAAATGGGAAAGATCTGGATGTTTCTGCTGTAGTGGCCAAACCAGGAAGCTGAGAAGGTTCTGGTGTAGGGGGTCCAAACAAACTGTGCTCTAGAGTTCCTAAAAAAAAAAAAAAAGAAAAAAGAAAAAAAATAAAAAAGAAGAAACAAACAAAAAAGCCAGATTTTGGAGGGATTTTTATTCCACTACTTTCACAAAACCTCTGAAAAACGCTTTGTCTGGACCCACCCAGATCTGCTCGTGGGACCAGTGCTGAGGTTTTGCTCCTGGCGTCAGCTCCCCGTCCCTTTTGTGCAGCAATTTTTCTTCCCACTGAGGTCACTGCTGAACAGAAAGCCCTGGTTGTTTGGAAGCAGAAAGTTTCCTGTAGAAAAACATCCAAATGAAACATTTCAGCACTGGGAAACCTTCCCTCCCACCCGCTCTGACTCTGCTTGGTTCTCCCCACGGAAAATCCCTCGTGCTGCAAACCCAGGGCTCATCCCGGTCCCCCTGCTCTGTCTGGGGTGCACAGGGCACAAAGGCACTTCCCACTGCTCATCCCTCCTGCCAAGCACGGACACTGAGTGTGTTCAGTCACTGAGCAGCTTCCTGGGAAGCCCAGGGAGGTGGTTTTTGATGGAAGTGGAGGTGACACCTTGATTTTCCTTGCCAGGCTGGAAGCCGGTGTTACAGAGGGAGTCAGAGACATCAGGCTGGAATTAGTTCAGGTAGCACTGCACTGAAATTGCCCATTCCCATGGAATTTTGCAGGGAGGCAATTCCCAGCCCATCTGTTTGCCGGGTGATGAGGAGCACAGACAGTGATGTCAGTGACACGGCTCTACTCGGTCTCCAGAGGGGCTGGGGACAATCCAATATGAAATTCCTGCAAGACACACAAAGCTGTGTGCTCTTCACCCTCAGGACACTTTTCAGTGCCCCTCTCTGGGCCCCTCCTCACTCTGGATCCCGTTGCAGGTGCATGAGGAGCTGATTTCCCACCTCCATGGTCCTTTGGAGCTGTTCTCCCCGGGCTGCTCTCCCAGGTCACTGCCCAGTCTGGAGCAATCCTAAACTGATCTGGCTCCCTTCCCTGCTGGGACAGTCCCAGTTGGTGGCAGGATTTCTCCTGGGTGTAGGTGTTAGGTTGCCATCAAGCACCTCCTGGTTTTCCTCTCTCCAAATGCCTGAGCTGTGGGCAGGACAAACCTCCAGTGCTCCAGAAGAACCCCTGGTGTTCCCAAACCTTAGGAGGCTTTCCTGCCCCACACTTGGGCACTGCTGCTGCTCCACACCTCATTCTCCTGCCTTGCCTCCTTCTCCTTTTCCATCCACAAGGAATAAAAAGGGAGAGACACAATCACAGAATCATGGAATGGTTTGGGTTGGAAGGGACCTTAAAGGTCATCTTTAACCAGTGGACACTTTCCACCATCCCAGGTTTCTCCAAACCCCATCCAACCTGGCCTTGGACACTTCCAGGTATCCACAGCTTCTCTGGGCACCCTGTGCCAGGGCCTCACCAATGTCTCCTTGATGTTTCTCATCCAGGATGAGCAGTGCACATGTGGGATCCCACCTGGGCAATCCCAAACCGTGCAGGTTGTTCCTGGTGAGCTCCTGGCAGCGTCGGGGCTCTCAGGCTTGGAAGCAACTCTAGGACAGCAAGGAAAAACACAGCACTGATGATGATTTCCATGAAAATGGCAGCTTCAATCCCAAAGGGCAGCTCCAGCCCCCAGTGTGGCCATGGGATGGGGTTTAGTGGTGGATTTAGTTCGAGGTTAACATTGGACTCAATGATCTTACAGGTCTTGTCTTAATGATTCCGTGATTCTATGAAACAAAACTGGGGATCTCATCTCTCCTGAAAATGTTAATCTCCATCCCCTGGCATGTGTCACTTCTGTGAAATACACACCAGGATCTCACAGGGAAACCTTGAAATCAGACAGAAAATGTAGGGAAAAACTGCCTTGGAATGATCTCCTTGATTGCATTTCCATCAGCCTCCCATACCAGCTGCAACACAAAGGACAGGAAAAGTAATAAACTGTTTAAAAAGTCATATTTCAAGTTAACTACCCTTTTCTGATGCTCCAGAACAGCCTGTGCTGGGCTGAGCCAGAATCTTGGAAGAAAAATGAAGGGTTGTTCTTGCTTGGTCTGAACTGGTTCGTTGAGTCATGCTCTTAGTTAATCCCTGGCATCGGCACAGCACAGAATCCTGCTGGAGGGGAAAAACTCACTCAGGGAAAGTTCAGGCCGTTCGTGCTGCTCCGAGCGGGGCCAGCACACAAAGCCCTCTTGTTTCACAGGCGGGGGAGAGCAGAGAGGAAGAGGGAGGTGAGGAAGGGCGAGGGGTGGTGGGATGGAGCTGGAGAAGAGGCGGATTTGGGATGCTGCCCATGGCACGCTGCTCGCCCAGCCCCAGCCAGCCGGGACGCATTTTTGCAATGCTTGAGCCGTGTCAAGAAGAGGCAATCCCTGTGCCAGAGGGGTGCGTGCCTCGGAGGGGCAGGACAGGGCAAAGCACGGGCTCAGTGGGGTGGGAAGAGCAGGATTTGGGGAGGAACTTGGGGAGGAACATCAGGGCCCTGGAGAAGTGTCTGTTGGTGGTGTAGGGAAAAGTTGGGATGGGAAGAACAGGGTTTGGGGAGGAATTTGGGGAGACATGTCAGGTCACTGGAGAAGAGCCCATTGGTGGTGCAGGGAAAAGGTGAGATGGGAAGAACACGGTTTAGGAAGGAACATCAGGGCCCTGGAGAAGAGCTCATGGGTGGCATGGGGAGAAGGTGGGATGGGAAGAGCAGGATTTGGGAAGGAACACTGGGGCCCTGGAGAAGAGCCCATTGGTGGTGTAGGAAAAAGGTGGGATGGGAAGAATGGGGTTTGGGGAGGAACATCAGGGCCTTAGAGAAGATACAGTTGTGGCATGGGGAGAAGGAGGGATGGGAAGAGCAGGGTTTGCAAAGGAACAATTTGGCCCTGGAGAAAATATTGTTGGTGGCATGGAGAGAAGGTGGGATGGGAAGAGCAGGATTTGGGGAGAAATGTCAGGTCCCTGGAGAAGAGCCCATTGGTGGTGCAGGGAAGAGGTGAGATGGGAAGAGCAGGGCTTGGGAAGGAACATTTTGGCCCTGGAGAAGATATCGTTGGTGGCATGGGGGGAAGGTGGGATGGGAAAACCAGGATTTGGGGAGGAACACTGGGGCCCTGTAGGAGATACCATTGGTGGCATGGGGAGAAGGTGGGATGGGAAGAGCAAGGTTTGGGGAGGAATTAGGGGAGGAATGTCAGGTCACTGGAGAAGAGCCTGCTGGTGGCATGGGGAGAAGGTGGGATGGGAAGAGCAGGGTTTGGGGAAGAATGTCAGATCCTTGGAGAAGAGCCTGCTGGTGGTGCAGGGAAAAGGTGGGATGGGAAGAGCAGGGTTTGGGAAGGAACATTTTGGCCCTGGATAAGATGTCATTGGTGGGATGGGGAGAAGGTGGGATGGGAAGAGCAAGGTTTGGGGAGGAACATGAGGGCCCTGGAGAAGAGCCCATCAGTGGTGATGGGAAAAGGTGAGATGGGAAAAGGAGGATTTGGGGAGGAACATCGGGGCCCTGTAGAAGATACCGTTGTGGCATGGGGAGAAGGTGGGATGGGAAGAGGTGCCTGATGCACCAGAGTGGCGGGCAAGCTTTTCCAGGCAGGACAAGCTTTACCAGACAGGTTGATGGATGCTCCATTTGTACAGCAGCTCTGATGCAGGCAGAGTTTGGGATGTCCCTCCAGAACAGACACAAAGCAATCCCCTCGGCAAACACTGCGGTGACACTTTGTGCAAAGCTCTGCTCACCCTGAGCCCCTTCCACCCCACCCCATGCCAGGAGAGGCGGTGGGACAGGAATGAAGCACCTTTTCCCACCACACACCACCAGGCTGAGCCAAGCTCAGGCCCCACAGGAGGTCTCAGCAGGTCGGGGCTGTGATAGGACACATGGCACAGCTTCAGGCATGCCACCACCTCCTCCTCACCTCCACTGCTGTCATCAAAGGGTGGCAGCCAGGTGAACGCCTCTTGCTCTTGCTGGCTGGCTTCCAGGGCTCAATTAGAAATGCAAAACTGGTTAATTAGGGGTGCCTCAGAGCTGGCCACCAAGCCAGACGCTGGTGGGTCTCCAGGGAAGGTCTCTGAGCTCATGCTCTGGAGGATCACAGCAGCCATCAGCCAAATGAGATCTAATAAGCAAATAAATAATCTGCAAATCAACTGCAGCTCTGACAAGTTCCTGCATTTGAAGTGCCCTGGAACTGCTCAGGGCAGTCAGGTTGGGTAATTCCTCCTGCCTCAAAGTCAAGCTGGTGTTTTGCTCCTCTATGAGGAGCAGACCTGCAAAAGCTGTGGGAGGAAGGGCAATGGCTCTGAGGGCACAGAGGTTCCTCTGCTCACCCTGTGGAGTGAAATAATTGAATAATTAGTGAATAATTGCTGCCCCTCGTGCTTCTGGATAAGGGATGTTAATGCCCAGCTCTTGTTTTCTGTCCAGCATCCCATGGGATGAACACACGAGTGAACTCTTGTCTGGGCAGGGGATATATTCATATTCCAGTATTATTATATTCTGTAGAATATTATCTAGCCCATAAAATCATGTCACTGCATCTTTTATTCTCTTTGCATCTGTGTTGTCCCTCTCATCTCAATGTCACCCACCATCTACGTCTGCAGCGACTTCCAGATCAGGCTGGAGACAGAATGAATCATAAAAGTCACTTTGCATTGGCTCACTCCTAGAATATTCCTACCCTTAAATCCTTACCCAGCTTAAAGAAAGGTTTCCACATTTCAAAGGGGTGTTTTTTTTTAATCCCACCACGCTTCCCAGGTAAGCCTTCCCTGGTGGCCTCTGTTGGGAAATGAGGCTGTTGTGCAGCTGCAGGAGCCCAAACTGCGCTCACCGTTAAGTTTGGATTAAATAGAGGAAGGAGAAAGGAAAAAACAGAGGGGAAAGTCTTCTCTTGGAAAATGGAAAATCAATTCCAAGACTAGAGAAGACGACCATGAGTCCATCAGGGCTGAACAAGGACAGCTTTGATTCTTCCCTGTGAGGGTGGGCAAGCCCTGGCACAGGGTGCCCAGAGAAGCTGTGGCTGTCCCTGGATCCTTGGAAATGTCCAAGGCCAGTCTGGATGGGATTGGAGCACCCTGGGATAGTGGAAGATGTCCCTGCCCATGGCAGGGGGTGGAACTGGGTGATTTTTAAGCTCCCTTCTAACCCAAACCATCCTGGGATTCTGTGACATGTCACTGAAGGCTCAGGTGGTTGAAGTCGTGTATGGGGGAGAACATCACCCTAATAAATAATCCCCTTTTAGGAGGTAATCCATCTGCAGAACCAGCTGGGTGGCTTTTAAAAAAATTCACCTTTTAATAAATTATTTTCTTTAAGTTTGTAATTTAGACTACAGCAGGAATGCTCTGCTTCATGGAGTGGGTTTTTTTTTTTTTTGGAGGACAGCTGCCTCGTGGGATCTTCCTGCCAGTCTTTAATCCTTTAATGTGAGCTTTATGGATATTCTATGGAGCTTAGGTTTTAACAGCAAGTTGAGTAGCCCCTCCCTGCTTTTATTGAGGCAACATTACACCTGGCACTGCTGGTGCTGCAGGTAGAATCCATGGTGGGATCCTTTTTCCAGATCTTAAATTCTTATTTGTGCCAATTTTCCTTTTTTTTTTTTTTTTTTTTTGTTGCCAGCTGCTGGCTCTGTTCAACAGTCCAGCTGCACAAGTCCACACTAAAAGGGGGAAACACCATCCAGCATCTCCCACCTGCAAGGCATTGGGTTTCTTGGGCTTTTTGCACAGGTAAAGATGAGATTCTGATGTTCTTCACAGTGAGGAGTGACACGGAGCTTGTTCCTCTGGTTATGTGTCTGCTTTCCTGGGCTTTTCCTGACCTGAAAATTCCATCCTGCTGCATTTTAATACTCATCTATGGAGCGAGTCACTGGCAGGCTGTGCTGGTGTTTGCAAGGATTTCCACCTTTCTCCTGCTCTTCCCAGAGTCTGCCCAGGCCATTCCTTGGCTTTTAGGGCTATTTGTCAGGAAAAAGGCTTTAAGGAGCTGCTGACACCTCTGTCCTTCCACAGGGCCCCTCTCCTTGCCAAGGAGCCGGAGCAGAGCAAGGTTGGCTTGGAAAATATTTTTGGTTGTGACCTTTAGAGCAGGGTCAGCATGAAACAGCCACAATTCCCACAAACCGTGGGACAGGAGACCCTGCTATGGCCACCAAATCCCCCTGGGAGGGTGACAGAGGCCACCAGCCCGACCGACAGAGCTGTGCAGGGAGATCAGCCGGCCCTGGGAGAAACTCTTGCCGTGGGGTGGCTTAATTACATCCTCAGTGGAGCAGCTCAGGGCCCTTTGATGTGGGGACGTGGCGCAGGTATCTCCAGAGGAGATGTCTCCACAGCAGCCGCCGTCTAGACTCCTGTGCACAGCTGGGAGGGGGTGACTCAGCCCATCCGCGTCCCCCTTCCCAGGTGACTCCGAGTGACAACGGAATGGCAGCCCTGGATGGAGGCCACCACGCTCCCAGGAACCCGTCAGTGCCCCGGGCATGGCGTGAGCTGCTCCACGCAGGCAGGGCTGGCAGGTTGCTCTGCCTCCTATGGCTGCTCCATGAATGCTTCCACAGGCTCCCAAATCCACTGCATGGGATGTTTTCCCTATATTTCAAGTTATCTGTTTGCATCATAAGAGTTCAAGGCCACGTTAAGTGTTCCAGGTTGGAATGGGCTTGGAGCAGCCTGGGGTAGTGGAAGGTGTCCCTGCCCTTGGCAGGAGGAAGAAAAGGATGGATTTGAGGTCCCATCCAACCCAAACCATCCTGGGATTCCATGATCTTATGCAATGACCAGCAATACCACCCCAGTACTGCGCATTTGCTGCCCAGTTCCCCAGGCTGGACACGGTCCCACCAGCCAGGCACAAGTCATGTCAAAGTCCTGCACAATTTGGGGTGAAACCATGACTTAACTGGAGCATGTGTGTCACCAAAATAGCTCCTAGCAGGGAGTTGAGCTAATTAAAGTCCATTTAGGGGAAGGAGCTGCCTTTCCTGTGGCAGGAGACAGCAGCTTCGTGGGCTCTAATAAAGCCAGGGAAGAAAGCAGGGATGTGGTCATGGATACGGGGGTGCTGCTCATTGAGAACCTTCAGGGAAGGAACCACTTTGTTCAGTTACCTGGAAATGTAGGAACATTCCCAGACTCACAGCAGGGAGGTGTGAGCTGATGGCGCCTTTGCACCATCAGCTGTAGGGTCAGCACAGCTCCTCCAGGTGTGAGCAGGGATGAATCCCACCAGCACTGGTGAGTGAACACAGGGACATGAAGAAAAACACAAAATAAATTCACATGTTTTGTTCTTTATTCTCCCTGTTAGGCCTTGAATGGTTTTGTGTTTTCTATGACCTGGGAGAGTAGTCCTGCATCCTTGGGGATCTCTGTTTTGGCTTTCCCAGCTCCCTAAACCACCCTCACAGAGAAAAATTTCTTCCCAGTATCCCATCTGTGGGTAGGAAGCCATTCCTCCTTGTTGTGTCCCTCCATCCCTTGTCCCCAGCCCATCTCCAGGTCTCCTGGAGCCCTTTAGCCCTGGACGGGGCTCTCTGGAGCCTTGTCCTCTCCAGGTGAACACCCCCTGGTCTCTCAGCCTTTCCTTTGGGATAGAGAACACACTTCCCAAATCCAGAAGAGAGCCAGACTGCAGTCCCTCTAAGGCCAGCTCCCGTGCCAGCAGCACCTTCCCTACTTGGTGTTTTTCCCACTTTTGATCTCAAGAGATGAATGGAAACATCTGACAAGCAAATGACACCATTCCCTCCCATCCCTACCCTGCCATGGAACCTCTCCCTCCCAGGTCCTGCGCCCGTGACCTTTGGGACAGTGCCACCTCCAGGGGCTGAGCAGAGATTTCATCCCCCATTCTTGGTGGGTCACAGGTCTGGTGTCCCTCAGCCACGTGTCTTCTGCAACCCAGCCTTGCAGAAATTCTGGCTTTCCATGGTGAGGAAGGGGCTCCCCTGTCCCCCATCCTGCCCTTGGAAGGTTGGATGAACCCAGCTCTGGATTTGTGTCTCCCACCACTTGCCGCTCCCCCGATAAAGATCCATGTGAAATTTATCTCGCCATCTTTCATTAAAATAAACCAATTAAGCAACGCTGAGGAGCCTCTGATCCAGGCCAGCTCGGTCAGTTGGTGAATCCCTGTTTCCAAAGCATCTTCCCTCTCTGCTTACCCTCACATCAAAGCAAGGCAGGGATCAGCCCCGTCCTTGGAGCAAAGCCTGTCAAGAGATTGGGGAAACAGCTGATTTAATGCCAAGGAAATTAGTAACCAAATCAGTTCTTAGCCAAACGGCTCCTCTTCTTGATCTTGGGAAAAGTGGTGTTTAAATTCTCAATCTCATGGTTTTAGACTCAGGAAATGTGATTACACATCTGTCATTATTTTACTCTTCTGTGTTGATGGCTCATATTAAACAAACCACATTCCTGCATCGCTTAGTAATCTCTGCTGTTCCCTCTCCTTGCCGAGGAGACAAGTCCCAGCTTGACATCCCCATCCCTGTTGATCACAGCTCTGCTGTGAACCAACCGGCAGAGCCCTGCTGGCTCCAGCTGCAGGAGCGTTCGCACCTCTGACCTCTTTTCTCCAAATTCCCACAACTTCGCAGCCCCCTTTTCTCCCAAACAGCGTCTGGGTGAGGAGCAGGACGTCCGCACCCTGCTGAGATCCATGTGTTTCTCGGAAAGGTGGTCCAGCCTTCCCCTGTCTTCCAGCGAGCAGGTAAGAACACGCGCTTTGGGCTTGGACACCAGTCAAAAAGGGTTGGTCCTTCCAAGCAGAGCACAATTCCCAGGGATCCCGGCGCCCCACCAGCCCAGCAGGACGTGGAGAGCCCCACGGCTCCTGCGGGATGGGCTCCCAGTGGCCGCGCAGGAGGAACCTGCCCTGAGGAACGCCACGTCTGCAGGGACACTGAGCTTTTCTCTTGGTGGCCTTATCTTCCAGCTGTGCTGAGACAACGCCGAGCTCGCCATGGAGCTGCTGGAGGAACCTGACTTGTAGATGTTCCCAGCACCAGGTAGGAAAACGAGGGCCTGTTTCAGTGGTGTTGGGGATGGAAGGGAGTGGTGGGGCAGGTGGTGACCTGGTACTGGTGGGGACATCAGAGATATGGGGCTGTGGTGTTGACTGAGAGGTGCCTATCCAGGTGTTTCCCATGGCTTGTGAAATCCTTCCTACCTGCTGGAAACTCAGCAGAGGATCTCACTGTCAGAAAGCTTTGCTTTCTCCTGCTGAGCTCATGGTTGGCCAAGCATTGGCAGCCATGCTCCTTGTGGCCGTGTTTTTCCTTTATGATGGCATTTTTGGCACAAGAGCTGTGCCAGGAATGGTGAAGATGTCTGGGAATTCTTGTGGAGGATGGTATGGCCTCGGGAAAACCCCGAGCTCCTGTGCAATGCTGTTTGCTTGGATCTTGGCTTTTCCCTTGGTATTGTTGGTGTGATTTCCATCTTTTGCCTGCACCAAGCCCCAGATTTGTCCCATCCTAGGAGCTGACAGAGGTGGAAGGGTTGGAGTGGACAGGATGTGCTCTTTGCCAGCAAACCCACCGTGTTTGTGCCTGACTTATTCCTCTGGGAGAAGCGAGGCTGGTGTGGCATCGCCCTGCTCCTGTCACAGACGAATCCATTGGGTTAAAAACAGCTCCTTTTGTTCTCTGCCATGTGACACAGGGAGTTTTCCTCCACCAACCCCTACAGGACGAGAGGGGAAGGTCCCGGTGAAGTGGGATCGAAGCGAAATGCTGGTGGGAGTGGGAGGGCAAGGCTGGGTGTGGGCAGGGCACCACTCCTTGCTGTGGGAGGCTGGGTGAGGTCCTGGGGGCACCTCTGCTCCCACCCTGCACCCAGCAGCTGGGAGGGATCCCGTTCCCTTGGCACAGGGCACCCAGAGCTCCATCCTTCCACAGCCACCCACCCAAGGGTGCTTTGGGCAGTAGGTGCAGCACTCTGCCTTCGGGTCCTGCTGCCTGTTGCTTCCAAGCTTCCATAACCTGAGGAATGAGCTGGGATTGCTGAATTCCAAGCTGCCTGTGGCTTTTGGGTTTTTATATGTGTGTATGGCAGGCGTTCCTTGGGTGTTTTTGGCAGGGATCCCCTCTGGATTGCATTGGGTCACACATTTTGGGTACGAGGGCTCGTGGCTGATCTTTCCTTATTTGAAATCATCTGCAAGGTTGATGTTGGCACAGATACTGTCAAACTCCTGGAGCGAGTCCAGAGGAGGCCATGAAGGTGCTCCAAGGCTCTGGAGCTGGGCTGGGAGAGCTGGGGGTGTCCAGCTGGACAAGAGAAGGCTCCAGGGAGCTTGGGCAGGGCCTAAAGGGGATCCAGGAGAGCTGGAGAGGGGCTGGGGACAAGGGATGGAGGGACAGGACCCAGGGAATGGTTCCCACTGCCAGAGGGCAGGGATAGATAGATGGGATATTGGAAAGGAATTTCTGGCTGTGAGGGTGGGCAGGCCCTGGCACAGGGTGCCCAGAGCAGCTGTGGCTGCCCCTGGATCCCTGGCAGTGTCCAAGTGTCCACCTGGGATGGTCGGAGGTCTCCCTGCCCATTGAAAGGGGGTGGAACAAGGTGGTCTTTAATGCCTCATCCAACCCAAACCATTCCATGACTCCATGAAACTCCTCTGGACCTGGTGGAACACGGGACCAGGCTCTCTTGGCAAGCAGAGCAGCCTGGGAGGAGTGTTTGTAGGATTGCTCTTTTTAAACAATTAAGAGCTTCTCCAGCTCATTTCCTTCAATGCCCTCACAGAGCAAATCAGCTTAATTAGCAGTCTAAGTGAATAATTAATTTTCTCACAGGTTTGTTTGATAGCTTCTTTAGAGCAACAGGATTTGAGCAGCTCCTGGCACGACCATGGCTCAGTCCTTTAGCTGGTGCCTGCAGACCCCAAAGCCCATTAATTCCATCATGGGCAGTGGAAATGGCCAAAAAATGGCACAAGAAGGGACCAGTGGCATGGAGAAATTTTCTACACAGTTTTCCACCCCCAGCATCCCATGAAGATAGATGAAGCTTATCCACGTCCTAGCAAAGCACTGAGGTGTGACCCTAAAACCTGCTGCCCAGCCAGCTGATAGAGAGAGGTTTGAGGCTCCAAAGCCATAAAAATCAGGTTTATTTTCAGCTTTGCCTCTTCTTTTAATGACAGGAGGGTCTGCTGTTGTTTAGACCTGAGTGGAGAGACTTTAATTACTACTTTGGTGCCAAGGATGTAAATATGGACTCGGGGAAGCAGCGAGGGTTATTAAAAAGAAAAGACTGTAATTGCTGGGCCCCTCCCTCTCCATCAGATTTTCCTCTCGCTCCGGTTTGGAGAGGACCGGCTGATCCAGTCAGGCTGTCTCTGGCCAGGGGTTGCAGGCTCTCCCTGAGGAAGGGTAACATCCAGCAGCACCCACCCAAGTCAGGATGGAATCACCTTTAACCAGGCAGGAAAGCTTCGTAGAATCCCTGGGTTTTAGCATGGCCACACAGAGATGTTTGCAGTGTGAGGAGCAGGGCAGGCATTTTGGGTTGGTTTTCCCTGGGGAGATCTTTTTGCCATGGAAGAAACTCCCAGCCCAGCTGTAAACAGCCTCTCTCTCTCAGATGCAAGCACTCCCATGGCTTTTTTTTTTTTCTTTAAACTCCTATCTTTGATTTCATTTAATAATGGATGAATTATCAGAAATATGTGCTGGCAGGCAGCCCGGGTTTTGTCAGGAGGCAAACGACTTCAGTAACGCGTCGGTTGAAAATATTTTGAAAAAGAAAAAAGAGAGCGAGAGCAAATAAAATAGAAAAAAAATAAAGAAAGTCTATGCAAAAGCCTCTGGGGGTGGGAAAAAACCTAAGTTGACTGCAGAATTTTTTTTCTCTCTGTTTTCCTTCATGCCTGTGCTGAGGGTAGGATTGTCTCACTGAACTCATCTCACCAACAGCACGCTGCCACTTCTGTGGGGTGGAGGGGGAATATCAGGGCGCTGATGGAGGAGCCTCATCTCCTCCAAAAATTTTGGCACAGCCTCTTGGAAGTGGGGGTGCAGAGACGTGATGCCCTTGCCCACATCTCAGGCCACGCACCCACATCCCCCACGCCTCAATGGATCTGCGGCCGTGCCCGTCCCCGGGGCGGCGCCAAGGGGAGCAGGGAGTGGGTGCCAAGGGGAACTTTTGCCGCAGGGCTGGAGCGTGTGGGGTGAAGCAATCCCAGGCAGTCATCGGGCAGGAACGGGGCGAAGCTGGGGCGAGCAGGAGCCAGGGGAAGGCAGCACCTCCCCGGCGGCCTGCTCCGACATGCCGGGCCCGCACGGCCTCCCCGCGGGGCCCGGCTGCTTCCATCCCTTCAGAGCCGTCCCTGCACGGGCTGGGCAGAGAATGGAGGGAGGGAAACGCTGAGGAGAAGGATTTGGGGGTGTTGGTGGGTGAGCAGTTCAGTGTGAGGCGCCCATGTGGGTTGGGAGCCCCAAAATGGAGCTGGGTGCTGGGCTGAGCCCACAGTGGGGGCAGCAGGGAAAGGGGGATTCTGCTTCTCTGATCCATGCAGGTGAGACCCCACCTGCAGAGCTGCAGCATCAGAAAGATTGGAATTGCTGGAACAAGCCCAGGTAAAGTCATGGGGCTGTTCTGAGGGCTGGAGCCAGGCTGGGGGAGCTGGGAATGTTCACCGTGTGAGGAGAAGGCTCCAGGGAGAGCTCAGAGCCCCTGGCAGGGCCTGAAGGGGCTCC
>JAWWMQ010000301.1:59942901-59954563 GCA_035047885.1 Chlorospingus flavigularis | reverse complement strand
AGCTTCAAGGCTGAAATGGGGTGAGCTTGGGGGTTGGAATGGGACGAGCTTCAAGGCTGGAATGGGATGAGCTTGGGGGTTGGAATGGGATGGAGCTTGAAGGTTGGAATGGGATGAGCTTGGAGGCTGGAATGGGATGAGCTTGGGGGCTGGAATGGGATGAGCTTGGGGGCTGGAATGGGATGAGCTTGGGGGCTGGAATGGGATGGAGCTTGAAGGTTGGAATGGGATGAGCTTGGAGGCTGGAATGGGGTGAGCTTGGGGGCTGGAATGGGATGAGCTTGAAGGTTTCTTCCAACCCAGAGCGCTCTGGGTTTCTGTGATCTGTGTGCTGGGGATACTCTGGTCCATCCATGGATTTTGGGGAATTTCTTAAGCTGTGTGTTCTCCTCTCCTCCACCCCTGTGCTGCACCAGCCTCCTGGTGACCTCTGGGTGTTGTTTAACATTTTATTGAACCTTAAAAACCCCACCCAACCCCCCAAAAAACCCCATTAAACCTTAAGGCATTTTCATTTTCACTCAAGTGCAGCCTGACAGGGCTGAGCCCTGGTGGAGAGCAGGGGTTGGGGTTGGAGGTGGTGTGACAGGATGTGTGCCCTTATCTGTCCTGCTGGGGTGTCACAGCATGTGACAGCCTGGCCCCTTCCCTTCTGAGTCACTGCAGGACGAGATGCCAGCCTTGCTCCCCATAGCTGGGAATCCTAATTCCCCAGTACCTGGGCATCCCAATTCCCTGGTATTTGGGCATTCTTATTCCTCAGGATCTGGGAATCCTTGTTCCTCAGGATTTGGACATCCTTGTTCCCTGGCATTTGGGCATCCCAATTCCCCAAAATTTGGACATCCTTATTCCTCAGTATTTGGGCATTTCAGCTTCCAGTAGCTGGGCATCTCTATTTTCCTCTATCTGGGCATCTTTATTCCCTGGTATCTGGGCATCCTTATCATTCAGTATTTGACCATTGTTATTCCTCAAAATTTGGATATCCTTGTTCCCAAGTATTTGGGCATTTGTGTTTCCCACATATCTGGGAATCTGTATTTCCCTCTGTATGGGTTTTCTTATCCCTCACTATCTGGGCATCCTTATTCCCTGTTGTTTCAGCAGCCTTGAATTCCCCAATATTTGGCCATTCTTATTCCCTGATATTTGGTCAACCCTGCTCTCCAGTATTTGGACATTCTTATTTCCTAGTATGTGGACATCCTTATTCCTCAAAATTTGGGCATTTTTGTTCCCCAAGTATCTGGGAATAATTTTTTCCTTTATATGGGCATCCTTATTCCTCAGAATTTGGATATCCCTGAATTCCCCAGGATTTGGGTGTCCATGTTCCCCAGTATTTGGACATCATTATTCCTCAATATTTCAGCATTTTTATTCCCTAAGTAGGTGGGAATTGTTTATTCCCTCTTTATGGGCATCCTTATTCCTCAGCCTTTGGCCATCATTATTCCCCAGGCATCTGGGAATTCCTTATTTCTCATTTATGTGGGCATTTGTATTCCTTGGTATTTGGGCATCCTGAATTCCCCAGTAGCTGGGCATTGCTCAATATTTGGGCATCCTTGTTCCCTGGTATTTGGGCATGTTATTCCATCTTATCCCTCAGAATTTGGGCATCCTTCTTCCCTGGTATTTGGGCGTGTTTTTCCATTTTATCCCTCAGAATTTGGGCATCCTTCTTCCCTGGTATTTGGGCATGTTATTCCATCTTATCCCTCAGAATTTGGGCATCCTTCTTCCCTCGTATTTGGGCATGTTATTCCATTTTATCCCTCAGAATTTGGGCATCCTTATTCCCCAGTATTTGGCCAAGGTGAGGGAACACCCAGAGCCTGATCTGCTCCCATCACTGGGTTTATCCCTT
Source organism: Chlorospingus flavigularis (assembly GCA_035047885.1). Taxonomy (NCBI): domain Eukaryota; kingdom Metazoa; phylum Chordata; class Aves; order Passeriformes; family Passerellidae; genus Chlorospingus; species Chlorospingus flavigularis. The sequence continues at coordinate 59,952,690 of JAWWMQ010000301.1, read as the reverse complement.
GTGCACCAGCACTTTTTCCCAGGATTTTCCCCCAAATAACAACCCTAAAGCAGCCTGGGGGTTTCCTCGACTACCAGTGCATTCCCTAGTGGATTTCCCATGGCTCTGGATACTTTTTCCAACCCTGGAGCAGGTCTGTGGCACTGGGATGGAGAGAGCCAAAACCTTGTAGGAATGGTGGCAGGAGGAACCAGAGCTGCTGATCTTTCACCTGACCAATATATTTTTTTTAAAAACCCACAAAACCCCTAAAAAACAAAAAAAGGAAGTTGAGGTTGGTTCCTGTTTGCTTCAGTTTGAGCCTTCAGCTGGGGCCTGAGAGAAAACAAAAGCAGCTGAGGTTGCCCTGCACGCGATGCCCACGGGGCAGGGGCTGCTCCAGGGAGAGGGGACACAGCAGGAACGTGAGGCTGGAGCCTCCTGACTCCATCTGAGCTTCCCACAAGGTGAGTGAAGGGCACATCCCATCTCTGACAGAGCCAACCCCAGTGCTGAGCTCTGCAAAAATTAGGGAAGAGCAAAATGTGCTTTTGTCTTGGCTTGATAATTCCCATCCTTAAAAATGCTCTGGGAGAGCTGGGGATGCTCACCTGGAGAAGGAAAGGATCCAGAGAGAGCTCAGAGCCCCTTGCAGGGCCTGAAGGAACCTTCTAAAGGAGGACAGATTTTTGTAGGGCCTGGAAGGACAGCAAAAAGGGTTTTAATCCTAAAGAGGGTTGATTCAGGCTCGGATATAAGGAAGAATTTTTTAATGGGAGGGTGGTGGGGCCCCTGGATCCCTGGCAGGGCCCAAGGCCAGGTTGGACAGGGCTTGGAGCAGCCTGGGATGGTGGAACATGTCCCTGCCATGGCAGGGGGTGACACTGGATGATTTTTAAGGTCCTTTCCATCCCAAACCATTCTGGGATCAGCAATTGGGGCTGAACCAGGTGCCCATCCCAGCTCTCCTGTTTGGGTTTGCCAGGAGGGATGGGATGCAGCCAAAGGGATAAGGAAGCTGTTGCCATGGAAACAGGCTCGGTTTTTCCACTCCCTTGTCTTTTAATTTATTTATTTATTTATCTGCCAGCAACATCTCTGACCTGCAAGATGCTTCCCAGGGATTTACACACCGGATTGGACATCCAGGATAAAAAATGACTGGGAAAAGGAATAAAATCCCTGTGGAGAGGGGCTGGGAGCTGGGGCTGGAAGCAGCACTCAGGATTAAGGTTTTCTTTGCCCCATGGAACAAATCAAGCTCAGATCATTTTATTTCCTTGAGGAAAGAGTGAAACATTTGGAATTTGGGTGTATTAAGTCTCCTTTCCCAGCCAGATCTGCAACTCCTGTTGGGATCAGTGGGACTATCCCATCTCCCACCCCCTGGAAAACGTGGCTCTGCTATTTTCTATTTTGCCTGTTGTATTTTTATACTTTTCTGGATATATTTAGCAATTTTTTTTTTCAGCTGAGCCACCTATTTTTAGCCGTGGCTTTTAGCAAAAGCCACAAGATGCCTGGCAAAGGCATCCAGCCCCTCACGAGGGATTCCCACACTCCAGCCAGACAGTGACCCTGTTCCCAGTGATCCCTTCTGGATGTGCATCCTGGCTGCTTTTGGGGAGAAAAAAAGCAGATTTTGGGAGATCCTGCTTGTCTCAATGGGGATTCAGCAACCTGGGCTGGGCTCAGCTCTTGGGAAGCACAGGGACGGGGAGAAATCCCAGAGTGAAAGAGATTTGGGACTAATTTCTTCATTATAATACCCAGCATGGCCCCTTTTTTGTCCAAAAAAATCCTTTTTTGTCAAAAAAAATCCCTTTTCTGTCCAAAAATCCCCTCTTTTCTGGCTCAAACCCCCACATGGCTGATGCCTGCCTGGTAGGAACAACCCAGATCCCTGCTCTCCCCAAAATCCTTCCTGTCCCAGTGGGGTTCACCCACTTTGCTAGAGCTGAGTGGAAAATGCATCAGGGATGGAAAATATGACTTTTTTTGCAGGCAAGGAGCAGGGAGGCTGCTGCTTTCACCCCAAAAAGGAGCTGGTTTCAGGGTGGGTGATGCTGCTTTCGGTCTTTGTGGTGAGGGAAGGGAGAGGTTTCAGCCTGGCCAGTGTCAGCACTTTCTGTTTCATTCCTGCTTTTCCTTTTGGTTCAGAGGGGAGAGATGGAAAGCAGAGAAAAAGCTTGCTGGGAGGTGAAAAAAATCTGGAAAATTGAAGCATGGAATCATCCAGGTTGGAAAAGGTCATTCCACCATAAATGATGGAATGGTTTGGGCTGGAAGGGATCTTAAAGTTAATCTTTTTCCATCCCCTGGCATGGGCAGGGACATTTTCTGCTATCCCGGGTTGCTCCAAGCTCCATCCATCCTGGCCTTGAACACTTGCAGGGATGGGAAAATGCCATTTTTTTAAACATTTAGGAGAATTCCAATCTCCACCCACGCACACCTTGAGCTAAAACCCAACCAAAAGAGGAGAAAAAACTTCTGGAGGTGGTTCAGCTCTGATGCCATGGGTTTGGAGCTGGAGCTGGGGATGGATCCAGCACCAGGCACCCAAATTCCAGGATCCTCTGTGCTCCACAGCCTGTGAGCTCTGTGCAGAGCAGGCAGCAGCTGCTGCTGACGAGGAGCTGGCAAATGAAGCTTAATTACTCCTGCAAGCAGAGCTGGCAGCTCTGGGGTGCCAGAGCCCCACAGGAGCCCGGGCTGGGAGGGAGGGATGGCATGGCAGCTTAGCAGGAGGGCTCAGCATTGAGAAATGCTCCTTTTGCAGTGCCTGCTTTGGGTTGGATGTGCCATTTGGTGTGGAAATGCTTCCAGGAATCCAGGAGGGTGGGATGGAGGAGGGCTGGTTGGCCCAGAGCAATGGTGGCTTTTAGCTCAGAGCATTTTAAATCCCAATCTCAGCCCATCAAGCTGCTCCACATCCACATTTGTTGTTCCACATCACAGATAAGAGGTGAAGATTTTGGTGAAGATTCCTCAGGATTTGGACATCCTTATTCCCTGGTATTTGGCATCCTTATTTCCCAAAATTTGGACATCCTTATTCCTCAGAATTTGGGCATTTTGTTTTCCAGTACCTGGGCATTCTTATTTCCTGGTATTTGGACATCCTTATTCCTCAGTCTTTGGATATCCCTGAATTCCCCAGGATCTGGGTGTCCGTGTTCCCCAGGATTTGGACACCCTTATTCCTCAGAATTTGGGCATCTTTATTTTCCAGTATTTGGACATCCTTATTTCCTGATATCTGGACATCCTTATTCCTCAGAATTTGGGCATTTTTGTTCCCCAAGTATCTGGGAATAATTTTTTCCTTTATATGGGAATCCTTATTCCTCAGGATTTGGGTATCCCTGAATTCCCCAGGATTTGGGTGTTCATATTCCTCAGGATTTGGACATCCTTATTCCTCAGTATTCGGGCATTTTATTTTCCAGTATCTGAGCATCCTCATTTCCTGATATTTGGACATCCTTATTCCTCATTCTTCAGATAACCCTGAATTCCTCAGGATCTGGACACCCTAATTCCTCAGTATTTGGGCATTTTATTTTCCAGAATCTGGGTATCCTATTCCCTGATATTTGGACATCCTTATTCCTCGGAATTTGGGTATCCCTGAATTCCCCAGGATTTGGGTGTCCATGTTCCTCAGTATTTGGACATCCTTATTCCTCAGTATTTCAACATTTTATTTTCCAGTATCTGGGCATCCTTATTCCCTCATATTTGGACATCCTTTTTCTTCAGTATTTGGGCATCTTTATTTTCCAGTATCTGGGCATTCTTATTCCCTGATGTTTGGGCATCTTTATCTTTCAGTATTTGAACATTCTTATTCCTCAAAATCTGGACATCTTTTTTCCCAAGTATTTGGAAATAAGTATCCTTATTTCCTAAATATCTGAGTTTCTGTATTTCTCTCTGTATGGGCTTTCTTATCCCTCAGTATCTGGGCATCCTTATTCCCTGATATTTGGACATCCTTATTTGTCAGTCTTTAGATATCCCTGAATTCCCCAGGATTTGGACACCCTAATTCCTCAGTATTTGGGCATTTTATTTTCCAGTATCTGGGCATCCCTATTTCCTGATATTTGGACATCCTTATTCTGCAGTATCTGGGCATCCTTATCCTTCAGCATTTGAACATTCTTATTCCTCAAAATTTGGATATCTTTGTTCCCAGGTTTTTGGAAATAAGTATCCTTATTTCCCAAATATCTGGGAATTTGTATTTCCCTCTGTATGGGCTTTCTTATCCTTCAATATCTGGGCACCCTTATCCTTCAGTATTTGAACATTCTTATTCCTCAAATTTGGATATCCTTGTTCCCAAGTATTTGGGCATCCTTATTTCTCAAATATCTGGGAATCTGTATTTCCCTCTGTATAAACTTTCTTATCCTTCAGTATTTGAACATCCTTATTCCTCAAAATTTAGATATCCTTGTTCCCAAGTATTTGGGTATTTCCCAAATATCTGGGAATTTGTATTTCCCTCTGCATGGGCTTTCTTATCCCTTAGTATCTGGGCATCTTTATTCCCTGATATTTGGACAGCCCTGAATTCTCCAATATTTGGGCATCCTTTGGGAAATTTTTGGGAAAGCTGGAATGAACAGAGCTGGCACAGCTGCATTATGGATCAGGGATGTGCCTCACTGTTTGCTCACCTAAATTCCAATTTTTGGTGCCTGTTCAGGCTGGGTGCTGCTGGTGACAGAAAAAAAAAAAGTCATTTAAATGTACCCAAGGCTCTTCATTCAGCAGAGAGCAACAAATGAAGTGGGTTTTTTGGAGCTTTTTCAAATAGCAAAGATCAGCAGCAAAATTTTCATGTCCAGACATTTATTGCCAGCATTTTTCAGGGAATCCCAGAATGGTTTGGGTTGGAAGGGGCCTTAAAGCCCATCCCACTCCACCCCTGCCATGGCAGGGACAGTTTTCCCTATCCCAGGCTGCTCCAAGCCCTGTCCAGCCTGGCCTTGGACACAAAGCTCAGCTCATTTTCAGGCCCAGTTTTTCTGGGGAATCTGTGCCAGGGTCTCCCCACCCTCACAGGGAGGAGATTTAAGCCAAGCCAAGCTGTGGAGCATCCTCCTCTCGTCCAACCCCCAGCTCCTCTTTACTCATTGCAGTCAAGCAAGCAAAACCCTGGAAAGTGTCCTCAGATCCAAGGAAAAATGCCGAAATATTTGAGCATGGCATTTAGAGGGAAGTTTATTTTCCAGGCATTGCATTTCCTGGCAGTGACCTCCCTCCCTGGGCCAGCACAGGGATGGGAATTCCAGAGGCAGGGCTGGGATGTGGTGGGTGCAGGGAGAATGCCTGACCCCATTTGGGAATCTGGGAATTCCCAGCCCGGCGGAGTGATGGCAGCACTTGGATACAGGTCACTGAGGAGCTGTGCCAGCATCAGCCCAAATAATCTCCAGGTGTCCTCCATCAGAGCTCAGCTCCTGGCCTTAGGCAGCAAAATCCTTTTGGATTTTTAATCTTTATTTATATTTTTAATTTATATTTTTATATAAAATATATTCTATATATATATATATTTATATAGATATTTTTATATATATATATATATATATAGCTATATCTCTATAGATCTATAAAATATATTATATATCTTATAATTTTATATTATTTTTATATATTATAAATAAATATATAAAATATATTTAATTTTTCTATTTTCATTTTAATATTAATTTTTATTTTATAATTTCTTTATTATATCTATACATTTATTTATAGTTATAGTTCTATTTATAGGTTTCATTTTAGGGTAATTTTAATTTTTTTTATTTATTTATTTTTTTTAATTTTCATTTCCTGGTCTTCCCATTATCACAGGGCTGCTCTCACATCCCCTGCTATTGTGCTGAGCTTATTTTTATTTTTAAATTTTTTTAAATTTAAATTTTATTTATTTTATTTTTATTTCATTTCCTGGTCTTCCCATTATCACAGGGCTGCTCTCACATCCTCTGCTGTTGTGCTGAGCTTGTTTTTATTTTTAAAATTTTAAAATTTTTATTTTAATTTTTATTTATTTCTATTTCATTTCCTGGTCTTCCTATTATCACAGGGCTGCTCTCACACCCTCTGCTGTTGTGCTGAGCTCATTTTCATTTTTAAATTTTTTAAATTTTATTTTTATTTTTAAATTTCTTTTAATTTAATTTTAATTTTTATTTATTTATATTTCATTTCCTGATCTTCCCATTATCACAGGGCTGCTCTCACACCCTCTGCTGTTGTGCTGAGCTTATTTTTATTCTAATTTTTTTTTTTAATTTTTATTTTTATTTATTTATATTTCATTTCCTGGTCTCCCATTATCAGAGGGCTGCTCTCCCACCCACTCATGCTGTTGTGCTGAGCTTTGCCTGCAATGAGAGGAGTTTTATGGCCCTCCCAAGGGAATTCAGGCAGTGCCTTATTTCCCTCACTTAATGGCACGTGTGTGCCTGGATAATGGGATTCCTGCCTTGGAGCCCACAGGTTAATGAGCCCTTCCTCATTATTTTCATGCTAATGATGTTTTACAGGGCCAGGACACGGATAGTGTCTCTTTTGGGCTCTGCACTGTAATTACAGCTCGGGATCTTGCCAGCTTGTTTTGATGTTTGTCTGTAGTGCAGAGGGGCCTTGGGTTATTTACTGTGTGTGGAAAGGGCTGGGATTGTTCAGAGGGGTGCAAAAAGCTGGAGAGAGACTTGGGACAAGGGATGGAGGGACAGGACATGGAATGGCAGGGCTGGATGGGATTTTGGGAAGGAATATGAGGGTGTGGGGCCCTGGCACAGAGCAGAGCAGCTGTGGCTGCCCCTGGGTCCCTGGCAGTGCCCAAGGCCAGGATGGACAGGGCTTGGAGCAGCCTGGGACAGTGGAAGGTGTCCCTGCCATGGCAGGGGTGGGATGAGATGGGATTTAAAGTCCCTTCCAACCCAACCCATCCCATCTCTCTATGATAAATCCAATCCAAAATGCCCCTGGATCCCTGGCAGTGCCCAAGGCCAGGTTGGACAGGTCTTGGAGTACCCTGGGACAGTGGAAGGTGTCCCTGCCATGGGATGGGATGGGATTTAAAGTCCCTTCCAACCCAACTCATTCCATCTCTCTATGATAAATCCAATCCAAACAAAAAACCCATGGAATTCTGGGGTTCCACACCTTCCCAAGGGCACAGTGGGGTCTCCTCTCTCTGAGATTTAAGAGCTGCTTTAGTGCTGGAGCAGCTCCACCAGGGCTGTTGTCCAGGGTGGGACATTCACCAGCTCACTTTGAAGTGTCACCTGCTGCTTTTTTTTGTTATTTGTGGTGGAGGAAACGCCCCGGGTTTCCCCAGGGGTGGAAATGCTCTAAAACCATCACTGGCCCCAAAATGCTTCTCATTTCTAATTGAAGCACCTGCAGAGTGGCTGAGTGGGGCCCAGGGTGTGGTGGCTCCTGGGAGGCTCCTCTGAGCTGCCCCAGCATTGTCCCAACAGGCCTGTACTCCTCTCAGGAGGGTCCCACCCTTCCCTAACCTTATTTTTGGGGCTGTTTTCCCCATTTTAGTGTCCCTAGGTCTGGCTGTAGTAAGAGCAAGGGAGGGTTTCCTTGCAGGAGGGTGACATCAGGGTTGGATGTACAGAATTATTTAAAATATCAGGGCTGTAACAGCCATACAGATGCTCTCAGCAGTCATCTCTGCTCCCATGGATCCTAAATAGAAGTTCCTGAAGTGATTCCCTGCCACTGGAGCAGATCCTTTCACAGAATTCACAAAATTCACAGAATTCACAAAATTCACAGAATCCCTGGGTTGGGAGAGACCTTCAAGATCATTAAAGGTCCTGAACAGCCCCAACAGCTCAGCTCACCCCTGGCACCCAGTGCCACATCCAGGCTTTGTTAAACACACCCAGGGATGGGGACTGCACCACCTCCCTGGGCAGAACATTCCAGAACTTCATCACCCTTTCTGTAAAAAAAACTTTTTCCTGATATCCAACCTAAATTTCCCTTAGTGCAGCTTAAGACACGATATGAAAGGGCACAACATGGAATTGTTTAGGTTGGAAAAGCCCTCTAAAATTGAGTCCTCATCACTGCCAATCCCACCACTAACCCATGTCCCCAAGTGCCACATCCACACACTTTTGGAACCCTCTCAGGGGTGACATTTGCTGCCTTGGGAAAGTGTTTGTGGCACCCAAGCCAGTCTTGGTTGAACCTGCTGCTGTGCCAGAACACAACACATTCCATGGTGTGGGGAATAGTGAAGGTAAGAAGAGCTTTAGAAAGTTGGGAAGGTAGGTTTTAAAAATAGGAAGAGTAGAAAAATTAGAATTAGTTGTAGTTGTAAAGTTTGAAGGTAAGAAAAGTTACAATATTATAGTAAGTAAAGTAAATAGTAAATAAGGACATGAAACGATAGCTTGAGTTTTAGGTTTGGTTAAGATAGACTTTAAGACTAGAAAAACATGTTTAGTAAGATAGTAGAAGGTTTTAAGCTTAATAATGGTGTACTGTGCATTGTTAATAGAAGTAAGTTCTATTAAGTAAGAAGTATTTCTTACTTAGAAATAAGTAAGTGTTGTGTGAAGTATGTGTACCTTTAGTGAGTGGTTAGAACAATTGTTTGTAACTTTAGCAATATGCTATTGGCTAGAAAGTTTTTAAAATGTTCTGAAGAACAAGAAATCCTTGGCAGCTGCTGGCAGGACATGAGCTTTTGCTATTTCTCTATTGTCTCAGCTATCTAATGTTGAGAAAATGAGGCTGATGTTGTAATAAAATTCCAAGGAATGTCTCTTGCTAATCTTGCTCTGTTTGTGAAAGACAAAAAGCTTCCCCAACATAAATGGTGCCCTGTGAAGCAAAAGATTCATTTCAGAATCCTTTGCAGACCATTCAGTCATCAGTGTTGAGCCCCAGATTAAGGAAATTGAAAGAAGAGGGAAATCGAAAGAAGAGGGAAATCGAAAGAGAGCTGTGCTGTATTGCTCAAACCCTTCCCCAGCCACCAAAAAACGAGGGGAGAGGTGAGATAAGCAATGCACTGAGCTGAACCTCCAGCCATGGCCTGGGGAGCAGGTCCAGCCAGGAGCTGGGCTGGAGCATTTTGGCAGCACTCCCCAGGAGATGGATGCTCCTCCTGTGCACCAGACCTTCAGCCCATGCCCTGTGCACCCTCCAGCCTGCTCGGGGCTGCCAGCAGCCCTGGGCTGCTTGCCCATGACTGAAACCTCTTCCTGTGCTGAAAACCTCGCTGAATGCAAACAAAAAGTGTCCCTGGGGGCTGGGCTTGCATGGCACAGGGTGGGGGGACACAAGGAGGGAAGCTGGGGATGTGGCACCCGGCATCTGTGGGGTCCCTGGTGCCAGAAATGATGGTCCCACGGAGCTGAGTTTCATTTTCTGTTCTCTTTATTTAAGGGCAGTGAAGGGCCAAGAGGAGCAGAGCTTCCCTTAGAGGCACAGCTCAGCGGAGAGATCAGCTTCTGGTAAAAAACAACCCCTCCCTGTGCTCCCCTCCTCATCCTCAAACCCGGCTGGCCCTGGCATGGCTCATTCTCCAAGCATGGGCACCAGTGCCAGGGGGATTCCTTCTAGAAATCCCATAGATTTGTGTGGGATGCCATATATGTCCCATAAAAACCCCATTATTAATGTAATGTAATGTAATGTAATGTAATGTAATGTAATGTAATGTAATGTAATGTAATAATATAATATAATATAATATAATATAATATAATATAATATAATATAATATAATATAATATAATATAATATAAT
>JAWWMQ010000301.1:59909809-59923658 GCA_035047885.1 Chlorospingus flavigularis | reverse complement strand
CACAATCCCAGTTCTGTCATTCCATTCTGGAAGCTTCTCCACACCTCAGGTCAATGCAGTGTTCTCTTGGGGGTCAGAGCCTGGCAGCACAGAAAGTCTGAAATTCTCAGCAATTCCCAGGGTTCCAGCACTTGTTCAGCCTTCGGGGGTGAGGCTGTAATGAAGAGGATCCTGCCCTAAATAAAAGTCTGGAGCAGGCTCTGAGGCTGGGAGCTCCTGGAGCAGCTCACAGGAGTGGCAGCTTTTGGTATCATTAATGGGGAGCTCCAAAATCCCAGTTTATAAACCCAGAAACCTCAGTTTATAAATGCAGAAATCTCAGTTTATAATCCCACAAGCAACAACCACACCCCAAAAATCCAGCTGTAACACCACAGCTCATTGCTAAACTTTGAGTTATTTCTTTTTGCCATTAATGCTGATGATTTTTGTGTTTGCGTCCTCATTTTGCAGCTGATAAATACAAGGATTCCACCCCTGATGGTGCCAGAAATGCAGACAACACAGCAAAAAATGCAGAGCCCCTGATTAACCTGGATGGTGAGTGTGCCACAAGCTCCTGGGTGGGATGTGCTCCATGGCCTGGGTGTCCCTCAGCTGGTTAATCCTATGATGCAGATTTTTCAAAGCCCCATTTAAAGCTTTAGGAATGCAGATCTGAACATTTACATGAACAGCTTTGCTCTGTAAATCATAATTTCTTATTGTAAGTGAGGGAGAAGTAGCAAGATGCCTTAAAAAATAAAAATATCCAAGGAAACATGGTGGCAGGCTGGTTACTTCCATGCTGTCAGGGATTTCATCTTGGCTCAATCTTCCCCAGCTGCTCTGTCACCATAATTTTATTTTTTTTTCTCTGCTAGGCACAATTACAATAAATGGAAGTTGTAGGAAAGAGCTGCTAAAATCAACCCTAAATCTTCCAATATTCTTCCATTCCTCCATCTCCAAAAAGGCAGGGATTGATCCTGCCCTCACCAGCAGCAGGATAAAAAGATACAAAACAATAAAAATATACAAATAATGTTCAGAAGACAATACCTGCCTGTAATTTATATTTTCAAACACTTTACCTGGCTGTGTAGCCCAGTGCTGATTCCTCTGCAGCCAAATTGTTTCCTCGCTGCTTGGAATTGTGGAATTAAGGTTGGAAAAGCCCTCTAAGACCACAGAGCCCAGCAATGAACCCAGCACTGCCACATTCAGCACTAAATAATGTCCCCAGGTGCCACATCCTTGTTTTTTGAACACTCCAGTGGTGCTGAGGAATTTCCCTTGTCCATGCTGAAGAGCAATCCAATGCCATGGATCAGAGAGACGCTTCTGCCTGCTGGAATCAGTAAAACCAAAATAAATTATCATATTTTTTGAATGATAATCCTTGTTTTTTTCCAATAATCCTTATTTTTTCCAGTGAATAATCCTGATTTCAAGGCTGGAGTGATGGCTTTGGCTAATCTGCTTCAGATCCAGAGACATGATGATTACTTGGTGATGCTCAAGGTGAGTTTCACACTTTTCCCAACCCCTTTTTCTCCTTCTTTTCCCCAGTGCCTGGTGTGTGTTCATAGCTTGAGGCGCAGTTACTGATAAATATGAATTTTTAGGCAAAGATAGGGAAAAAAAAACATTTCTGTGTCTTTTCAAGCAGATAAAAACACAATTCATAGAAATTCATGCAGGGAGAATTATCCTGGTAAATAATTTTAGCTGAGTTCCTTAAGGAGCATCCTCAAAGGAGAAAGTTCTGTTCCAGTGCTAGAAATCAGAGAAAGTTGAAAATTTAAAAGTTAATGATGCCAAAGATGTTTTAAAACAACATCCAAGGGAGGAGCCACTGTTAAAAGTTTCCTTTGGTCCTATGAACTGTTTACTCCTTTTCATTATTTAATTTAATTTTTATAATTAATTAGTACTTTTAAGTGCACCAAATAAGCTGATTAATTTTCTAAACCATCTTTTTTATGTCTTTAAGAAATCTTCTGATTTTCTGGTGGAACTTTATAGGTTTGGGGTTAAAATAAAAAATACATTATTGACGAGAGTGTAAAATCCCAAGTTCCTACTTGATCATGTCATACTATGGGAATAAACTTTGTTTGGTTTGGAATAAAAATAAAAGCATTTAACTTAAAAAAAACCCCATAAAATTCTGTTCATGACAATAGTTGTGATATTTGCTACAGTTATTTTTGAGAAATCAAAAGCTGTGGGTATTGAGGTTTATTTAGTGTTAGTCTGTAACTCTTGGAAATGATAATCTGGTTTTTTAAGGAATTCTCAGCCTGCAGTTATTCCATCCATTTTTTCCCTTTCTCTCCAGTATGGTTTCCTACTTTCCCTTCCCAAAATATTTTTCTTCAATCTTTAAGGAGCATGGAGATCTCATACCCTCCACCAAAAACCACTCAAAGCCCCCCAAAAATCAGTGAAAAGGGAATCAGGTAGGGAGAGGAGACTCTGAGTGTGGTGATATTGAGGATTTGCAGCTTGAATGAGCTCAGCTCTTATCAAAATTCCTTCATATCTTTGAAAGAAACTTTAGAGAATTTATAATTCTGCATAAATAAATTTATGCAGAATTATGCACCAAGTAAAGCAAACTTTACTGGGTGTATAATTCTGCATAAATGTGTTTGTATTTCCACATCTCTTTTTTTCAGACAGATTTGGGCAAAACCAGCCTGAATTTTCTTGCTTTTAATTCCAGCAAGAGTGGAATCCTGCAGTGAGAAATCCACATTCCAGGAGCAATGCAAAGCTGCTTTTGGGGTTGAGATGATGATATTAGAAGGTGTCAATCTTTAATTCTCCCCCACAATAAGCAGGTTTGCAGGGAATTTCTGATCCCTGTCCAGGCTTGGACACTCAGGAGTGGATTTTTGGGAGAGCCAGAGGGTGCAGGCACAGCACAGACATCTGGCCAGAGATTTAGATCCCATTTAAACCTGGCAAGTGGATCAGAAAGCATCTGTGGGACACAGTTGGGTATTTCCTAATGCCAAAAGCACTTGGAATTCTCTTCCACAAAGGTCTGGTTTCACTGCTGGAATGAAACTCCCCATCCAACCATTCCTTTGTCCAGGCCACTTCCTTCAGTGACAGATTTCTAGAAGTATTTAAGTGACAACTTTCTGGTATCAGTTCAGCTTTAATCATGACCAAAACTGGGAGAAATCCTGGGAGAGAATCACAGAGCTGCTTCTGTCACTTTTGGCTGCTCATCAGGGAGAGTCTGAGCAATGTGTTTGACAGAGCCAGTTCTCCTTTCCTGTGGAAATCTGCCTGCATGGTATCCCTGCAGTTATTTTTGGAGGCATTTGGAGCTGGAGGTATCAGTAACTGATAGCTCTGATAAGATTTCACCCCATGTGCTGGAGCCAGGGAAAACAGATGAGCACCAGGATTGTCAAAGTCAAGGCTGCTCTTGTTCCCAAGGCTAAAATTGATTCCTTTCTGCTCTCAAAAATTAATTCCTTTCTGCTCTCAGTCTTTTCCAAGCCTGCCTGAGAAGCCTTGCTCCAGGTTTCTCTGCATGTGGGAGGAGGTTCAGCACCTCCAATAGTGCTGGCAGCAGGATTTCCTTCCCAAGGCAGCATTTCCTTCCCAAGATGGGGTTTCCTTCCTAAGACAGGATTTCCTTCTTAAGACAGGATTTCCATCCCCAGACAGCATTTCCATCCCAAAGCAGGATTTCTATCCCAAGGCAGCATTTCCTTCCCGAGATGGAGTTTCTTTCCCAATGCAGCATTTCCTTCCTAATACAGGATTTCCCTCCTAAGACAGGATTTCCATCCCGAGGCAGCATTTCCTTCCTAAGACAACATTTCCTCCCAAGGCAGCATTTCATTCCCAAAGCAGGAGTTCCTTCCCAAGGCAGCATTTCCTTCCCCAGGCAGGAATTTCATCTCAAGGCAGCATTTTCTTTTCAATTCAGCATTTCCTTCCCAAGGCAGCATTTCCTTCCCAGGGCAACATTTCCTTCCCAGGGCAACATTTCCTTCCCAAGGCAGCATTTCCATCCCAAGACGGGATTTCCATCCCAGGACAGCATTTCTATCCCAAGGCAAGATTTCCTTCCCAAGGCAGGATTTCCATCCCAAGGCAGCATTTCCCTCCCAAGGCAGGTTTTCCATCCAATGCAGTATTTCCTTCCCAATTCAGCATTTCCATCCCAAGGCAGCATTTCCTTCTTAAGACAGGATTTCCTTCCCAATTCAGCATTTCCATCCCAATTCAGCATTTCCATCCCAAGGCAGCATTTCCTTCTAAGACAGGATTTCCTTCCCAAGGCAGCATTTCCTTCCCAAGACAGGATTTCCTTCCCAAGGCAGGATTTCCATCCCAAGGCAGGATTTCTTTCCCCAGGCAGCATTTCCTTCCCAGAGGAGCTGCATTGCTGCAGAGTTAAAGGTGTGAGAACTCAAGAGAAGATGATTGGTGCTGCTGCTTTGGGGCTGTGATCAGCTCATTTTGGAATCATGGAATTGTTTAGCTTGGAAAAGACCTTTAAACCATTGAGCCTGACCATTGCCAGCACTGCCACGTGTCCCCAAGTGCCACATGCACACAGCTTTGAAATCCCTCCAGGGATGGGGATTCCACCACTGGGAAACTCTTTCCAGTGCCTGTCCATCTTTCCCAGGAAGAAATTTTCCCTGATATCCAACCTAAACCTCCCCTGGCACAGCCTGAGGCCATTTCCTCTTGTCCTGTCTCTTGTTCCCTGCCAGGAGATCCTAACCCCCTCCTGGCTTCTCCCTCCTGTCATCCTTCTGAGCCTCCCTTTCTCCAGGCTAAAAATCCCAAGATTTCCAGACTGTTCCTTGTATTTTGCAGCTTCTGTCCCAGGAGGGGCAGGAATTAATGGTGTGAAATCAATGTCCTTGTCACTCCTGGTTCTGTCACCTGGGTGAGATCCTACATGCCACGATTATTCCTAAATGGAAAGGTTTAAGGGCTGGAAAAAATATTTAAAAAGAAACCTGTCACAAAACTGGGTTTGAGGTTATAATTTTGGCTCTTTTTCTCTTGGAATTGCTGAGAAATGCCTCAGGACATGAATTAATTCCTGTTCCCTTTCCATGTTTTTCCCAGGCAATTCGGATTCTGGTTCAGGAGCGCCTGACACAGGATGCCATAGCCAAAGCCAGCCAGTCCAAGGAGGTTTGTACCCATGGCCAGCCTTAATTATCCATGCTAATTAATGAAGATAAAGCTCTGTCCCCTCAGTCAAAACCATTTCTGTTCCAACACTTCATTTAGGGGGATGGTGGCAGCTTCATTTCTCCCAACCATGCTGATTCCAGCAGATCTGGGGATTGTGGAGAGCAGGACACAAAGCTGGGTTTGCTCCATGTCAATACAAATACACCTGAGAGAAATCATGGAAAAGCTCTTCCCTGAGTTATCTTCCACAGGATTGTCCTGACTGGCCTGTAGAGTGAGGAGAAATGCATGGCCTGGCTTTTCCTTGGAATTAGGCTCCATAAAGAAGTTAAATTTTCCTTGTTTGGAGTGATTTTTTTTCATATGGACACCTCCTATGTGTTCAAGGAATGTGATGTTGGAAATGCAGCTCCTCTCTCCTCACCTCCCCCCAAAAAAAATGAGCAGTGAAGGAAATTTCTGCCCTTAAAGTCAGATTTTTGCAGAATTCTTTGCTAACCACGAGCTGGCTGTTGGGAAGATGTTCCAGGGGATGATTGTGGGTTTTTAGTTTGGGATTTCCTCATCATTCCAGATCTCTCCAGAATTTGGGAGAGGCAGCCTCACCTGCCCTGCAGGTGTATGAGTGTGAGTGTCCCTGCTAAAGCAACTGGATCTCCTCAAAGAACCCAAATTCCTTCTTTTTTTTTTTGGCAGCTGCTCACAACAATCCATGATTTCTTTATTTCTTTATTTATTAATCAAAGCTTTGGATCTGCAAATCCATAAAACTGTTCAAAGAGCAGGAAAATAGGAAAACAGCTGAGCCTGTTGTCTTCATTTTAAGGTTCTGTAATGTTAATAAAAAGCAGATTTTAGTTGTTGTTTTCATAGCTGCACAGCTGGGATCAAAATGGGATTTTCTTTTTTTTTTTATCTCAGGGAATTGTTCATTTTTGATAAATCTTCAAAGCATCAGCAGGACTGAGAGTCTCTGTCTGGGAGATAACCTGGGAGTGTTTTTTCCTTAGGAATGCCACATTGCAAGGGGTGTGGAGAAAAGGGAGTGGTGAGAAGCACGAAAATCTGTACAAGGAGGGACCATCAATACCTTAAAAAAAAAAAAGGAAAATTAGATTTATTCTTCAGGTTTTGACTGATTTGTAAATGGCCACATTTTTGTGCAGCATTCATAAATCAGATTTGTAGGGAATGAGGCTGGAAGTGGAGTTGTGTGTGTGGTTCCTGATGTAAAAGTGCTCTTTTTTTAGTTTATTCCCTGTTTGAAGGATCATGAGCTTGTTGTAGGATGGGCTGAGGGGATTCCAAAGGGAGCTTCCCAAAAAGGATCAGACTCCAAAGTGTGGGAAGAAGGGAGGGTAAAGAATTTCCTGCTACCAGGTGACACTGGAGGAATTCATCCACAAAGAACTGTGAGAGAAAAAAAGACCAAAAATGACAATTTTTTCCTCAGAAACCCCCCAGGCTGGCAGGAACCTTAAATACAAACCTCAATTCTTAAAAAAAAAAATCCTTGTAGGAAGTCTGATATTTCTGGAATCTTTCTGAAGTGGCTTTAGTGGCATTTTGATCACCAATTTAAACAGTGGAGATGGATTTTTAAGATTACAGTAGAACATGGATTTTAAAATAAAGGCCATGGAAAAACCCCACTTTTTGCAGATGAGTTGCAGCTACCAGTTTGTGTTTAATTTGTGTTTTGATCAGCTCAGATTCTTTTTTTTTTTCCATGTGTGTAAAAGCCTTTAAAGGAAATTTTCACTGTCTAAAAGCTTTACAGCCCCATCCCTGCAGAAATTAATGGTATTGAACTCTGATGTTTTTGTTGTGCAAAATGCAAGGCTTTTGGCAAATGTTGAAAAAAAAAAAACTTGCTGAGGGTAATAAAAGCAAATTCTGGCATTTGGAATGTTTAAATCTAATTTTAAGTGCATGTTGAAGCTCCCTGAGTAAAGATTTAGTGTGACCACTCCTCTGCAGCTGGACAAAGGAAACAGAGCAATGCTCAGAAATGACCACTAATAAATTTTGCCTTGGAGTGTTTTAATAGATAAAATGTTTAGAAAAAGGAATATTTCCCTTTATTCCTAAACTTAACACTTGAGCAGATGCTTGTGGGGATGTTGTGAGCTCAGCAAAAGTTGATTACAGAGAATTTCTGCAGCTCTTTGCAGTCAGCCCCTGCTCAAAGGCTGGCAGCTGTTGAAAGGCAGAAGTTTCTAAGAAAGCTCAGTTTTGTTTTCCTGGGAAGCTGCAGGGTTGGGTGATGGCTCCCAGTCCTGCTGTTGGCCTTTTAAGGATTGAATGCAGGCACTGTGTATCCACTGAGGGATTCTTAAGCAGGAAGATTTTTCTGTAATAATGCTCAGGGTTTGGTGTTTCAGGACACAAAGGGAGTTGTTTAATCAACTTTTCAAACTTTTCACACGTTTTTGTCTAAGCAAAACCCATATTTTCTCCCCAATACTTGCTGTAGTAGTTGATTTGATTTGCCAAACATTTAAATGACATTTTTAACACTTTTTTTTTTCCTTTTCCAGGGTCTGCCTGTTGCTCTGGAAAAGCACATTCTTGGATTTGACACGGGAGGTGAGCACTGCCCCTAATGTGACTTTTAAATGGGAATGTTTGCCTTTGACAGAGTCATTACTGTCAGATCCAGAGCTGATGTGGGCAGTAAAAAACCCTGCAGTGGAAAGAATGCCTCCCTCCCAGCTGGTTATTTATGAGCATCCCTGAGCATTTTGGGTTTGGAACAGCAAAGCCTCAATCAATCTGTTTGGAATCTGTTGAAATAACAGCTTTGAATGCATCCTGCTGTTGGTAAATCCTGCTGCTACCAGCAGAGGACAGCTGTGCTGCTCCACGCACTGCAGCTGCCTCCTCTTTCCTAAAATCCCACCCAGGTTGGCATCACCTGATGGGTTATTGATAAATCTGATGGGTTATTGATAAACCTGATGGGTTATTGATAAACCTGATAGGTCATTGATAAACCTGAGGGATTATTGATAAGGAACAGCCAGTCAGGTGACCTGGAGCTCCACAGGATTCACTTGTGCTCCACATTACTTAAATCACTGCTTGGAATGTTTCACACCAGCCTTGGAGAGGGAGGTTGGAATGAGATGATCCTTAAGGTCCTTTCAGCCTTTTGTGTTTTTAATTTATTATTTTTATTATTTTTTTAATTGTAATGTGGATATTTTAATAAGTTTTTATTATATGTATATATTTGTTATAATAGTTGAAATTTTAATTTATTTGATTTTATCGCAATATTTACAATCTTATTTTATATAATTATATTTTTATATTATAAATTTTATTATATTTAAATTCTTATTTTATATTATTTTGTGCTATTCATTTTATTATAATATTTTGATTTTTATTTTATATAATTATATTTCTGTGTTAAAATTTTTTATTATTTTATTAAGATATCTTTTTATTTATTTAATGTGTATTTTTATTTCTAATTATAGAAGTACAAGTTTATTTTTAAAAATTTTAAATTTTAAAATATATATTTATTTTTATATTAATGTATGTTTTATTTTAATTTTATTGAGTTTATTTTATTTTATTAAATATATTTTATTTTTATATTTAAGTTTTTAGAGGTTGTGAATTAATTTTTTTGTGTTTATGAAAGGTTTTTGGGGGGGTTGGGGTTTTTTTGGTTTGTTTTTCATGTTTTTTGTTTTGGTAGGGGTTTTTTTGGTTTGTTTTTTTTGTTTGGAGGTGGTTTTTTTGTGTTTATTTTGGTTTTTTGTTGGTTTTTTTGGTTGTTGGTTTTGGTTTGGTTTTTGGTTTTTTTATATTAAAAAAAATATTTTTATGATTCCCTCATTCCCTGCCCCTCGGCTGCAGGATGGTGGGGAAGCTTTGGACACCACCCCATCCCTCTCCACCAGCATGGAAAATTGTTCTCTGCTTCCACCCTGGAAACCACCAGCAGGAACACCATGCAGGGCACTAAAACTCCCTTAAATCCCTCCTGTGAGCTGAAAATGATGCATTAAATGCTGAATAAAATTATGGATAATTGCATTTCCTCTGTGTGCCCTCCCCAGATGCTGTTATCAACGAGGCTGCCCAGATCCTGCGCCTGCTGCACATCGAGGAGCTCCGCGAGCTGCAGACCAAGATCAACGAAGCCATCGTGGCCGTGCAGGCCATCATTGCTGACCCCAAGACTGACCACAGACTGGGCAAAGTGGGCAGATGAAGGGAGAAAAGCTTCCAGCCCCCCGTGTGTTAGTGCAATTAGGGACAGCTCCACTCTGGCATGCAGCTTGGAACGGGATTAATTTGCCTGTTTGGGAAAGAAAACAGGAAATTGAATTCTGACTTCTGATGAATTATCAGATTTTTTCTTGAAATAAATGAAATCGAGGGAAACAGATTGTTCTGGTGAGCTCTGAGTTGGCAAATAGGACTTTTTTTGTGTGTGTATGTGTGTCTCTTTTTCATTGTGTTTGGCTTTGTGTTGAGGGGAATGTTACATAAAACCTTCTTTTCCTGAGGTCCTGCCCTAGGAACAGCTTGCTCCTGGCTTGCTTGCTGAAATATTCCCCTACAACTGAAATAGTGAAAAACTGTATCCCAAGGGCAACTTAAAACCAACCTTTTTTATTCAATTATTGAAGTAACTTAGAAAAAGTGAAGCATTACAACGTAACTGGTATTTCTGAACATGTATTGGTCTACACTGGGTCGGTCTAGGAAGGCACTTGGAAGACCCAACAAGCATGAACAGATCAATTCTAGCATATTCTTCTAATATAAATACTAAAAGACATGCATGGAGGCAGTGGTGAAAACACAGAATCATCCTCTGGAAAATCTTCAATGCCTTTGCCACATCCCATCCCTGTTCTGCAGGATTTTGGAGCACACACAGTCTCTGTCTTCAGGGTTGTTTGTTAATTAGACCCAGTAATTAACTGCATCCACAGCTTCCCATAGGCACTTAATTCTTATTTTTGGATAAAAGGACCTCTTGGTCAGATTGTCAAAACTATGAAAAATGAATCCATTCTTCTTCCAATAAAATAAAATAAAACACTGGAGTAAAAAAAAAGAAGCTACATTTTAAATCTTGCATGAGCAAGAGTTCGAGTCATGGCTTGAGCTTCCCAGGTTTTTTTTTTTTGGTGATATCTCAACATTTTCCATTTGGTACAAAATACAGTAGTAAAGCCTTGAGGTATAACTATAAAAAATACTTGAAAATCTTTTGCAGGAAAGCAGGGCACTTCATTGGCCTCGGTGAGGGACTTCTCCCCCTTGTATGCAGCGACAGTTCTCTGGGTCTGAAATTCCTCTGGGTGCAAAGATCCTCGTTCCCTTGAAAATGGAGTTACTATTTCCTGGCTGTGGGGAGAAATGGAGATTTTTAGTGTCAAGTGGAGATTTTTCAGGCCATCAGAATTCACAAGGGGATGGGGTTTGGGTGGGATTTTACCTCCAGGGCAGTAGGGATAAACTGCTGTGATTCCATAGAGATGGGATCGCTGCTCTGGGAGATACTCATCAGTAAAGGAGCCTGTTTCTTTATTTACAGCTATCACCCCATCCCTGGTGAAAAAAAAGGGAAGAAGTGTTTTATTCACCTATGAAACATGAGGGTTTTTCCCATATTTAGAACAGGCAGCTGAAAAGCTTGCTCTGAACACCTGCAGGACAAGTGGAAAGAAATTTGCCCCGTAAAATCCTCCTCCAGCTCAGTCAGTGCATTTCTGTGTGGTGATGCAGCCACAGAAAAGAGCCTTCCAAGGAGAGATTATCTGCCTGAGAGTCTCCTCCAAGCGTGGCAAGCCCTTAAGTGTTTGTTGTAACCCAAGATTGGCTGGGAGCTGTGAGAGCTCCCAGCTGGAGTGGGAAGAGAGGCGAGTTCCTGCTGCTGGAGGGAACGGCTGAGGACAGGATCTTTCCTTGGACCTCATCTACATCCAGAGACTTCAGCCAAGTTTCAGTTTAAAAAAAAACCCCAAACCACTGTTTCTATCCCTCCCAGGGAGCTGGGCTTGTGTCTATAAACAACTCCTCCATGCTGAGATTTACAAGCAGGTGTTGCTGAAGCCACGCTCAGAGATCCAGGAGAGCTCTGGGGACACTCCAGGATTTGGGAGTAGGCTGGAATTCCTCTCAGGGAGGGGAGCTGAGCATTCCCAGGTGTGCAGAGGGTGGGGTTTTCCCTGCTCACCGTCTCCAGTCCGTGTGGTAGAAGTGGTTGGCGTAGCTGACGATGCTGAAGGGGTAGTTGAGGTTGCTCTGGATGACGCGCCGGCCGGTGCCGTCAGGGAATGTGCATTCCAGGTGTTTGGTGCCTGTTCCAACACAAAATATTCCTCATCCCACTGGAAATGCCACACCAAATATGTTCTTGGTATTTCACAGACTCACAAGGATCACAGCACACCCCAACAATCCCACCCTGGGCATCCCTGGCAGCTCCTGGAGCTCTGGCAGCCTTGGGGCCGTGCCCATTCCCTGGGGAACATGGGCAGTGCCCAGCACCCACTGGGGGAAGAGCCTTTTCCTGATTTATCACATTTTGAAACAGCTTTTCAGCCTGAAGATGTAGAATCATAAAATTCAGAGTTGGAAAAACTCCCTAAGATCAAGTCCAGCCATTCCCAGCACTGCCAAGGCCACCACTGCTCCATGTCCCCATGTGCCACATCCACAGAGCTTTTAAATCCCTCCAGGGCCAAGGACTCCATCCGTCATTGCCCTGAGCAACAACATTTTCCATGAAGAAATATTTCCTAAAATCCACTCTGGCACAACACTGGAGCTCACTGGCCTGAAGACACCCAGGATTTTCCCCTGAGGCTCAGTGTGACCTTCTCTGATCCATCCTTGGGGACATTACCTGCGTCTGCCCAGCACAGCAGCTTGGAGAAGGGGTCAAAAGTCAGGCCATTGGGCAAACCAATGTCTGTGTGCACCAGAACCCTCCTGTTGGCTCCATTGACAGTGGAAGTTTCGATTTTGGGAGCTTCACGATTCCAGTCCGTCCAGTAAAGGTTGCTTGGGAAATAATGCACAAACAGGACACAAGAGTAAGGAGTGGTGGGAGATTATCCTGGTTCTTGCCAGCAGCAAGGTCTGTTTTTTCCCTTACCAGTGCCTGAACCATCTTTATTTGATTAGGCAAAAACCTCTCCAAACAAAGCAGAGCGATATCAGACACGTTTATGACCCAAACTGTGGCTCCTTGATGAGGGCGAGTCTGAGGAGCAGCACATTTTGTATCCCAACAGCACCCTGGAGGCACAGCTCTTCAAAATAATCTACATCCTGATACTGGAACAGCAGCTTTAGCCAGATCTCAAATAATTCAATAAAAAGAGGGGCTGGGGAGCAGAGCCAATCCCTCCTACAGGACAAGGTCAGGACGGGGCCTGTAGCAGGCTGAATTGCTGCTAACACAGTCCAGGGTAAGGAAGCAAAAAGGAACTTTGCATAACATCCACAGATGTTTAATTCAGCCCCGTGGTGAGATGATTCTGTCCCAGCAACCACACATGGAGAGTCTGAGTTTCTCTCTGCCCAGGGGCCTGGGGCAGTACAAAGATGAGGGCCAGGCAGGGAATAGGGAGGATGTGGAAACCCAGGGAATATTTCTGTGTCTGCTCTGGGGTGCCCTGAGCCCCAGGGGAGCTCTGACTTTGATCCTCATCCATGGAGAAAGTTTCCCTGACTTCAGGGTAGGCTGGAATCTACAAAAAATGTGAAATAGGTTATAGAGAGTAGTGTAGGTGTGTCACAGGGTGAGAAATTTAGGGTTTGGGATTTTTAGCATGTCATAGATGGAGGCAAGATGGAGGGCACCGGGTGTCATCCTGGGTTTCTTGTTCATGCTTCTTCTTCCTCCTTCTTCATGGGTTTGAGTGGCATTTTGTAATTGGGCAGAAAAGTCTCACTGCAGGCTCTGTGGGATCAGTTATTGGGTTAAAAGGGAAAATAATCTAGGGGTCAGTTCTTAATTGGATAGTTTAGTCTTAAAAGACTTTGTACCAAGAGATTGTTGGCCATTTTGTGCCTTCTAATGAAAAGCTGCGAACTCACAGTAGTGAGACTGTTTTACTGATAAGAAACAATACCCCAAAACCCAGCCTCTGGTCACATCACTTCTTGTGTCTCCCAAAACCAGGGAATGTCCCCCCAGGGTGTCCACAGGAGCCTTGGCAAGGCCAAGCTCTGCACCTTTGTCCTGGATTGCCAAGCAAATTGTATCCTATTTGCCATCTGTATGGCAGTTGTCTTCTGCTAAGTGGGCAGTTTTCCTTATCTCTTCCACAACTGGGGAGATGCCACGGACATATTTTATGAAAAATCTTTTTGCTAAGATTCGCCTCTTGAGAAGCTGAGAGACTTTAGAAACTAAATGTAAACAATAATTATCTCCTGCTGTAGAATGTAACAAGTGCATTTTTGATTTGTCTCACGGTTTTTAATTAATGGCCAATCACAGTCAGCTGTCTCAGATTTTCTAGTCAGTCACAAGATTTTATTATCATTCCTTTCTATTCCTTGCTAGCCTTCTGATGAAATCCTTCCTTCTATTCTTTTAGTATAGTTTTAAGATATCATTTTCTTTTAATATAATATATATCATAAAATAATAAATCAGCCTTCTGAAACATGGAGTCAAGATTCTCAT
>JAWWMQ010000301.1:59779302-59796841 GCA_035047885.1 Chlorospingus flavigularis | reverse complement strand
GCCCTGGCACAGGGTGCCCAGAGCAGCTGTGGCTGGCCCTGGATCCCTGGCAGTGCCCAAGGCCAGGCTGGACAGGGCTTGGAGCAGCCTGGGATACTGAAAAGTGTCCCTGCCACAGCAGGGGTGGAACTGGATGGGCTTTAAGGTCCCTTCCAACCCAAACCATGATGCCTTGCCTGGAATTTTATTGACTTTTCATATTTTTCACTACACTTGTCCTTTCCTTGCTCCAGACTTTTCCTACATAGCCAACAAGTTCATCACAACCCCATGATAATTATCACAGGTTCATTATCACCACCCAGTTAGCTGGCACAGAGCTCAACCCAAATCCTTTCAAATTTTCCAAAGGCAAGTTCTTGGACACAACTGATTTGAGTAGAATGATAGAGCTGCAATTCCCCAGCATCTGGAGCTGGAATAACAGTGAGATGCTTCTCCAGAGCTTTGGGATGAGCCTGCAATTATGGGACTGAAATAACCACTGGCCCTTTGCACTCACTGCATCTCCCTACTGCTTACAGGGGCAGCTGTGGGAGCATCCTGAAGCACAGGGATCCTTTCCTGGGAACATCCAAGTGCATCCCAGTGTGCTTTGCCTGGATTTTTGCTGGATTTTTTTGCCTGGATTTTTGATGCTCCCATGCTGCCCTTTATCCTGCCACTTCCAGAAGAGTTTCACTTTCATTTTCATTTCCAGGTCCAACTTCCCAGCAGCCAGGTCTCACTTGCTATCCAAGGCTGCAGGGGGGACAGAGTGCAGCCTTTGTCTCTGCCCACAGCAGGAGAGGAGGGCTTTGATTCCTGTGCAAAGCAGAAACCCTGCAGCATGGAATCACACGGGCTGGAGAAAACCCCTAAGAGGAGTCCAGCACTGCCAAACCCACCACTAACCCATGTCCCCAAGTGGTTTGTGAACATTTCCAAGGACAACGAATCCACCACTTCCCTGACAGCATCACCACACTCTGGAATCACCATCTGCTGGGATCTCCACCTGCTGAATTCCAACACTTCCCTGCTGGAACCAGCATCACCCACTGCTGCTCCTGCTGCCCCATTCAGTCTCCTTGGGAACCAGCCCCCCGAAATCCCCGGAAAGCAGCCGGCACTGGGTGCACATCACCGAGCAAGCTGCGGGCGGCTCAGGGCTGTCACCTACCTGGTGTCCCGAGGCTTCAGGCCGATGTTCTCATCCCTGCTCCGCGGTATTGGGACAGCACCGAGGCGTCCCTCGGCTCCGGCGTCCCTCGGCCCCGGCTGCAGGGCTGGAAAAGCCGGGATGGGCTCAAACAGCGCGGGTGGGTCTGTGCCAGCCGGGGAAGCGATCCCTGAGCCGGGCGAGGCCTCTCGGTATCCACCGGAGCCGGGAGCTGTTCGCAGCTGAGCTGTGCCTGCATCCACAGGGATGGCCGCCTGCACGGAAGGAATCGACGGTCCGTGAGGGACACCCGGACAGCCCCAGCCTGTAACGGGGATGTTCCCGGTCCGTGAGGGACACCCGGACATCCTCAGCCTGTAATGGGGATGTTCCCAGTCCGTGAGGAACACCCGGACATCCCCAGCCTGTAATGGGGATGGTCCCGGTCCACGAGGGACACCCGGACATCCTCAGCCTGTAACGGGGATGTTCCTGGTCCGTGAGGGACACCCGGACATCCCCACAGAGCCTGAAGCGGGGATGGTCGCGCACCCCGACTCTGCCTGCGGAGGTGCCCAGATCCCCCCGGCTCCTCCATGAGACCTCTCAGCGCTCCCCTCACGGCCCCTCTCAAGCCTTCGCTCCCCTCTCTCATCCTTCTCATCCCTTTCTCCCCTCTCCCCGTCCGTCTCTCATCCCTTACCGGCTCTCAGGGAAGGAGGGAAGGAAGGATGGCGGGCGGGCGGCGCCGCCAACCCAACAAGCAAAGCGGCAGCGGGGCGGGGGCGTCGCGCGGGTGATTGACAGGCGGCGCCGGCCAGTGGGCGCGGCGGGTGGGCGCGGCGAGGGGCGTGGCCGGCGAGGGGCCAATGGGGAGCGCGCGCCGCCGCCCCTCAAATCAGCGGGCTCAGCCGGCTGCCCCCGGCACGGAGTTGTTTGGCGGCGGGCGGGCGGGCGGTGCAGCCGGGCGGGCGGGAGGAGGAGGAGAAGGAGAAGAAGAAGAAGAAAGGGAGAAGGGGGGGTTCTCCCCTTTGTTGCATGGGGGTGTCCAGCCGGGGCTGAGGGAAGGCAGGGAGGGGGTCGGTGCCTCCCGCTGCCCCATGGCCCTCGCTGAGGGGGCGGCCGTGCCCTACGCCGTGGAGCTGGGGCTCACCGTGCTCCACACGGCGCTCTACGCCGCGCTCTTCCTCTTCGCCTACCTGCAGCTCTGGCTGCTGCTCTACTACCGCGAGCGGCGGCTAAGTTACCACACGCTCTGCCTCTTCCTCTGCCTGCTCTGGGCAGCCCTCAGGACCACCCTGTTCTCCTTCTACCTGCAGAATTCCCTGCAGGCCCTCCGCCTCCAGCAACCCTTCGCCCACTGGCTCCTGTACTGCCTGCCCGGCTGCCTCCTCTTCTCCAGCCTCTGCCTCCTCAACCTCTATTTCGCCGAGGTAAGTTTTGCCTTTTGGGCAAAACCCCTCCAAAATTCTCCTTCCCAAACCTCCACTCTGCGGGACAGCGGGGCTGGAAGCTCCTCTCCAAAGTTGGAGCGCCCTGGAGCCGAGGCTGTGGGGTGGGATGGGGATGTGAGCGCCCAGGTGAGGTCGGGGGGCGATCCTGAGGGGCCGATCCTTGGGGACGGCCTGAGGGGGTGCGGGGCTGTGCCCTGAATCCCGCCTGGAGGGGGGCACAGGGGTTGTGCCCTGAATCCAACCCTCGGTGCAGACTTTGGGACAGCCTGGGGGGATGCAGGGGTTGTGCCCTGAATCCAGGCTGGGGGGATGAGGCCCAAGGATTGTGCCTTGAATCCAGGCTGGGGGAGAAGCACAGGGATTGTGCCCTGGATCCAAGCTGGGGGGGCGGGGTGGGATTTGGGGGGGATGGTGTGAGCTAAAAGTGTGCCCAGAATCCCAGCATCAGGGATTCGGGGTGCAGGGCTGTACCCTGCCTGCACACCCCGCCTTGGGGGGGGACAGCACATGCCCTGAATTTGGGATTTGGGGGTGCGGGGACATGCCCTGCTCCCAGGTGGGCTTTTCCTCTTTGCAGCCCAGACCCACCGCGGGGTGTTTGTGTGTGTGTGTGTATGTGGGGGGGGCATCACTTGAGGGACTGTTTTGCATCTTTTTGGTTATTTTTTGATTGATTGCCGTTCTGCAAAGGGGACCAGAAAGTGGCAGCAGCAGGGGCTGCTCTGGCCTGGAGTGATGCCAACCATTACGTCACCAGCCAGAGCCTCTTCTGCTATTGTTGCTGCGCTCCCTCCTTCCCTCCATCGCTCCGCTGCGAACCCGGCTTGTTGTTCCGCAGCTTGTCAGACAAAAAAACCCCGAGATCCCTCACACAACAGCCCGGGGCAGCCCAGGGGGGCCCCTTCCCAGCGCCGGCATCGCTGCTGGGACAGTGCGGAGCCGCTTGTTATTGTCACCGAGCCGTGTCCCTGCTTTTCTGGGCTTCCCATCACTCGTGTGGTGATTTTTAGCCTCCTTTCCTTAGTCCTTCCACTTGCCTTTATCTCCTAAAGCCCTGGCTCTCCCCTCCCCATCCTCCTCCTGCATATTTTGTTTCTGCTCCAGTTTCTCTTGAGCAGCCCTTTGCTTCGCCTGCCTCCCGGTTCGCTGCCTATTTATGAAACAAGTCACCACTTTTTCCTTCCAGCTTTGTTGTTGTTGTTGGGATTCTTTGCTCTGCAGCTCTCAGCTGTTCCCCAGCCTCACAAAGGAATGGCTAGCACACAGAAATCTCTCCAGTGTGTCACCCACGGGAGTTATGATTTCATTTTCCCCAGGACACCAACATTCACATGACACTTGGAGCACTGGGGTTGTTCTGCTGTTCTGGTTCTTTTCCCCCCTCAATAAACACCTGGAGGCTTTGGGGGTGAGCTGCCTGTTGCAAAAGGTGTTGTTGATGGAGTGGCAGTGGAATAACAAATGGTGCATAGAGTGCACAAATCCATCTTGTCTGCTTAAGGGAGCCTGACCTCCCAGTTGCTCCAGCCAGGAGGGGTTGGTGTCCCTTGAAAGGCAGGGATTGTGTGCTCTGCTCCACAGAGTGGCTGGATTTCTGTTTTTCTCTAGGTCACTGGATTTGACAGCAGATTTGCCTCTCTGCAGGCTTGTTTAAAGGTCCTCTTCAAGTAAATCCAAATAGATTGCCAGGCTTCTCCTCCTCCCACGGTATCTGTTTTGCAGTGAACTCTGCATGTATCCCACTTCTTTCTCCTTGAAGACCTAGAGCCAAGGGAAATCCTGTCTGAGGAAATAAGAGCTCTGAATCTGGAGTGGGGAAGGATAAAGTGACTTATAAAAATGGGTCTGCTTGCTCAGCTCCAGGGAGGGCCTGACACCTCCCTGGAACAACCACGAGGGGTGTCCATCACTCCGTGGGGTTTTTGGGAGGTCTCAGTGGTGAAGCTCCAGAGATTTGGAGGAAAAAGATGGAAATCCTGGAGCTTTTGTGGCTCCCATGATCTGGAGGTGACTGGTGTGTTTACTGGTGTGACTCCAGCAGAATGTGCCCATCCATTCCCAGTTTTTAAGGCCCACTTGGCAGCAGCCTGGGGAAGGACACTGAGTTTCTGCTGCCCTGGGGGTGGCATCCTGAGCTGAGATGCCCTCAGATAAAAGCAGGAGCTGCTGCTGTGCTGAGGGCCTGCCTCATTGTCCCTGTGCACAGAGCCTCCTTTGTGGAGATGCTGGAGAAATGGCATCTGGGCAAGAAAATGGCCTGTGCTGATATTTGAGCTGTTCTTGCTTGATTTGCAGAGCCCCTCAGGCAGCACAGAGGCTGAGGATGGAAAGGTGCTGAGGAAGGAGCTCCAGGGAACAGATACCTGTGGGGAACTGGCATTACTTAACACTCCAAGCTATTTCAGGGCTGAAATTCAAATTTGCTGAGCTGCCTGGTGTTCCTCCTTTCTGTGGGGACAGGTTGTCCTCTTCCTATCCCATGAGATTGCTGAGGGGATGCAGAGACCTGACAGAATCAGTGTGGGATGTGTATTTATTTTTCATAGAATCCCAGAATGGTTTGAGTTGAAAAGGACCTTAAAGCCCATCCAGGGACACCTTCCACCATCCCAGGGTGCTCCAGCCTGGCCTTGGGTACCAGGGATCCAAGGACAGCCACAGCCTCTCTGGGCACCCTGTGCCAGCCCCTCCTCACCCTCCCAGCCAGGAATTCCTTCCCAGTCTCCCATCCATCCCTGCCCTCTGGCAGTGGGAGCCATTCCCTGTGTCCTTTCATTCCATGCTCTTGTCCTCTCCAGCTCTCTTGGGATGCTTTTTCCACCTGGAACATCCCTTTAGTTTGGGAGCATCTCTTCCTTTCTACTTCAGCCTGTACCAGAAGGAGTCCTTTCCTGGCAACCTGGAGTTCAGAGTCCCATCAGGTCACAATTCCTCAGATCCACTCCCAGTCTTGCCTCAAGAGCTCTGATGTCCCACCTAGGATGCTCCTTTGCCTTTGGAGTAGCTCCTGTGCTGCTTGAGCAATGCCACCTTTCCCAAGTGGCTGCAACTTCTGCTTTTCCCCAGCTCTTTGTCAGGACCATGGAAATGGAAATACATGGAAGGAGCTCAGGGGATTTAGCCTGGAGAAAAGGAGGCTCAGGAGGGACCTTGTGGCTCTGCAGAGCTCTCTGACAGGAGGGGACAGCCAGGGAGGCTTGAGCTCTTCCCAAGGGACAAGAGGAAATGGCCTCAAGCTGTGCCAGGGGAGGTTTAAATGGGATATTTGGGAAAATTCCTCCATGGAAAGGAGCTGCCAGGGAGGTTTGGAGTCCCCATCCCTGAAGGTGTCCAAGGACCCCCTGGGGGTGGCACTCAGAGCTCTGGGCTTGTGACAAGGTGGGAATCAGCCACAGCTTGGACCTGATGGCCTTGGAGGTGTTCTCCAACCTAAATGATTCTGTGAAGTGCAGCCACAACAACCTTGATCTTAAAGACCTTCTTGAGCCCTTGGCAGCCCTGGCTGTCCTGGGAACCAGCAGGGATGGGTAAGGAGTGCTGGCCTGGTGGGGCTGGTGCTGTGGGTGCGTTTCTCTAAGTGCTGCCTGTGAGGAGATGCCATCAGCCCCCTTCATCCCTTCCTGCTCTAATTGCACTGCAGACAGGCATGGAGAGAGCATCCAGCCTGGGAGGTGTTTGTCTGTACTCTCCTGGATCTTCTCAGATGGAAAACTGGGAAAACCCATCCTTTATTTCCCTCTTTCACCTTCCCTGTGCTGCAGCCACCTGGCAGTGCCCTGTGCTCAGAGGGACAGCTGGGGAGGGATCTCTGAAACTCCAAACTGCTCCATCCCATGGCTGGTGCTTCCCATGTTTCCCAGAGGAACCAGCTGGGCACCAGCTATTCTGGGAAAGGAGGGAACATGCAGAGTTCCAGCCTGTGTTCAGGATGGCATGGAATCATCTGGATATTAATGTGAGGATGGTGAGAGATCCTTGTGGACACTTCCAGCTTTTCCTCTGTGGGCTGAAGCTGGGGTGTGCACACGTGGTACAAGGTGTGGTCCCAAAATAGTCTGTGCTGTGCTCCATCATTGTGTGGGGAGCAGAGGGATCTGTGTGGGGATGCTCCAGCAGCTGAGCTGTGTTGGGGCAGGGCATGGCTGTGTCTTGTGTCTGCAGAGCCCAAATTTGTGTTTCTGAAGCAAAAAAAGAATTTAATTCCGGTGGACAACAGCAAGTTCCTGGATCTTTCAGATCTGCTGAAAAGTAGCTTGGTTTTGGTCCAGCCTGAGTGCCTCACTGTGAGGTTTAAGGTTTAAGATCCTGGCACTGGGAGTGGTGCTTGGATTCATCTGTGGCATCGGGGATGTGTCACTTCCCTTAGCAGCTGTGACACCTCCAGTGCACCTTCTGAGGGTGAGTGTGTCTCTGAACACACCCTGGGGGCTCTCTGGGCTGTGATGTGAGCAAGGGAATCACTTTTATGGGATAAACCCACCCAAAAGCCTCCAGCATCACAGAGGGCTTTGGGGTCTGTAGCTCATTTCAGCCTCACCCTCTGGCTGATGAGGAGTGCTCAAGGGATCCATGGCTCTGGGAAGGCACCTGAGTGTTCCAAACTGCTGTGAAGGATTTGTTCAGAGTAAATCTTCCCAGTCCTGCTGCTCTGTGCTGCTGAGACCTCTGTTCCCTCTTTTCATGCTGGATTTCTGGAGCTGGGCTCAGCTCAGATTTGAAGGAACCGTTCAGTTTGCAGGGATTGCTGCTCACAGCTTGGCCTATGCACCTGCTGAAGCACAGGGGTCTATTTTTCCTGTGTTTCTGAAGAACAGGATTGCTCCTGAGCTCTCTGTGCTGGGTTTTTCACAGCATAACCCTCTGCCTGAGCTCTCCTTGTGCTCTGGGAGCAGCAGAGCACCGTGCAGGAGGCTCAGAGCTCATCTCAAGGATAAGAACCCAGAGTCACCCTGTGCACTCTGCTGGTGGCACCTCCTGACCCAGTCCCTGGGAAGGAAAAGCAACCTTCAGATAACTTATCAGCCTTAATAACCAAAACCACCAAAGCAGAGGTGGCTGTTCCCTTCCTGAAGTTATTCCTACAACTATCCAGGGGCTAATAAAAGTATAAGGCTGGAGCTGTGGTCTCCCTCTGCTTTCCATGGCAGCAGGCCAAGCATGAGGCTCAAATTGCTGTTGCACTCTTAACCCTGACTCAGCTTTGTGTGCCTTCATCCCTGGGGCTGCAGGGGAAGGTTTGGCAAGAGTGTCCTGCCCAAAAGAGCATCTTCTGTGAGCCAGGGGCACTTCCCTGCTCAGCTGAGGGGCTGGGAACACGACATTCCCAGCTGGGACACAAACCAGGGGCTCTGCAGGGCTGTCCAGAGGTTACAGCAGGAGTGCAGATTGCTCAGTGATTTCCAGGCTGCTGGGATGGGTGCAGAACCAGCAGGAGTGCAGATTGCTCAGTGATTTCCATGCTGCTGGGATGGGTGTTCAACCAGCAGGAGTGCAGATTGCTCAGTGATTTCCATGCTGCTGGGATGGGTGCAGAACCAGCAGGAGTGCAGATTGCTCAGTGATTTCCAGGCTGCTGGGATGGGTGTTCAATCAGGAGTTCCCCAGCTGGATGTCACCAATGTCTGTTTTGACAGGACAAGGGGAAACAGCCTCATGTTATGCCAGGGAATATTTAGATCCTAACTGGATGTTAGGAAAAAATTCTTCACTGAAAGGGTGGTGAGGTGTTGGAACAGGCTGGTCAGGGCAGTGGTGGAGTCCCCAGCCCTGGAAGTGTTCAAAAAACTCAAAGTGGATGTGGCACTTGAGGGCATGGTTTAGTGGTGAATGTGGTGCTGCTGGATTAATGGTTGGACTTGGTGACCTTGGAGGGCCTTTCCAGCCTCAGTGATTCAGTGATTCCAAAGTGCCTGAATGTCACCCTCAGCAAACAAGGGAGGATTCAGGGATATTTCTGTTCTGGAGTCACCATGTGGCCCAAATGATGAGTTTTAGGGCTCAGAGTGGATTGTGCCACACTCCTGCCCTTCTGTGTGCCAGGACAAGGGGACAGAGAACATTCCTGAGGCTGGATACCTCCCTCTGCTGAAGAAGCACATCTCATTCCTCACTCAGTTAAACTCATCCTCTCTCAGCAAGAGGAGCCAGGCACTGGAAGTGGCTCTTGGAAGGGGATCACTGAAGCTGCCCAATGTCCTTTGAAATGCTTGGAAGCACTGCAGTGGCTCAGACAGCCCTCAGATCCTGGAATGGCTCTGGAAATCCCCTTGGCAGCAGCCTGATTCCTGAAGCTCGTGTGCCATTTCTGCCTCAGTGCTGACTTGGAAGCAGGAGCCAAGGAATCCCACCAGGATAAAAGCTGCCTGAGGATGCCAGGGAGGAGATGAGTGATCCTTCACTGCTGACAGGGAAAGCTCCTTGTGGGAGAAGGGAAACTGAGCCTCCACAGCTGAGCAGTGATCCCACAAGTGCAGGTGGGATCGCTCTGGATGTGTCTGTGCCTCTGCCCAAGTTCATTCAAAGTCTCCATTCAGAGCTTTGCCTGTGGCTGAATGGGACCCCAGCTCTGGGATCCTTCCTGGTGGGAGCTGGACACAACCCTAATCCAGTTCTGAGCAGTGTGAGCACAGGTTCCCTGTGCCTTTGCAGCAGGAATTCACATCTGAGCTGTGACTTGGGAGTATCTGCACCTTCCTAAACTGTCCCTGCTCCTCTCATGTGGAAATCCAGCATGGTTGAGGTCCTAAAATAGCCCAAAACATTGGCAAAAGGAGGTGTATTTTTGAAGGACTTTGAAGTGCTAAACTCCCTTCTTTTCTTGAAGCCTTCAAGGTGTGGTGTTAAAAGTGCTTGTCACAATATGGGGTGTTAAATATGTTTATGGTTGTTGGCAACCTGTATTTGGGCTGGGCTTGTACAAGGAGAAAGTGCCATTCTTTTGGGTCCAGAGCAAGAGTTGGTGCTAATAAATAATCCAGATTCCTTGGAGATGTCCAGCTGGGTTCTGATTTCCCTGTTTATCTCTTGACAAAGTTGAAAGGAAACCTAAATTAATCCTGTGCAAATCTTTCCTCCAGGTCATCTTCAAAGTGAAATGTGCAGCTGAATTCAACAAGTACAAGTAAGTGCTGCTGTCCTGACCTTGCCTTCAAAGCTGATCCCAGGGGAACTGGCTGGGAATGGGGAGGGTCAGCCCCAAAAGATGAACAGAGCTCTAATTCCATACCTGTGCTCTGAGAAAGGAGCAGAATTTCACCCTGGAGCAGGACTGGGAGCTTCAGGGGTGCCAGAGGAGCTGAAGCACCCCAGCTCCCCTGGGTGGACTCTTAGGGTCACTCTGAGCTGTCCCAGCCCAGCAAAGATCAGCAGAACAAGGCTTGAGCAACGGGGCAGCCCCAGGTTTGTGCAGCCCAGGTGCTTCCCAGGGAACCCCAGGGTGGAAAATGCAAGCTCCAGGGGCTCTCAGGAAAGGAGTTGCAGTGGTGGTGATGACTCATGGCTTATTGACTGGAGTTAATGCAGAGCTGGAGCAACACTTCAAATCTGCAAGATAAGAACCTGACTGTCAGAAGATGAGTCTTGTAACTCATGACTGCTTACGCTGCTCATGTGTTCTGAGAGCAGCTCCAACAAATCCTCTGCAGCCTTGGGCTGCCAATACAACCCCTGAAATGTGCTGGAATGCCTGAGCTGCCCAGCAAGCTGAGCCCTGGGAGGCTCTGCTGAGACAGGAGGGAGGTGCACAATGAACCTGGCCTTGTCTCACTGACCATTTTACCCCTTCATCATGTCTCCAGGGTCCTGCTGTACCTGGGCTCCATCCTCACCAGCCTCCTGTTCCTGGTTGTGAATTTAACCTGTGCAATGCTGATCCATGGAGAGGTCCCAGAGAAGCAGCTCAGGTGGACAGTCCTGGCCCGGGCTCTGGTCAATGACAGCCTCTTCATCCTCTGTGCCATCTCCCTGGCCTGCTGCATGTGCAAACTGGGAAAGATGTCTTCAGCCAATGTCTACCTCGAGTCCAAGGTGGGTAAAAGCCTTGGGAATTCCCTCTGG
Source organism: Chlorospingus flavigularis (assembly GCA_035047885.1). Classification (NCBI taxonomy): domain Eukaryota; kingdom Metazoa; phylum Chordata; class Aves; order Passeriformes; family Passerellidae; genus Chlorospingus; species Chlorospingus flavigularis. Next base: position 59,786,191 of record JAWWMQ010000301.1, on the reverse strand, counting down.
GACTGCTCAGCTGGAGCTGGGTGTGCTCACTCAGGGCAGTGCTGGCCTGGTGGCACCTGAGCTGCTCTGGCTCAAATTCTCCTTCCAGCGTGGAGGTGGCAATTCCTGCATTCCTCCCTTTCACAAGGTGCATGCTCCTGCTGTGGGAGTGATGTTTCCTGCGTGTTTTAGGGGAATACTTTGTCTGCACCTTTGGCATTACAGATTTATGAGCTGCTTCTGCTTTTCAGGCACAGAAAATCCCAGGTTTGCCTTGAAGAGAGAGTTCTCTCAGAGCAGCAGATGCAGTTTTGCTGTGTATTTACCTGTAGCAGATGTGTCATGATTCCCTGCAAAGGGGATCCCCCAGAAATCCAGATTTAGGTGGACTCTGCTTGGGTAGGATGAGATGTCCAGGGCGAGATGAGCATTTTGGAATGGGAGGAGAAGTTGCTGTAGGTCCTGTCCCAAAGCAGGACAGCTGAGGGTCTGAACACACACAGCTCTTTTCCAGCAGCTAGGAAAGTGGAAAAGCCACCAGGAATGTGGCAGGAGGCTGCAGTCAGTGTCCACCTGAGTGCCTGGAAACATCCAGAGGAAAAACGAGAGCACCTGAGCACAGCCAGCTGAAGCTGAGGCTTTCCCCAGGAGATGTGTGGCTCCTTAAGCAGCAGAGGGCATCGGTGGCCTCCTGGAATGCAGGGGGTGTGGGCTGGGTCTGGTGTCCTGCCTGGCTCTGTGACAGCTGTCCAGAGGCTGCAGGTTGCACCCAGCTCTGCAGTGAGGCAGGGGCAGAGGAGCTGCTCACACCCCTGCTGGCCTGGGCCTGCTGTCCAGCTCTGGCTGGCTCTGGGCACTCATTAACTCACCCAGTTCCCCCAGTGCAGGAACCTCCTCCCCTCACATGCCTGAGGCTGCCCCTGGGCTGTGTGCAACGTGCTCCAGGGAAGCCTCTGCTCTGCACTTGGATACTCACCCTGCTGAAGGTCTCTGCCTCCCTCCCCTGCTTTGGGGGCATCCTCTGATGTTGTGTGAGGGAAATTGCTGCAGAAGCAGGCTGGGAATGAGCAGAAATGTCACACAGATGCCCCAGAAGGTTGTCCTGCCCCTGAACTCAAAGGCACACAGCAGGGCTGGAGGTGGGAAGGTTGGAGCTGTGGGAAGGAGGTTGGACTGCAGCCAGCTCCTGTCCTGGGGTCCTTGTGAGCTGCAGATTTGCTTCAGCAGCCATTGTGCCTCATTGTGCTGCCCTGAGCACCACAGGCTCAGCTTCCAGTGGCAGCAGGATGTGTGCTGGGCTTCAGGGCTGTCACTTGTCTGTTGGCACCTCTCTCCTGCTGACTCTGAGCTCCAGATCTAGGAAAATAGAGCTGGGATGTGCAGCAGACCACTGGGATGAGCTTCCCCAGCAGATTCTCTGCTTAAACACAAAGGCAGCTCAGGTGCTGAAGGGTGTTTGCCCCTCACTGTGACTTGGTGCCTCCCAGCAGCCATTAAAGGGATTTATGGATGGATTTAACAAAACCTGGTTTGTCTCAGCATTTCTGAATGGTTTCAGTTGGAAGAGATCTTAAATCCCATCCAGTTCCACCCCCCTGCCATGGGTTACCTTTAACTATCTCAAGCTGCTCCAAGCCCATCCAGCCTGGCCTTGGACACTGTCAGGGATCCAGGGCCAGCCACAGCTTCTCAGGGCACCCTGTGCCAAGGCCTCAGCTCCCTCACAACCAGGAATTTACTCCCAATATCCCATCTAACCCTGCCCTCTGTCTGTTTGAAGCCATTCCCTGTGTGCTGTCCCTCCAGGCCATTGTGAATGGTCTCTCTCCATCTTTCCTGTGGGCTCCTTTCAGGTACTGGGGTTCAAGCTCTGGGTCTTTCTGCCCACCCCAAATACCTGAGCTCCTTTCTTAGAGCAGTGTTGGGGTGCTGGGTGGCTGCAAGCAAAAGGGCTGGGTGAGCACCTCTGCAGGGTCTGGGCTGTGAAGCAGAAGTTGATTTTCCTGCTGGTTGGTTGTTGGCCTCGTGGAGATTCCCAGAGGAAGGCAGGGGGTGGAACAGCCTCTCCCTGGACCCCCAGTTTGGAGCTGACTGCCAGGGACACTCCAGTGCCTCAGATCCTTCCCTGCTCCCAGGCAGCTCTGGCTGTGTGGCTCCTGCAATGAACTCATCACATGAGAAAGCTCTTAGCCAGCTCTGAATATTTTAGCAACAACATACAAATGTTCTGGGTCATTCTTGCCTGCACAGCTGCTCATGCATTTAAGGGAACGGGGAAGAACATCACAGCTCTGTATTAAAGCTCTTTTTATTTCTTCCTGTCCTAGGGAACATCTGTCTGCCAGGCTATTCTGGTGGGATCTGTAGTGGCCCTCCTGTATTCCTCAAGGGCTTGCTATAACCTGGTAGCTGTGGCCATATCTCCAGACAATGTTCCTGGTCCTTTTAACTATGGCTGGGACAACCTTTCAGACAAGGTGAGTGTGTGACCCCCCAAATCCAGAGCCAGTGAAGTGAGATGCAGTCAGTCCTTATCCTGTGAGGGTGAACAGGGGGTTTTGGGGGGTGTGTGGGTAGCTGAACCCCCACATGAGCTGCCTCTCTGCTCTGCTTGCTCTCTGCACCCAGCAAACTGAGTCCTCCTCTCCCCAGCCACTTCTTCAGGAAGGATTCCCTGCTCTTCCCTTCCAGCCTGCCAACTCTTCTTGTGAGGGAGAGGAGGGACAGCTCAACCAGAGCAGAACAGCAATGCTTAATTGGGCATGGCTGTGTGTGAGGGAGAGTCACTGGTGTGGGCAGGAGCTCCCAGTGCCCTGGTGGCACCCTCTGAGCAGAACCAGCCCACCCAAACCAGCAGCAGCACCAGGTGAAGGTCACTGTGCTGCTCTGGGGACTCCTGCCTTTGGAAAGGTTGCTCTGCACTCCCAGTTCCAGCTTCTGGGAGCTCTGTGGGTGGCTGGGATGACACAGACCCCTCTGCCTTGTGCCCACAGGTGCACGTGGAGGTGAGCAGTGAGGAGTACGTGGTGTTTGGAGTGGTCCTGTTCCTCTGGGAGCTGGTGCCAACCACTTTCGTGGTGCTGTTCTTCCGCGCTCAGAGACTGAGCCAGAACCTGGTAGGCCTGAGCAAGTCCCCCTGTGCTGGGAGGATGCCTGGGATGACTTTTGGGGAATGTTTTGCTTCTGGCCTAACTCCTTTCTCCTTGCAGACTCCAGCAGGGATGGTCAACAGCCACAGCTACAGCTCCAGGGCCTATTTCTTTGACAATCCCAGGCGCTACGACAGCGACGATGACTTGTCACGGCTCGGGGCCAGGGAAGGAGGGTAAGGAAGGGTTGTGCTGCTGCTCTGCTGCCCTCTGGGGCAGCACCAGAGCTCCTGGCTTCTGCTCCTAGGAAAAGCTTTGGTGGAAGAGGCAGCTTGGGTGAGGTAGATGGGGCAGGGAGCCTCTGACAGAGCTTTTGTTCCCTTGTGCAGCTCACAAGGAGTTGCTTTTATTGGGCAGAAGTGACCAGCTCAGACAGGTGGATGGTGCTCACAGGTGGTGACTGCAGACAGGAGGGCTGGGATCCATTTCAGAGGGCTCTGAAATGATCTCCAGAGGGGTTTCTCCACTGGGGAGTGAGAGCTGGTGGAGTTCTGGAAGGGAGCTGGGACAAAGCTCTGCAGGAAGTGCTGGTGTGGAGGACAATGGTCAGGTATCCCCAGCAAAACTCTTACAAGGCATCCTGGCAGCCCTGTCACCTGTCTGCATGGAATGGTTGGGGATGGAAGGGACCTTAGAGCTCCTCTTGTTCCACCCCCTGCCATGGGCAGGGACACCTTCCATTATCCCAGGGTGCTCCAAGCCTATCCAACCTGGCCTGAAACACTTTACTTCCTTTCCTCTTCACTTCCAAGTCCCTCACTGTTGGAATAAATCAGTTATTCCATTTCCTTCATGCAGAAAGCAAATTCTTTATTCACAAAGCTGATGTTTGTAGGAAATATCAGCACTGTGTTAAACCCAATTTGTCAGCAATGCAGTGAAATTCAGTTCACTGGTCAGTAAGGGCTATTGTATATGTCTATCAACTTTTCTCTCTCTAGATATGTTTACATTTTTCCTTTGTGGATTCTCATGGGACAAATCTTACTGTTTGCACAGGTGCATTTGTTTTTCATCCTCAGAATAGATTTGTGTTAAAGGAACCTCTGATTCTCAAAATAGCTTCACATGGCAACTTGCAAATTGCTTGTTAGCTGCACCTAGAAGAAATGACAGGCCAGCTTTGGCAATTTGATTTCATAAGGCCTTTCTTTTATAATTCTTCTACCTACCTGTCTACCACACCTCACTTGCTGCCCAGGGGTGTAGTGAGCAGTTCAGAGCTTCTGGCTCCTCTTGACCAGCGGGGCCTGGTGCTCTTCTCTCATCAAAGGCAAGTTCCTTGGAGATACTGTACCTTCAAACTTCAACCCCCTGACCAGTGCTGGGAGCAGAAGTCTGGAGGAGCCAAATTATTCATCCCTAAACACTCCATGCCTGTTATTTTTTTCTGCCTCTCCTGCAGCTTGGGCACCTCTCAGTCTGTTTTTTCTGTCTCTCCTGCAGCTTGGCCACCCCTCAGTGCTCGGGCTGCTACGGTTCCCTGGCTGGCACCGACGGCGCCGCGGACAGCGCGCCCTTGCTCTGCGCCGCCGGCGGCTCGGAGAGCAACCAGCACCAGCACAGCTCCCACACAACTGCCCCACACAACTGAGGAGGCTCCCTCTCTCTTCCCAGAGTGGCACTCATGTATAGGATTGTAACCTGGTTTTTCCTCTTTTCCTCCTCTCCCCCTGAAGCATTAACTCATGACACAAACATTCCACTACTGCCGCAGCCGTGCGGGACCGAGCCCGGGGCTGCGGGCACTGCAGTCAGAGAACTGTGACTTTAAGGTACCATGTAGCAAAGTGAAGCTGAACTCTCTGGAAGCTTTTTTTTGTTTTTTTTTCTTGGTCTGGTCTTCAAGATGTTGGCAGCTAAATGCACCAGAGCTTCCTCACTAGAAAAGAAACATCAAATGCATATTTGCACTTTTATCTGCACACTTGGAAGGAACGGATCTCGCTTGGGCCGTGCGTGGCCTGAGACTGTTCTAGTTACTGTTTTTATTGCACATCCGGAGCTGGGAGAGGCACTGTCTCCTGCAGAGACGTGTTCCCTGAAGGACTCTGCATCCTGCCTCCCTGGGAGCAGGGGGCTCTGTCTGGGCAGGGCCCCCGGTGCTGGATGCTGGAGTTTTCTGTGCCATATTCCCACCTGGCAGGGCTGGGTGAGCCCTGGGGCTCGGGGGGTCCCACCTGGGCCTGTGGCTCAGAGCTGAGGGAGGTCACTGTTCCTGCTGGCCCGTGGCACAGGGACAGGGCTGCCTTGTCCCTGCAGGGAGAGGCTGGAGCTGGCTCAGCACGAGTGTGTGTGCAGGAATGTGTGTGAATCCAGGGCTGCTGCACCCCCTGGGTGCTGGGAGCAGCCCTGCTCCCCCCCCTCCTTGCCCACAGTGGGGCTCCCCTCTTCCCCCTCAGTATTAAATTGCATTTAGCAGATAACCAAGAGTTTTAACCTGAAGCGAATGTGAACTGCTGGGTCCCCACTGAGGTGCAGGGGGTGTGTGGCTGCCTGTGGAACGTTGCTGTTGCTGAAGGAAGGAGCAGAAAAACCACAGGGATGTGATCCTTGTGCTCCTTACTCTGCCCTCCCCATGGACCTTGGGCAGGGTGGGAGTGCTGGGCCAGGCTGGGACAGGTCCCTCTGTCTTTCCTTAACCAAAATAGCCAAGTTTGACCTGGCCTGGGCTCTTTGGAGATGAGGCTTGGTGTTATTCCTGAGGATGAGCAGAGCAGCTTTGGCTAAAGGCACTAGTGCAGGGAGGGAGCTGCTCTGACCATGGGGCAAATCCACCCTGGGACTGCTTTTAACCTGCCCCGTGCTGCTCCAGCCCTGGTGTGACACTGGGGACAGGGAATGCTGTGCTGGGACAACGCCTGGGAGCTGTGAGAGCAACCCCAGCCTGGGGCATCCTCTCCTCACCAGCCTGGCCCCCTCAGCCCTGGGGCTGTGCTGAGCTCGGTGTCACTTGTCTGTCCCCCTGCCCTGGCCCCGTGTGTGCCCTGTGCTCTCCCTGCTCACCTCCTGCTGGCCCAACAAAGCAGCAAGTCCTGGCTCTTTTTGGAGAAGGCAAAGATGGGAACTGAGCACAGCCCTGAGCCAGAGCTCCAGCCCAGCTGCTCCCCTGTCTCCTGGCAGGAACAGGCTGCTCCATCTCAATCCCTGCTTGGTTTATGGCAAAGCTGGTGAAGGGCCAGGCACTGCCACCCTTCCTTCTGCTCCCATAAGCCTCCAAAGACAGCAAGTGACACTCGTGGCCCCTGTTCTTGCTTAAATTCCAAAGCACTAGGAGCACTTTAAGTTTTACTTTGGAGGGAAAGGAGTGTAGTGCAAAAAAAAAAAAAAAAGAAAAAAAAAAAGAAAAATTAAAAAAAACTCTACAAAATCCAAGGGCTACAGGCTCGTTGTTCCTCTTGCACTGAAGCACACAGCCACACTATGATCTTCCTGGGATTTTGGGAGGGCAGGTCAGGGCAGTGAGCCTGGTTGCTGATGGGTTTGGGGGTTTTCTCCTCTGTCTGGACTGACAGCTCCTGCTGGGGCTGCTCCTGTGTTTTACTGAACTCATTTATAGCTCAGAAGTTACAAGGACTTTTTTAATGCATAGTTGCCTTTCATTAAACTTTCTTTTGGTTTTGTTTTTTTTTTTTTTTTTTGTGGGGTTGTTTTTTGGGGTTTTTTTGGTATGGTTTAACAGTGTTCTGGCTTTGCAGGTGGGCAGCAGCTGCTGCCCCAGGAGCTGTGGCCAATGAATGTACCTATTTGTTCTTCACTAA
>JAWWMQ010000301.1:59685390-59698729 GCA_035047885.1 Chlorospingus flavigularis | reverse complement strand
TAATATATAATATGTATCATGTTTATATTTATATTTATATTTATATTTATATTTATAGTATTCATTTTTATATACACAACTTTTATTTTCAGCTTTAATTTAACCCTGATTTATTACCACACAAATCATCTCACTAAACCCCACCATCCACCCCTCCAGCTTCCCTGCCCAACTTTTTGACCATTTCTAGCAACAAATACCCAGAGGCTGAGTGCAGGCAGCTCCATGCATTCCCATTTATCCCAGCCAGCTTACCTCATGGAGCAGGAATCTGCTGGGACAACCAGGGTCACATGCAGGGGACAAGAGGCAGCACAGCCTAAATGGAGGAGTTCCCCTGGTATTTTGGAGCAAGGTTGAGGCTCTGAGGTTTATTTATGGTGCATTAGCAACTCTCTCAGCTGGAAGCACTCAGGGAGGCCAGGAGGAGGCTCTGGGCCAGGCTGGGATTCTGGAAGCAATCCTGGAATCATCCCAGGGCTTGACCATCTGATAGCAAAGAGACTTTTTATAGCCCCTCAGTCGTTCCTGATGCTCCCAGCGGGATAGGAAGGATCCAGGACAAGTTTTGGGCAGCTGCTTGGAAGCAGCACATGGCTGCAGGGGGTGGAGCAGGCAGCACAGCCTGGGGATGCCAGCAGTGATCCTATGGATGAAGAGAAAATTCCTCCCTACTGCCTCCATCCACAGCCTCCAGGACTTTGCAAACCCACCAAGGCAGGCAGGGAATGGCTTCAAACTGGAGATTTAGGGATCTTGGGAAGGAAATCCTGGCTGGGAGGGTGGGCAGGCCCTGGCACAGGGTGCCCAGAGCAGCTGTGGCTGCCCCTGGATCCCTGGCAGTGCCCAAGGCCAGGCTGGATGGAGCTTGGAGCTTGGGACAGTGGAAGGCCCATGGCAGGGGGCTGGAATAAGATGAGCTTTAAGGTCCCTCCCAACCCAACCCATGTGGGATTCCAGGACTCCAGGAGTGGTTCCTGTCTCTCTGACAGGAGCAGGGGAGAGCACAGGGTGTCAGACACATCTCACCATTTTGATCTCCCAGTTGACATTCCACTGTTTCATGTTGCTGAAGCGCCAGGTCTTGACGGCGTCGCCCGTGCTGGCGTCCATGCGGATCAGCCGGTTGTAGGCGATGCCGATCAGCTCATCCTTCTTCCCACCCTGGAACCTGGCACAGGGATTGAGAAAAACAGGTCAGACACACAAACCCAGCAGCTGAGTTTACTTGTAAAATCGTTTTTACAAATCACAGCAGCTCATGTTTTTAATTTCAGCTGCAGCGCGACTTTCCCCGCCAAGGATGTGCACAGGGATGTCCTTGCCCATGGCAGGGGGTTGGAATGAGATGAACTTTGAGGTCCCTTCCAACCCAACCAAATCCAACTTAATCCAACCCAATCCAAGGCAGCCCAACCCAACCCAATTCAATACAACCCAATCTAACCCAACCCAATCCAATGCAACACAATCCAACCCAACCAAACCCAATCCAATGCATCCCAACCCAATGCAACCAAACCCAACCCAATCTAATCCAAGGCAACACAACCCAACCCAATCCAGGGCAACACAACCCAATGCAACCAAACCCAACCCAACCCAACCCAGCCCAACCCAACCCAAGGCAATCCAACCCAACCTAATCCAATGCAACCCAATTCAACCCAATCCAAAGCAACACAACCCAATCCAACCCAACCAAACCCAACACATCCTATCCCAGCCCAACCCAACCCAATGCATCCCAACTCAACCCAACCCAGCCAAACCCAACACAACTCAACCCAACGAATCCAAACCCAACCCAACCCAGCCAAACCCAACCGATTCCACAATGATTCCAGGGTATTTAACCCACTCCCTGTACCCATGAAGGAAACTCCTCCAGCCCAGCCCAGCCCAGCCCCGCAGCCGCACCCACCTCGCGTTGAAGTGCGTGATGCCGAACTCGGGCAGCGACTGCCAGGCTTGGATAAAGCGCATCTTGGCCTCGATGAGGCTCATCTGGGCCACGTTCTGGTGAGCCTCCAGGATGCGCGCCGTGATCTGCGGGCGGCGAGACACAGCGGGGTCAGGGGACAGGGGACCTCGGTGCCACCTCCGCTGCCACGCGCGCGGGAGTGGCCGCGGAGCCGAGCGCGGATAATCGATAATTCCTCCCCTGAGGTTTTGTTTCAGCTCCGACTGCTCAGAGCCCATGTGGAGATTCCCATCTCCACATACAGGAAAGCAAATATAGATCAGAGCTGTCTGACCAGAGATGTTCACATTCCCACTCATGCTCTCGGGAACTTTAAGGATGTGAGGAAACAACAAGGCAAATTTGTGGTGCAGGGTTTCCAGTTTCACCCCATAAGTCACTGGGGACTGTTATAAAAACCTACCAGGGCCCAAGTGTCACGGGGAGGGTGCAGGTTTTGTTAGTGCTTTCACCGCTGCTCTCGAAACCAAAGGGGTTCTAGATTAAGTTTATTTTATCTTAATTTTATTGTTGCTGTCACTTACCAAGTCTCTTACATAGCCTGGCTGAAGATGGCAAGGCGAAATGAAAAAATAAAAAAAAGAAAAGGAGGCAGAAAGAAAAAAAAGCAATCAGAAATATGGCAACAAAGCAAAGAAAAAGTGTAAATTAACTGCAAACCAAAGTTCAAGCAAAAAAAAAAAAAATCAAAACAAACCACATGCACAATTCCTTAGGTGGAAAAGCAGCCAAAGGGAATGTGAGCAGGGACAAGCGAGCAGAGAGTCACCGCTCACGCCGGCCCTGCTGGAGCCCTGGAGCGATCCCAGCTGGGCCCTGGTGTTGTGGAGAGATGGTTTTGGTCCTCAGATGGTTTGGGATGGATTTCAGGAAAAGGTTCCTCCCCAGGAGGATGCTGGGCACTGGCCAGGCTCCCCAGGGAATGGGCACTGCCCAGAGGCTGCCAGAACTCCTGGGGGGTTTGGACAGTGCTGCCAGGGATGCCCAGGGTGGGATTGTTGGGGGTCTGGACTCTGATCCTTGTGGGTCCCTTCCCACTCAGGACATTCTGTGATTCCTGCTGGGGGGTGAAGGGGAGGGGAAGCTGCCAGGTCAGAGGTGGGTTCATGGCCTCACTGTCCTCTCCATGTCTCTGCACAAACTCAAGGCCACTCTGGCTCGGGAAGCTCGAGGGGAAGCTCAGGAGCTCACTCTGAGCTCAGCAGATCTTTCTGTTTGGGATATGTGGAGAAATTACTGGGATGCTGCTTGGGATTACAAGCAGATGAAGGTAAAATCAGCTGTGCTTCTCAGAGATGTGTCTGCTCTTGCTGGCTCTGACACCAAACTCTGGCAGGGCACCTGGGAGCTCTGAAAATCCCTAGTTTGGGTCAGTTTTTGTTTGTTTTCATTTAGAATTTGGTGCTTCCAATCCCAACCTGCCAACCCTACGCTGCTGCACGTGGAGACAAACATCACCCCAGTGGGTTTGGGTCTGGTGAGGACCCAGAGCCTCCATAAATCCACAGCCAATTCCCATTTCAGCACCTCCTGTGGGGTGCACAGCCTCCTCCTCCTCCTCCCCCTCCTTCCCTGTGCCTCAGAAGGACCCTTGTGGTCAAATTCCTGACATTCCTGCAGCCTCCATCCCTCATTCCTCTCAGCAAACATCTTCTGCTGCTCCAAGCTTTGCCTCTGGCCACCAAGGAAAATCCTAAATTCACTGCTTAGCTGATGCCTGTGAGGGCCCTGGTGTCCACACCATGGCCACATCCTGACTGGGATCATCCCCATCGTGCTCATCCCCACAATTCCATAGATTTTATTTTTATAACCAGGATACCTGCACAGTAAGCAAATTTTCCAAGCTAATATTTTTCCAGGTGCCTCTGTTTTCCCAGAAACCTAGAAAGTATTTTATATATATAAATATATATATCTATATATGTATGTTAAAATAGTATATTTATGCAGCCTCTCCTCCATCCAAGGGGATATAAAGGCTTATTCAGGAGAATAATAAGGGCTATATAAAATATAACTCCACTGCCAGGAAATCATCGTGCTGTGCCAATAAAAAGTTATATTTTTCCGGCTTCTCTGACTTGCAGCCTTCTTCTGGGCTTGGAGAAATCATATCCAGCCCCAGCCAGCAGCCTGAAGGATTTAAGTCACCAAAAGGCCACGGAGCAATGCTTTCCTTATTTTTGCTGCTGTTCTGACATATAATTCTCTTTGAGAGAATCCTGCATTTATTCCCAGAGCGGAACAGTTCAGCCCTGTCAGGCAGGGATGGGACGGAGCGTGGATGGAGTTCAAGCACGAGTCACAGCAACTCAAAACTGAAGCAATGTTCCAAGGACTGGCATTTGGAAGCAGTGGAAAAGCAAAGAGAGAAATATGCAAACCGTGTTACAGCCAAGTGTGGATAAAGCACTGCAAGCAACTGCAACTCTGCTGATCCCGGGGATTTCTCCATGGATTCTGTGCAGGGGAAGGGGTTTTAACCCCAGCACCGGGCAGAGATGGGGCAGCTGGAGCCAAACCATTATCAGCAGGGGCCAAACCATTCCCAGAATGTGTTTAAAATAAACATCAACCAATTTCAGATGCATTTCCAATTGAAGGTTCCCCGCCGTGTCCGTGCACTTCACACAGCACGTGGCACAATCCCGGTGCTGGGTGCCATCCCCAGGTGCTGGATCCAAACCAAACCCTTCAGTCCCACCTCCTTTTAGTAACCACGTGCATCCCAGTGAGTGAGGACATCCAAAACATCCAAACCACGCCGTGTTAAACACCAGCCACCGCCGGGACGCGTGTCCAGCCCAGCCAAGGCCACCAGCAGCACCTACCTGCTTGTTCTTGTACTTCTTCAGGTAGCGAGGAGACACCAGGCACTCGGGGTTGATGTCAGTGTTGATCTGCTCTGGGATGAGCTGCGGGTCTGGGTTCAAATGCTGCATTTTCAGGAAGGACAGGATGTTCTGCACTTCCATGCCGTAGGAGCTGTCGGCCATGGTCTTGCCCTTGGAGGCCAGGCGGCAGGCGGCCATCCAGCTGGCGTACTGCGTCTCCTGCCCCCCAAAACAGGGACACGTGTCTGTCACAGCCATGGGGGGACCACCAGAGCCCTCAAAAAACACCCCATGGCGACCTCACTCCCCTCCCAGCCTCAGGAGACTCCAGCATGCACAAAGACAGGCAGGAACCCAACCAACGTGTGGCCAAAAACCACACGACAAAGTCAAAGCTGATTTTCTGCTCTGAACTTCTAGGAAAAGTAGGCAACCCCTGACAAGGGGAGAGAAATGATGCATCTGACTCCATCTTATCAGAAGGCTAATTAATTACTTGATTATACTAAATTATTCTATATTATATCGCACTATATTACATTACATCTAAACTGAATCTGCACAAATCACCCAACTCAACTCCACTGCCCAGAACCTCGTGAGTGTCTGCTGACCCACAGCCTGCACATGCCCTTGGCCCTGATAGGCCAAGGAAACAAAACACCATCACTCTGGGTAAACAATCTCCCCATTGCATTCTGCTTTGGCACAACACAGGGGCAGCAAATGAGATAAGAATTGTTTTGATCATTCTTTTCTCTGCTTCTCTCAGGTTCAGAGAATGTGAATCCCACATGGTAACACTCCAGAGCTCCGTCTCTACAGGATGACAACAAGGGCACATTTCATTCATCCTTGATTCACATGTTTATAGGTTGGAAATAAAAATGTTGGAATGCACAAATCTTTCTGGGATGCCACTGAAGGATTTCTTTGGAGGAACGGCTCCAGAATTAGACACGGTTCACATCCATAACTGCTTGGAGCCAATTGTCTGGAGCTGAGTTTATCTTGCCAGCAGTTTCTGGATGCTTTCCTGAAGGGGACTTGCTGCTTTGTTTGGGCAGGGAGCCTGGCAGCCTTTGTAGATGTGTCTGTGACACAGATCCAGAAAAAGGAGAGTGTCAACCATTCCAGATAATCTCCTGTAGGTCCCCTAAAATCAATCCCCAAAACAGAATTGAGTGGGAAGGCTGCAGTATATATGACGATGTAATAACCACTGAAAAGCCTTGTTATTTACTGTAGGTGTCTGAAATGATCCTAAATCACTGCTCTAATCACTGCACATAGAAAAGATTTACTGCAGTGGGACAGTGTCTATATTAAGTCACTGCAAGAGGATCCTAATTTTCTCTTGGATTCTATTTACAGGGCATAGAACTTAAAATTTATTAGCAACTTAGAATGTTCCAGCTTAATGACCTTCCTGGAAATTCAGGACACTGAACAGCCCCAAGAAAAGCCTTTGGGACTGTACTGGAGGGGCTGAATTTTTGAAAGTCCTGGTAGGTTTTTTATGGAAAAGGAATGTTTCCCTGAATGACTACAGCTCCCTGGGAACTGGTAAGGAATTTGGTTCCAGGAAGTAAATCAAATCTAACCTGGTGTTGTGAATTATGTATTTCTGTAGCCAGTATTTATTGGGGTGAATTCTGTGAAAAGATTCCATGAAGTCAGGAGGGATTTCTGCAATGACACAAGGGAGAAAAACAAAAAAGCCACGAATCCCTGTTAATTTAACCCCATTATGATGGTAGTCAACTTCTGTTCTTGTCTGTCCCAGTGGAGGTGTTAAGGAATTAAGACTTCTAAGGAATTAAGACTTCTAGGGAACAAGATACCCTTCCTGTCCTCTTCACAGTAAAAAACCCATGTGCTGAATTTTTTTTGGAGCAGCATTATTTTTTTTCATGCTTGCTAATATGAGCTTAAATTTTGGAAATGTGCTGAAAACAGAATTGACAATTCAGTGACATTTTAGTTATTTCTAAGCAGCACTTGCACAGAGTCAAGGTCTTTTCTTATTTGATTCCAGCTGTCCCAAGGGGTATTCCAGACCCTGTGGCTTCATGCTCAGCATATAAACTAATGGGAAATTTGGCCAGGGATGGCTGCTTGGGGACTGCTTGGGCATTGCTTGGTTGGTCATGAAAAATTGTTTTTCATTTGTATCATTTGTTTTTCTGCAGGTTTATTGTGCTCGCTCTGCTTTAAAAATTATTCCCCTTTTCATTATATTGTTTTAAGGGTATGATTATGGTTATTGTTGCTATGGCTATGGTTGTTGTTATTATTGTTGTTGTTTTCTGTCACAATTATTATTTTATTTGAATTATTAAACTGTTCTTATATCAACCTGTGAGTTTTCTTATTTTTACCCTCCCATTTATTTTCCCTACATCCTGTTGGGATCAGAAGTGAGCAGCTGTGTGGTGTTGAGCTCCAAGCTGGGTTTAAACCACAACACTCCTGTTCAGCTGGATCTAGAAAATTCCAGAGAACTGAAATCCCACTCAACGAATCAGAATTCCAAGCACAAATGCTCAAGATATTCCTTGAGGCAAAAATGAAGTAAATTTAGGAGTGAACAAGGGAGCCAACACCTCAGCTGTGCAGGTGATTACTGGGTAAGAGTCCCCCACTCTGTCCGCAGCACTGCAGAACTGACCAGCACAATAATTTATTGAAAGGGGTGGTGGAAAGAAGTGAGAAAGAAGAGGAAAAAACTCTGCTGGAGTTTTTAGGACTGGATTGTTCATATTTTGAGGGAAGACCGGTGAGAAGGCAAAAAATCACCAAAAGGAACTCTGGAGTCATGGAGGGAACATGGACAAGGGGCAAGACTTTTCGTTCTGTCCAAGTCAAGGCTTGAAGTGCGTCATCAAATGTGTTTGAATTTAGAACACACTGAAATTCTGGACTTGGGAAACCATCACTGAAATTTAGTTTGACTTTAATAGAAGAGGGTCTCCTTTCAGAATTTTTTATTTGAGGGCTTCTTCAAGGACTTTGAGTGCCAAGTTATGGAGAGAAGATGGACAAGAGACAAGATTTTTCTTTCTATCAGAGTCAAGGTTTGAAGTGCATCATCAAATATGTTTGAAGAACACTTAGAATACACTGAAATTCTGGACTTGGGAAGCCATCACTATAATTTATTTTTACTTTAATAGAAGAGGGTCTCCTTTCAGTTTTTTATATTTGAGAACTTTTTCAAGGACTTTGAGTGCCGAGAGTTGTCAATCTACCAACACTATATTCCAATTTTATTTTAAAAAATTGCAGTCGCTGTCATTTTGTTCTCTCACTGCAAACAAAGGCAATAAAGAAATAGAATATTAGAACATCAATGGATGCTTGACTCTTGACCTCTAACTTCCTTTTTTTATTAACTATGTGAAAAATTATTTTACTTTCTGAAGAATATGAATACTCAAGAGACTGCCCTGAAGTTGTTAACTTCCCAGAGCAAAGAGTATTATTTGTTGCTTTCCCTAAAGACAAATGAATAAAGAAAACAAGGAAGTAAATAAAGAAATTTAGGGTCTTTTGGAACAAAAAAATTCCCACATTTAATTGTATGAGAAGTGATGTGTGAGATACCTGTTTCACCATGGTGGTGCACCTTGCGTTCATAAATCAAGATGAATTTCAGGGAAACAAGGTGAGTTTAATGAGCTTCAAAATTAAAGCTCCTAAGTGCAAAGTGTATTTCATGCCTTTGGATGGATAATAACTATTCCTTATTTTGAGTGCAGGGGAGATGATTGTGCTGTTCAATATGCTGATGGGAATTTGAAAGGCTTTTTGGTGTTTATGGGATGAGAACCTCAGGAAAGCTAAAAGGTAGGAGGGAATGCAGAGAAGAGGGTTTGCAGGGAGATCAGCTCCAACAGGCTCAGTGAAATGAACTGAGAGGTCAGTGGGGTTAAGCGGGGAGAGAGAGCAGAATAATAGTGGAGTTACTAGAAGATAATCCATTGTCCTTAAGATTTTGAGGTGAGGGAAATGAGGATACAAATATGAAAAATAAAAAATAAAAGGAAGAAGGGTTGGAGACCTGATGAGGAATGTTCCCATAAAGATCATTCCCATCTGACATGGAAAATTTGGATTTTTGAGGCTGGGAGAAGCACATGGAGGCAGATTTGGTTAAAACTCTTCTATCTCATGTTTGCTCCTGGAGACCTCACGGTCAGTCTGGATTTGAGCACTGGCCAACTTATCCCAACACCAATCCATGCTTCCATCATTCCTTTGCACCAATCTATCTTCATCAACCCTGATGCCTCTTTTTGGAGGAAAATCCCTGTGCATTTCAGTCAAACTGGTGCTTGTGAACCCCTCAAGGAGGACCCTGAGCAGAATTAGGTCATCTCAGATGATCCCAGCCACCTTAGAATCTGAAACCTTCCCCTCATGGCACTTCTTTCAGTCCCAACCACATTTGCTTATGTTGTGGTAGAGCTCTGATGTTCCAGCCTGATGAAATAAATGCAAATAGGTGTGTGCAGCTGAATTATTGTCTGTGCCCAAAGGTGGCCCCTCAAGGATTAAATTTTCTATTTGTATTCTCATTACTTAGCAAGTCCTATTTGCCTGGTTATAATTGCAGAGCCTCAGTAAACAAGCAGAAAACAGAAGGCTTTGCTAAGTCCCTCTTCTTAAGAGACTATGAAGGGGAACTAATTTATTTCCAGCACGGAGGCATCCAGACAATTTCACTGCATCTTGTTCCAATTATGAAAGCAAAATGAGAACCGAAGCCACATTTACTCAGAAACTGGAGATATCCACACTAATTTTGGTTAATTCTGTCAAGTGCCTTTTGACAGCTGGAGAAATTACTCCAGTTTGTTTGCTTTTTCTCTGGATGACTTTCAGCTGTCTATGAAAGTGTTGTGCCGTTTATTTGGATAAAATTCTCAATTTGTTTGGATATGGAGTAGTTCTTACCTCTTCATGATTGGCCATGGCACAGGATCAAGACTCAGGTGTGATGATCCAAATAATTTACTTGGTTTTATATTCCTTGGAATGATTTATCTGCTGTGCCCACCAATGTCCCACAGCAAAAGAGAGTTGGATATCACCATCCTGCTCCCAGGGAGAAGGAGGGGAATATTTAGTAGGAAAAACCCAAAAAGAGCTGGAACCTACAAATTCTTTGTTCTTTTATCCTCCCAGACTTCTCAGACACCTGAACTCTTCTCCTGGGGAAGTGCATCTGGGATGTCCCCTTGTAGAAACCAAAGAATTTATTTTCTCCCTAAGATCAAGAGATAGGGAATAAGATATTGGTCCAATATATTCTGCCCATGTTTAATTGAAAAATGAAAGATTAGTAAGCAAATGTCATTAAGTTTGATCTTTCATAAGAGGCAAAGTCGTCGATATATTTAGCACATATTTAGCACATTAAATTTTTTTAATTAATTTCTGTGTCTCATGAAGGTATTTGTTCATTGATTATCTTTGCAATACCTCCAATTTTTTCTACCTTTTTTAACCAAGAATACATCATTTACTAAAAAAAACCTGTTACTTCCATTATTCAAACATTTTTGGATGGCAAAGAGGCATCAACAATAAATAAATAGAGAGTTACACTGAGAGATGCCCTGCAGGATACTCTATGATCCTACGAGAAGTTTTTTGCCACATTAAACAGGATAATGAATCCACAGGTAATGAAGAGGTGCCAGCAGAATAATTTGGCTGAAATTGCAGGGCTTGTGGTTATAAACTTCTTAATTTTCCTCTAATCACTGGGGTGGTGTTCTTTATTAAAAAAAGGAATAAAACAAAATTAGAGTCTGGTTGTCATCTTGAGTAAGAGGATATAAATATTAAAAATTGATAATGTTAATTCCCAGTTTATTTTGCTTTATTTGAATATGCACTTGCCTTTAGGTGCATCAAAATTGAAATATATTATGAAGCAAAAAGAAAAAAAAAGTCTGGTTTCTGTAGAATGAGAGAAATAGCTTTGAAGAATGGTTTGTAGCTGGCAGAGTTAACTTTGTTAAACTTGCTGATGTTGCAATCTTCATCCATCTAAGTTCTGGGAGAAAAAAAAAATGGACAGATCAATGTTCTTTACAAGTGCTTTGTTTTGTTTAGAAGTGACAACATTCATTACTGCTCCCCTTATAAATCACTTCACACATTAACAGAGAACGACCAAATTGCTTCTCATTCTCGCTGAGAATCATTAGTAACTCTCCAAATCCCAGATAATTACGTCTTAGTTTTTTAAACAACACCTGTGTCACTGTTAAAGCTTCATAGATACTGGGTTTTGAAAGAAAATAATTTAAAAAGACAACTTTTAATGTCTCATATGCACATAATTCCCCTAAACTTGTTCCCCAAGAATTCAACTGGAATACAAGAAAATGCCTTAAATTGCAAAGTTTTATTGGAACTCTCCTTCCAATTGTCAGAGTAATAACCTCATCTACAGTGTTATACATTCCTGAATAATAAAGATTTCTTCCAGCCTTCCTGCCTTTTAAGTTTTGCAGTGGAAAGAAATTTTTCTGCCTTCAAGCTCCCTTAGCTTTTATACTGCTGCCCCTAAATCTGTTTTTAAAAAGGTGGGAAAATCCCTTTGGATACTGAGCTCACAGAATATAAATGTACAGCTAATTTAGAAACTACACCAATCACAAGGTCTCCCAAATTTTGGGTTGATTTTGATTGAGTGACTTTGATAGTATTCTGCATTCTACTCCTAGGTTACTCTGGAGAGTACCTCCATACCAGCAGTGTAAAGTATTTGTATCCTTATGTTCAACTCTCCACAGCCAAAAGGAATCTGGTTGGAAAAGGCATCTCATGGGAAATGAGATGTTCGGGCATCAGCTGGAATAAAAGTGGTTAAGGAAAAACCTGCATGAGCAATGGAAAGGGCAAAAAACTTTGGCCACAGGGTCTGAGTAACTGCTGGAATCAGGATGGGGAAAGAACATGAACAAATTTCATCATATCTGATTTCTGTGTCATTTAATCTGCTATTCCAAGGGTCAATGGAATAAACTTTAAATAAAGTTTATTTATTTAAACCCCACCAATTTTATTTCAAAGGGATGACATAAAAAGGTTAATTCTGAATCCAGGAACTTTTTTTGTTATAGATTTCTCACCAAACACCCCTTTAAACACACATATAAAAAACCCCATTATTACAACTACAAAAAATAATTGAACTCTTTTATTTTGATTTCTCTTTCTCAGCTGTTAGAAACAAACCACAGAAAGCAGTTTTTCCATTTTAGTGGCTCTTCACCTCTTACATTGTGATGGGAAATTCGTAGTGACGTGCTTGACCTATAAAAATCCCTCAGAAAGTCTTGATCGATATCTGGGGGATGTTTTGAAACACTTGGATGAAAGGCACTATAAAATTAGAAGTGTTTTCCTTACTTGTACTCTGACACTAATATTTACCTTTGAGCTTGAGCTTTTGGCAGAGTTTTCAGTCTCTGTTCCCATTTAAGGAAAGTAATTCTGCACGACTTTAAGGGGGGAAGAAACAGAGGGAATGTTCTCCATTTCCCATCCTTGTGAGTTAGATTTTGTTCCCTATTAACACCTTTCCCTACTCAAGGCAGTCAAAGAGAAATAATGTATCAGAATAAAATTTAATATGGTACCATGTCATTAAACTCATTGAAAAGGGGAAGAAATAATAAATAATAATTTGGGGAGAGAAAAAGCAGATGTTGAAATGGTCTTAAGAACCTGTCACTAAATATTTATTTTCCCTTTCAACTCACACACAATGAAAAAAAAGGTATTTTACTTTCACACACAATGAACCAAGCACAAGTAAGACCTGGAATATTTTACAATCTCAGGTCATTCTTGAGAATAAGGAAGAAATGGGTGTAGTGGAGAGAACAAATCGTTCAGCAATGTTTCCTGATTTCTACCAGTGCTTTCTTAGGAGTTATTTCACTCCTCTGTGCTCTGGCTCTTCTGTCTCAACAGCAGAGAAATCACTCTTCAGCCTCCTGGAGATGGTTTTAGGAGGCTGATTTAGCCCATATACAGGGATTTGTTAAATATAATTGTTTTGGCTCATTTTTTCAGTGCTTTATAATGTTTCCACTCTGAATGCTGTGTTTTAACTGGAATAACTTTGCAGCGGTTTGTAATTCAATATGGGTTTAGTTACACTGGGTTTCAATCTGTTCGAAGTATGCACATGGGTTTATCAGGATTCGCAGTTCATCTGAGGGAGACAGGCTGAACTCCTTGGTGGTTTAGGATGACTGTCGCACTCAAATATAATCTTGTCTAAGCTCTCCTGATTTTGTCCTCAGCCTTGTCACACGGACTGTGTGAAGATCAACCTCTCCCCCATTAATCTTCCATTTCACAGGGATGCTTTGCCAAATCCTGTTGCTTTCCTGATGCCTTGTGCAGGCTGACCTAGAACAGAGGCTGGACAGAGCTAAAGAATAAAGCAGGGATTTATTAAAAGGATCTCCTCCATGGATCCACCTTG
>JAWWMQ010000301.1:59565919-59578233 GCA_035047885.1 Chlorospingus flavigularis | reverse complement strand
AAGGGGCTCAGCCTGGAGCAAAGGAGGCTCAGGGGGCCCTTGTGGCTCTGCACAGCTCCTGCCAGGAGGGGACAGCCAGCAGGAGCTTCAGCCTCTGCTCCCAGGGAACAGGGACAGGACAGGGGAAATGACCCCAGATTGCACCAGGGGAGGTTTAAATTGGGTATTAAGGAAAATTTCCTCATGAAAAGGGTGGTCAGGTATTGGAAGGGGATGTGCAGGGCAGTGGTGGAGTTCCCATCCCTGGTGGGATTTAAAAGCTGTGTGGGTGTGGCATTTGGGGACATGAGTCAGTGGTGGCCTTGGCAGTGCTGGGGAAATGGTTGGACTCCATGATGTTAGAGGGCTTTTCCAACCCCAATGAGTCCATGATTCTGTTTTCCAAGAGGTTCCTCACAGCTCACCAGCCCCTAAGCTCTGCAGGAGGGTAGCTCAGAAATTGTTGGAGCCATTGTAGTGGCTGGAAATCACCAGGAGAAGATGAGGTCTCATGGCCAAGACCAACAGCAGAACAGAAAATCCAAAAGACAGAAATGCTCTGCGAAATCTTTTTGCTGATATTTTGTATTTTGAAGCTCATCCCTGCAGGTATTTTCCGAGTTCAAATTCACTGGTGCTGTCATGAGGTTTTTTTCAGCCATTCCTGCAGCAAACCTTGCTTACCTGGCATCTGACCTCCTTTCTTACTGGTGATTCTTATCTCTGAGTTGAGCAAAGCACATGAAATATGATTTCATCTGCTTGGGAAGCAGGTAAGAAGGATAAGAAGAGATAAGAAGGAGCTGGTTGGCCAGTGAGATGCAAAGGAGATTACAGGAACTTTAACATCACTCCTGCACAAACAAGGTGGCTGATGAAGCCTGTGAGAAGAAATCAATGATCAGGGCTCACCTCAGAATATCTGGTGCACCTGATGTGAAATTTGATGGGACCAAGTCTTTGGCTTTTTTTTCTTTTTCCTTTTTTTCTTTTTTCTTTTTTCTTTTTTCTTTTTTTCTTTTTTCTTTTTTTCTTTTTTCTTTTTTTCTTTTTTCTTTTTGTGTATGTTTTGGTTATACACAAAATACCAGCCCCATGAGCTGGACAATGAAATTTCCTAGAATCACAGAATGACAGAATGTCCTGACTTGGAAGGGACACTCAAGGATCATTGAGTCCAACTCCTGGCCCTGCACAGGGCACCCCAAGTGCGGGATGGGAGGGCCCGGCCGGTCCAGAGGTCAAGAGTCCGGCTAGCAAGGAGGACAAAGGCCGAGTCCTCAGGCCGCAAGGATGTGGGTCCGAAGGGCGTCGCTGGCCCCAGGCTACTCCACAAGGCGATTCCCGAACCCCACGACGGCAGTAGAAAAGAGGCGGACACTCCGATGGGGTGAAACTGGTTTACTGAGGGTAGGCACCAGGGAAAGTCCCCAAGGGAGTGACCACGAAGGAAGGGAGAACTAAGCTTATAAAGGAAGGTGGTAACGTAAGGAGGGGTTTACATTGAACCAATAAGGGGATACATGGGAGGGAAATGGATACAACTGACATGAACAAAGAGCCAACTGAGACATATTGAGGGAGGGGCCCCGGGACCACAGCCAATCACCACTCCTAGGACCGGGAAGATTCCAGAAGGTGGGAAGGAGCAGCGGGTGATTGACAGGGCCTGGGGTGGGGAACAAATATACATATATGGAAGAGGAAGGGAGGAGGAATTATATAACTTACATAAATGACAGGTGGGGTGGCGGGAGTAACTAAGGAGACACAATGACGGGCAGGTCAATGGTGGGAAACTACAACAAGGGCAGAACCATTTTAACTTATGGGGGGAAATAATACAAATCCAGGGAGCAACAGAACAAACTAACAACGCGCACCACAACACCCAAGGGCCACGTCATGTGCCTGAGAGTGTTGTCCAAATGCTTCTGGAGCTCTGGCAGCCTTGGGGCTGTGACCACTTCCCTGGGGAGCCTGTTCAGTGCCCAATCACCCTCTGTGTGAAGAAATTTGACCCAATTCTGAAGATATCTAAGCCAGTCCAGTTCTCTAG
Source organism: Chlorospingus flavigularis (assembly GCA_035047885.1). Lineage (NCBI taxonomy): Eukaryota > Metazoa > Chordata > Aves > Passeriformes > Passerellidae > Chlorospingus > Chlorospingus flavigularis. The sequence continues at coordinate 59,576,195 of JAWWMQ010000301.1, read as the reverse complement.
GGCATTAGAAGTCAGTTTAAGTGACCTCTTCTCTCCTTACACATTTACTTCCTTATTTCAACCAGTAGGTCCCATTAATTTTATTGTTTTCAGATCCCAGTTTTACAGGGGGAAATGTTTGGATTTTATTGTTATCATATGCTGTGAAGGTTTGACCCAAAATCTACTCTGAACAGAACACTGTACAAAAAGAAAGTGGCCTTTTCTGATCTGAGGACCTTGCACAACAAGCCATGAACATTTTGTAACAACAGCTGCTCCAGGGGTCCTGCCAGGACATGATCCTGGCTTGGCTTTTGAGAAGGAATTCTTGGCTCTGGGGTGGTGAGGCCTTGGCACAGATTGCCCAGAGAAGCTGTGGCTGCCCCTGGATCCCTGGAGGTGTTCCAGGCCAGGTTGGATGGGGTTTGGAGCAACCTGGGATAGTGGAAGGTGTCCCTGCCCATGGCAGGGGTGGGATGGGATGGATTTTAAAGGTTCTTTGCAATCCAAGCTATTCTGTGATTCCATGACACGAGAGCAGAGTACCACGTGGTGTTTACTCACACTAGGTAATTTCTGGACCAGAGCAGCTTTTGGAACGTGCCCTGCTTTATGCCCAGAGCAGCTGTAGGTCCTGCTGACACTCTGAGTCACACTGAATAAGGCTGGAAAAAAAAATCTTGGTCCTGCTGCAAACACAGCCAAGCTCCCATCATCTTCCTCAAAGCCAGGATGTCACCCTGGGACTCTCCACGCTGCAAGCTGTTCCATGCAGATGCACCTCTGATCTTCTTCAAAGCTCCTCTGGTTTTCTGGTTTTCCTGGGGCTGCAGATGGCTCTGGGATCTGCTGCTGGAGCAAGTGCTCAGAGGAAGGAGCCAGCAAACAGCCAGTCCAGCTCAGAGGGGCTGCTGTGGCTGGCCACTGGCTTTGCAGATCCTAAATCCCTCCAGAGACCCCTGCCTGGGGGGTGGGCAAGAGGGGATCCATCAAGACAGCAGCAAAATTCAAACCTGAGAGTGTTGCTGAACACTGCTTGAAATTCCCTGGAGATTTCAAGGATGAGGAGGGATGTCAAACATCCTAAAGTCCCCCGTTTCCAAACATCACTATTTTTCACACAGTGGAAAATAAAGTATCCTCTCTAATGTGTGGTGAAAAGGTCAAACCCACTGCAATTTGGGAATATAATACTTCCGACCAGGGCTTTCCTGGGGAAAACATTTCCCAGAAATATTTGACATTACTAATCTTGGAAAAGTACTGCTTGAGCCATGAATGGTGGTAATCGGAGGGAAAAAATTAGGCAGATGTCTTGTGTGACCACGAGAGGGCAGCTGGAGCCTGGGAAGTCCTTTGCAGACACAGTAGCTCCTCTGGAAAACCAAGTTATTTGCCAACCCAGCCCACATTTGGGAATATGCACCTGCACCGTGTTGGCTCTGAAGATTTTGCATGTGTGCTCTGGAATATCTGATTACCCCTTTCATTTCCCTGCTCCTCTGAGCCTTCCTCCATTAGTCAGTATCAAATAAATGGTTTTAAGCAAAGTAATCCCTGCTGATATGAAAACAGCAGCACATCTGGTCTGACACTGCTGTTAGGCTCCAGCCTGCTCTGACACCTAATTCAACAGAGACCTGGAGCCTGATGCTCTGCCCACCTCGTGCCACCACCCCTCCTGCCTGCAATTTCTTCTGGAGCTGGACTTTCAATGGCTGACGATGCGTGGCCACATTTCAGCAGCAGTTTAAGCAGGCCCTTGGATGCCCTTCATCCCTGCAGTGCAATTTGCTTGAGCTCAGGCTCTGAAAAGCTCTGGTGGAGCCCCACCAAGATTTGAGAGAGGATTCACAAGCAGTAGAACAACACCTGGATGAAGGCAGTGTGAGCCCTGAGGTTTCTCAGCCTTGTTAAAATCCTCGCAGAGACCAGAGAAATGTGAACTGGAAAGTGGTGCTTTAGAGCAGAAATTAATTATCCTGGAAGAAGGAAGGAATGATCACTTCCACAGGTGGATTTTAAGGCTGTGGAAGGAGCACGTGGAGTGGTCAAGGTAGTAATTTGGAAATCCTTCTGTGCAGCCATTTGGTTTGGAGTCAGCCTACGTGAGAAATGTCAATGCACTTGGCTGCTTTCCCCAGAAGTGACAGCTTGGTACACTCCATCCCCACCTTCCCCAGCTGTTCTGCATATGCCAATGCTGCACAGGAATTCTGCCCTTTGCATAATGGAAAACATGATAAAATTTCCATATTTCTGCCTGTGGGAAATCTCCACGTGGTGTTCAGCCATCACTGCTCATCTTTACTCCCTTCCAGCTCTGTAATTCCCTGCTAAGCTGTTGTTCTCCCAGCTGGGGAGTAGACAATCATGACAAAAGATGAGCAATTACTCAGCTGAGCCAGGTAACAGCACCTACCACTTCAGAACCACCTTAAAGAACAAAAGAAAATGGTATTCAGTTTGTAATTCCTGTTATTGTGCTGGTTGGCACAACTGGAGCTAGAGGAAGATGGAATGATTTACCCACATCCCAAGCTAGGACAGACCCAACCCCTAAAGCTTGGTACCCCGCAAAATGACCACGTTGCCCATGATATTTCCTGCTAGAAGAAAACATCCCTGCTCCTCTCCCCCTTGCTTTCACATGCCACAAGGAGATATTTCCTAGGATCTCTCATGTTTCTCACAACAGCAGGAGGGATTTCTTGGCAATTGGGAGGCAGTAGGAAGGAGTTGCAGGGAGAATGCTGAGCAGAACAAGGAGGAAATTGTTATGGGCCCTGGAAAAAGGTGGAGAAACATCACAATGATTTCAGCACTTCTTGAACAGTTTTGTTTGTGGGATGGGAGCTGCCACTGCTGTGGGTGAATTTTAGTGAGCTTTCCTCCTTCCAAAGGGCGTAAGCTGATTTTATGGGACAGGGGAACGCAGCCAGACCAGAGCTGTTCTATTCTCTCTCCCCTGACCCATTGTGAGTCATTTACAAAGGTTTAGACCAAGTTAAAAAAAAAGATGAATTTCAGGGCCTGTGGGTTTATATTTTGCAGCTGCTTTTCTGAGGCCTGATCCAAGGACCAACTACATTACCAGGCACCTTCCCTCTGACATCAGAGGGCATTAGGCTGGGATGTATGCATTTGGGAGAGGTTTTCTAATAATTTATTTAAACACTGGAGAGAGCAGCAGTGATTCAAGTCAGGCTGAGGGTTCAAGATTAGCACTCAAGAAGAATGACAAGACCTGTGGATTTGCATGTACTTTGGAAATGGGGCACTAACCTTGGGAATGGTACAGGAGGAAGGGACAATTCCCACCCCATTCTCCCCTCATCTTCAAACCTTCTGTATCCCAGTGACATCCCCTTGCTGTCCCTGGGACTCTCAGGTGCCAGATCATAGAATCATGGGATGGTTTGGGTTGGAGGGGGCTTTAAAGACCATCTCATTCCAACCCTCTGCCATAGGCAGGGACACCTCCCCCTATCCAATGTTGCTCCATCCTGGCATTAAACATTTCCAGGGATGGGGCAGCCACAGCGTCTCTGGGCACCCTGTGGCAGGGCCTCACCACCCTCACAGGGAAGAATTTCTTCCTAATCAGGTCTCACATTGGTGGGTTCATCCTGTTCCTGTCCTGCTGCTTTCAAAGCATTGTCCATAACCATCAGCTGCAGACAAACCTCAGCTTCTGGAGATGGTTCAGCTGTGCAATGGAATGCATTGGGTCTGTGTGCCTTGATGTGAAAATGCTTTTGCAGCCAGGAGCTGATACCACTTGATGTCCCACGCAGGAGAAGGAGGGAATTAAAAAACAGGAAAGCAACCTTATAGATCATATCAGGGATTGTGAAGTGCAGAATCTGAAAGCCAGGAAAGCTTTGAAAATTTGAAAGTAACAAATCATAGAATCATTAAATTTGAAAAGCCCTCTAAGATCGTTGAGTCCCACAGTTCCCCCAACACTTGGGGACACTAACCCATGTCCCCAAGTGCCACATCTAAAAGAAATTGAAAGGATACATTGAGAAAAGTTAACCAACATCATCCCTTGGTCATTGCAGAGGGCAGTGTCTCCCTGCAGCAGAGCTGTTTGCAGGCTCCAGGGATGTCACTGGGAATGCCTGGCCTGCTGTGGGATGGGACACTGGAAAGGGAATGAGCCTTTGCTGTGCTCAAACAAACAGATCAAGTGACAATTTGGGGTGTCCCTCAGCAGCCCCCAAACCCCTCTCCCCTGCTCAGTATGCAGCAGTCCTGTTCCATCAGAGCAGAACCTGTAGGTGAGAGCTCACAGGTGCACAGAGAGCTCCCAGCACAGCAAAACTGCTCCAGTTCTGCTCCCCCAGGGCAGATGGAGTGAGAGGATCAGTGGGAAGAGCTGTGGGCTGTAACATCACAATTATACCCTCTGCTAGAGAGGATCCAGTGTGAGATTGATGGAGTGCTTCATGGAAGTGGGGTGAGAACTAGGTGATCTTTAACATCTCTTCTGACCCAAACCATTTGATTATTTTTGCTTTCTGTCCCGGTAGTGTGGACAAAAACTTGGAATATGTCCTGGCTTAAGACCAGGAGCATGCAAAGAGTAGCTCCATCATCAACCTGCTCTCCTGAAGCTGCTGAGGCAGCTGAGATCTCCTCAGACACAAGCATCTGTCTCTTGTTGGGATGTTGCTTCTGCAGCCTGGCTCAGGGAAGCACTTGCACAACTTGCCAGCCCATCCCTTGGCCCAGCTCACAGAACTTGGGCTGCCATGGATCCTGTCTGACCAGGGGCAGACTCACAGCTGTGCCCCAGTTGTGTGGAGAACTCAGGATCATAAAAAAAGCTGAAAACTGGGACACCTCTGGGCGTTTGTTTCCACAGTCATCCCCAGCCATAAATATGAGGGCTGTGATTTCTAAATGTCATCCTCCAGATTTCTTTCTGGCAGATGTCTGGGTCCTTTTCTCATTGCACTCTTTCAGTGCACTTTTTGCAGTGCCTGGTCACAAATTCCTGTGCACAGCATGGGATGAGTTTGTAGACCCAGGGCCTGCAGTGAGCAGGGTTCTGTCAATCAAAGCAAGAGGCTGCTGAAAGCAAGAGGAGTGAAAGACCAGGCTGGATGGGGCTTGGAGCAACCTGGGCTAGTGGAAGATGTCCCTTCTACTTGGAATGAGATAAACTTTAAGATCCTTCCCAATATTCAAATCTTTCTGTGAAACAGAGTCATTCTCACCCATGGGAAATTGGGCCAGTTGATTTTTTCTCTGAAGATGTGCCCATTGATGCCACTTCCTTATCTCTTTCCATGAGCAATAAATAGAAAGATAAATCAGTGTTTTGTCTGCAGTGCCCACAGGCAGAGAGAAATTCTCAGTGTGGAAATGTCACCGTTGTGATATTCCTTCGACCTCCAGAGGACAGTGCACTCCTGCCATCTCATGGACATTTCATGAACAGGGAGGAAATTCTCAAAAGGAAGAGGGGATTATGATGAATTTTTCTTCAAATCTGTTTCAACAGTTGAGAATTTAGCTAAGTATTAAATAGATTAATTTTTTTTTTGCCTTTTTGCAGGCTTTTGATTATGCAGTTTTCATAATGAACTCAGTGTGGTTGTTTCCGACTTGGCCCCGTAGCATCTGGCAGGGAGCCTCTGTCTGAATGCGAGACTTGCTGCATCCAGATTTGATTCCTTTTCCTTGGCACGGCTTTGCCTCCTGCTGATGGAAGATTTAAAGAAAAAAAAATCCCATGACATCTGAAACACTGCCAAAAAACATCAACATGCTTTCTGGCTGCCATCTATTGTGCAATGCAAACCTCTTAAGATTTAATATTTCTAAAACTGCGGTGCACCTGTTAGCAAGAGAAACTACCTTGTCACATGATGATGTGTTTTGCCAAATCACTTTAAAAAAAAATTATTTATTAGCTTTAGAGGGTGAGTTCCCTCCCTTCCCTCCCTTTTTCCTTCTCCACCCCAAATTTCTCCATGCAAAAATCCTTCTTCCAAAAATTGTTATCTGTAATTATATGATGCATTTCCCACCCTCTGCTTTTGACTGATCCTTGTCTTCTACCTACAGAGAGAGCTGCAATGACTGGGTGCATTTGTTTGTTGCCTGCTGTACCCATTGTATACCAGATAAACCCCAGTTTGGCCCAGCTGGGAGCTTGCCAGTGCCTGCAAGGTCACGTTGGTTCAACATCTCTTCACTACCCATCACTGGACTGAAGAGGGCTCTGCTGTCTGACCAAACCTCTCTGTCTGCCACAAAAGAAAGTTCCTTCTTCAGCCTGAGTTTGTTTCAGCTGTTTTTCAAGGTAGATTTCAGCTCCACAGCTGCTTGGCTGGGAAAGGAATCTGAGACAGAGCTGGATGTCGCAGGTGGGCTCGGGTGGGCCAGGAGAGCTGGGAGTGAAGAAGTCTCTTGAAAAACAAGTGGCATCACTTCATTTTGCTCCCACCTGGTAGATCAAAGTATTGCTCAGTGATAACGTCTCGAAAGTCGCCTTCCAGGTGTCACAGAGATAAGGTGCTTTGCTCAGGTTACACTTGCTTGTTGCTAGTTTGCTGACACTAGAGCAAGTACAGACAGAGTGTGCTCACTTCAGGGATTACTCTTAAAAAACCTTCTCTTAGTTTTCAGAGGAGTGGCAACATGGTCCCACTTCCACCTCCCTTTGCCCAATTGTTTTTCTGCTCTTCAGGGAGCAGAAGAGCTGGGTGCAAATTGGCTTAACTTTGGATCAGAACCAATTCAGCACTGTAGGTGTGGTTGAGTTCAGGAAGAACTTGCACAATCTAGATTCTGGAAGAGCACATGTTAGAGAAAGACAAGGAAAGATGGTTTTCTTCTTTTTTGTGGTCTTTTTCTTGATAATTGGCCTAAAGTTTGTTTTAGAAATTAGGTCTTCTGCCTATTTTCTGACCTAAACCTAAACATTTACACCCTATCTAGGTAGTTATTATATAGCAAAATTCCTCTTGCTTCTCTTTAATACTTCCTCCTGTAAGCCTCTGTTGGAGTTCGCGTGTCCTCTGCTTCAGCTCTCCTGGACTCTGCTCTCTGCCTCATTGCTTCTGTTGTGTAGATACTCCACAGTGCTGAGAGCAGGAGCAGCACTTCAGCAGCAGTCCAGAAGGGACACCTGTGTGCAGGAATTCAGAACACCTTTTCCGCAGAAGGGATCGGCTGTGGCAAGGACCCCTCTGGTTTTCTCTTTCATAGAGCGGTTTGTGTGCAGAGTATGGGCAGATGTAACCTTGGCAATGTCCTCCTCATGCTTGTGGTCCTCTTGCAGAGCCTCAGCCCCTGTGTTCTGTCAGGGCCCCTGGGCAGGTGGGACATTCCCACAGGAGAGGGGCCTGCTGTGTCCCCATTCCCCCTGTCTCTTATGTCCCTGTGTTCAGGAGGGCACAGAGAGGATGGGCACTCCTGCCTGCCCCGTGTCCTGTCTGCCTGTTGGGCCTGTCCCAGGCTGTGATTCCTGTGCTGTGTCCCCCTGTCCCTGCTGTCCCTGCTGTCCCTGCTGTCATGGCCCACTGCAGCGTTCCACACCCTACACAGCCACGGTGGCTCCTGAGCTCTGCAGGGACCTAAGTGACAGTCTGAGTGGTGGCACTCCTGGTTTTCTTGCATTTGGCATCCCAAAGAGCAGAGGCTGGATCACAGCACCAAGGGAACAGCTGCTGGAGGGGAGGAAAGGAGCCTGTGCATGGCCCAGGGGTGCTGTGGTGCCCCTCTGTCAGGAATTCCCCACAGCTGACACCTGAGTCCCACATGGACACTCACAGACACAGGGTTTTTTGAGGCGTTGCCTTTATTGGATCTCTGCACTGACTGCAGCTCCCAGAGGGAAGACACTCTCCCAAGACAGGAGGGCAGTCAGTGTCATTTTCAAATCACAATAAAGTATTTTAAACACTGAAATTAACAAATTGTGATTATTGTCAATCTTATCTAAGCAACTTCTTTATATACTGTTATATATTAACATTAATAAAAGAGTTCAGTATTTTAATCCTGAAGATTATGTAAATTCACTGCTTAAGATAAAAAAATAGCATACCTAAATTTTCTTTAATTAACATAATGCATACTAATTTTGATGAATGATAGTAATTATAAAATATAAAGAATAAGTGCCATTACTTAATTATTACTTATTATTACTATATTGTTCTAGAACTATTCTACATTAAAGTTATTAAAACTTTGAAAAATATTTTAAATAAAATATTTTAAATATTTTAAATATTTACAAACTATTTAGCAATTTGAATCAATCCTGAGGCTTTTGACTGGATCTTCCTTCAAATGGCTGTGTCCTCGAGGAAATGCAAAGCTCCTGCATGGAAAAGTGGAAATAGAGACACCAATATAGATACAGTTACTATAGATACAGTTAGGAGATAGAGGGAAGAGGGGCAGGGTGTGTCAGGAGCCCTGAGGCTCTGCCCCGGCGCAGGGCTGTGCTGGGCAGCAAGCGCAGCTCTGTGCGCTGGCTGCTCACAAAGATGTGCGGCTTGCCTTGGGCAGCCCAAAGAGCATCTCCAGCAGGAAGCTTTTCTTCACACAGGCCACTGCCTGTGCTCCTCCAAAAGCCTGCCCTGCCTACCTTCAGCATGTTGTTTGTGTTCCTATTCATTTGAATCAGCCTGGCCATTTGCTTTTCCATTTGTCTCATGTACCGGCGCATTTGCTCCATTTCTTTGAATCTGTTTTCGCAGAGCTGCCTCCTCCGCTCGATTTCCTTCTCCCTCCTTCTGGCCTTTTCCTGAGCTCGCTGGGCCGCTGCTCTCTGCCTCCTGGCCACCCTTCTGCGCCTGAGCCACCACCCCATAAGCATGAGCAGTGGCTGAGCAATCTGCCAGATCTGGGGCAGGTAGCGCAAGGCAGCCAGGAGCCAGGCTCCCCAGCCAGGCTCAGGTGGCTCTGGGGGAGCCTCTTTCATCTCGTCTGCACGGTGATTGTCGGCCAAGGCAGTCAGGAGCCAGGGTCCCCAGCCAGGCTCAGGTGGTTCTGGGGGAGCCGGTGTCATCTCTTCTATAGGGTGCCGGTACCCCAAGGCAGCCAGGAGCCAGGGCCCCCAGCCAGGCTCTGGTGGCTCAGGGAGGGTCGGTTTCACTTTTTCTACATGGGGCTGCTCATCCCCACGAAATCTGTTCACCACAAACAGTGGGAACGGGAAGATGAGCAGCACAAGCACAGCCAGGACTAATCTGTCCGCCATGGTCTGCAGGAGGAGAGAGACAAGGGTTTCACTGGGGCTACCAAAGGAGCTTGTGGGGGCTGCAGTGAGGCCCGGAGGCCCATGGATGTGAGGGCAGGAAGCAGAGGGCCCCAGGCAGCTGGCAGGCAGCAGGGCCTGTCCCAGTGGGCCAGCAGCAGCCCCGTGCCCTGGCCAAGGCGCCGGCCCCAGGGGTTGGCCCTGGATGCAGGGGGACAATGCAGGCCCAGCTGCGGAACTTGTGCCCCAGCCCTGGCCCAGCCCAGACCCGCCACGTGCGCACTCACCGCTTGCCCAGGCTGTGCTGGGCCAGCGTTCCCTGTGGGGGCCTTTTATAGTGGCCCCCATTGTGACACGCTGTCCCTGATGTCACAGGGGCCAGAGGCATCACAGCCGGGACAGCCCCGCCCTTGGTCCCCAGCCCAGCTCAGGGGCTCCCCGTGGGCCCAGCAATGAAAGCCCCGGCACCCAGCAAGTGCAGCCCCTGTGGGAGGGAATGGGCCCCAGGGGCTCACTGCACAAAGCAGGCAGAAGCACCCCCAAGCTCTTGACATGGAGAAAGATACATCATCAATCCTGCTGATTATAATCAACAGTATTATCTATAAAAGCACCAGAGATTCTGTTGGGATGGCACTGTTTCTTCTACAACTGGAGTGGGTGAGGGTGGCTCTGTTTTTCCCGCTCAACTCTTCCCAGATCCAGCCCCTCTAAGACCTCTCGCAAATCTTCCCATTATCAGACACCTGCAGGCAGCAATTTCCCAGTGGGCAGTTCCCTCTGCCAACAGAGAGTCTCCTGCATGTCCAACAAGTTCAGGCTCACAGTGCCAAGGCCCTGGGCAGTGTCTGGGATGAAGAGCCTCCATTGCATCTCCACTGAACACATGGGCGTCACAACAGCAGTGCCTCTTGCCTGTTCCCTGCCCAGACAGACCTTCCAGCCCAGGTCAAATGCCCACCATGGCCTTTGATTACAAAGGGATTGCAGAGCAAAAAGCATCTGTGTAGCTGCCATGGTCTTCAGCAGCCTCTGCACCAGGGAGGGCACTGAGAGGAGGCCACT
>JAWWMQ010000301.1:59516721-59547617 GCA_035047885.1 Chlorospingus flavigularis | reverse complement strand
TCACTGTTTGGGAGGTACCCCACCCTTCACTGTCTCAGAGAAGGGCCATTAACTCGCCCCAGCCAGGGCTTTTACTGGTACAAAAACAACTATTAACAACAACGACCCGTAATTACCATAACACAAGCAGCACCCCAGCAGCAACAGTGGTAACTCTTTTCTCACAGAAAAAATTGGCAAAATTTTTGTTCATAACAGATACTCTTCCTGCCATCCCATGGGTGTAAGCATGACTCCTCTCTGAAATCTTTGTCCCTGAATCAGTGCCTTCAAGTAACAGTTATCTCCCCTCCTTCCTTTTCCATTCAGCACTTGAGTAGACACAACATTTCTCATCGTTTTCCACAGAACAGCACAGGTCCCAGTTCCCATATTGTGTAGCCCTCTGCCATAAATCAGCCTGATAGGTTTATTCTCTACGTAATGGGAAATTATGACAAATGCAGCTGTATAATCTAGTTAGTAACTCACCATAATGACTGCTTCTGGGGTGATTTATGGGTTTTGTCATATGTGAGCTTTCAGAACTTTAGAGATTACATTTTTCACACTTTTTTGTTGGAATCTCAGTTTATTAGACTTTACTACAGCATTACTCACTTGCAGTACAAGCCTGGACTTCACAAATGTATCACATCAGCATGAAAAAGGCAGAGAAAACAAGAACTGTTGTGAATTAATGAGCCGGGTAACACATGTCTCACAACCAGTGATGAAACAACCTGTGTTCTTCTTCAAGCCGAAACAGAAAGTCCCAAAGTCTGGCTATTTAATTTTTTTTTTTCACAAAACACAGGCAGCAGCAAAGAACTTAAACAACACAGCCAGGCTTGAAACCTGAAAGATCTGCAAGGCTGAGTCCATCCTAGTTAATGGTGAAATGATGTGTGAATCTGTCCTAGATGTTCAAATAAAGAAGATTGATTCACAGTTATAATATGGCTTATAAGCAAAACACTGGGATTATATAGGAGAAGTGCATGTGTCATGAAACAACCAATAAATCAGAGAGACAGTTTCAAGCTCTACTGTGAAGGTCTGGGAAATGTTCAGAGTTGCCATCTATGGAGTTTGGTGCAGGATAAACTGGAACAAAAGGCCATCATTACCTAAATTGATTTAGTTTGGGCTGGTTTGTTGGGGTTTTTTGTTTGTTTTTCTTTTTTTCTTTTTTTGTCAGATAATGTTTTATAATACTCCAAGAAATATGTTGAAAAGGTCACCATGATCCATCAGACACAAGCAGGAGGGCTGGGGTAGATGCAACATGTTCCTTTCACTGCGAGTGCAGGCAGAGGGAAGATCTGTTTTGGGGTAAATCACACATGGATCAGGGAGGTGGTTGAAACCTGGGCTGGCCAAAGCTTTAGAATCACAAAATATCCTGGGTTGGAAAGGACCCACAAGGATCACCAAGTCCAACTCCTGACCCTGCAGAGGACACCTCCCCAAGAATCCCACCCTGTGCCTTGGCATGTACTGGTGGGCAGGAGCACACAGCTGGCTGTGGTTTTGGTTGGATGGGTAAGATGATCTGCAGGTGATGAGGAACATTATTGCTCTCTGAGCTCCTGTAGAGCTGCAGACACTGATAACTGGTAAGGACACCACCAGGGGCATCACCTGGGGCTGGTGATCAGGTGTATCCTTTCTGCTGCTGCTTTCTGCTAAAGATAACAGCCTGTTACCAAGGTCTTGTTGCTGAGGTGAGAAACAGCTGGCGAGATTCCCTCCCTGCTTTTGTCTGCGCAACTTTTTATACTCAGCACCAGGAAGGATTGGGCCAGAATGGAGGCATTTGGGGTCTCTGTGCTGAGACTGAGACAGACAGCCAGGCAGAGCAGCTCCTCCTGGCTGATGCAAACATTAGCCCTGTGCTGGCCAGGCCAGTGATCCATAGTTATGGTGGTAGGTATTCACTGGGAGAAGAGGAGGTGTAAAATGAAGCTCCTGAAGCTGGTTGGTATCCTGGAAGCTGGTCAGACCCCACCTAACCACGGTGGTTGTTTGACCAGCTGAGGTGATGGAATTTATTGGGCTGTGCAAAGACAGTTTTCTGTGGAAACATGAAGGACTTTCAGGGCGGATGAAATACGGCCTCACAGTAGAAACAGCTGGGCTGAACACTCTTTATTCCAGCTATGAATCTTTGCTCTTAAGAGCAACAGATTCCACCTTTCTGGATTAAACAAGAACATCATCATCATCATCATCATCATCATCATCGTCATTATTATTATTATTATTATTATTATTATTATTATTATTACTATTACTACTATTATTATTATATTGAAGAACATAAATGACCTTTCTTGTTTATTTTATTAGCATTTTTAAATCTTTCTTGTTTATTTTATTAGCATTTAAAATCATCTTGTCACCCATTGCATGAGAAGAATGAAACATGAGATGTTACCAAAGTGTGGCACCTGCAATGAGATGGAAATACTGAATCTCCTTTTGGAGATGTGGGAGTCACAGGCTCAGGTTTTTAGTGACCAGCAGGAGATGGGAGACAGGCATTGCACTGACATAGAAGGTGACAGACATCATGGCCAGAGTTTCCCTGTTGGATAAAAGCAATTCTGCTTGGACATGTTTTGATTTTAAAAACACAAAATGAGGCAAAGCCATGCTCCTATGTTTTCTGCCTTTGCCTTGATACAGGCTGGGACAGATGGTTTCCATGAATATGTTGCACCCATTCCAGACTTCAGGCACCAATGCTGGTCCTCAGCAGATAAAACTCTGCTTTGCAGGAGGCATCACCGCCGCAAATGGAATTTGGAGCAGAAGTGTTTGGTTTTGAGGCCTGGGCAGAGAAAGCCCTGGTGGGCAGCACAGGGCTGGGAGAATCATCTATGTCCTGCTGGGAAAATGTGATGGCAGAGGGTGAAGGCAAGTATGGAAATAAATCCAGTTTTGGGGAACACTTTGGTCATTTGGATTGAGATGGTCAATACAGAAAAAGTGGACACCTCAGTGGATAAACCCCAGCAAGTGCCATTCTCTGCAGGTCTTGGATGTGTCAGTGGAATTTCCATGGAAACCCAGGGATGAGGCAAGCAAGAAGAGCATGCCAGGGACTACAAAGCTGCAGGTGCTCACTCCAGTATCACCTTGGGCCCAGGAGACCAGCAAAGCCTCACCTGTGCCTGCTACTGTGCACAGCCAGAGGCTGGGGCTAGACAAGGCCTTGGACCAGCTCAGCCCAGCTCTGTCTAACCCAGCTGTACCTGGCCAAGAATAGGCTCCAACCCCAGTCTCAGCCTGTGTGATGTGGGAGGAATTATACCTTGATCATGACAAACACAGTCTATGCTTTACATCAGAAATGACCTATGGATGGAGGATTAAGGACATAGGCACAGGACACCCAAAAAATCCACCATGCAGCACAAGACCTTTAGGTGTAAGCAGTGTGGCAAGGGACAAATGCAGCTCAGAGCTTCTCAATCTATGCCTGTCAGTCTTCAGGAGGAGAGTCAGGGTGAGGAAGGGGAGTGGGAGAAGAACTTTGTGTGCTGCCCTAGTGGCTGCTGGTGCAGGAAGTGATGGATGCTCATTCCCAGCCCTCCCCCAGTGGCAGGAGCCCAGCGCTGTTCCAGCACTCCAGCACAGGCAGGGAGGCCCTGGCTGCTTTGGGCAGCTGCCTGATCTCCCTGTGCCTTGAGCCGTCCCGGCTGGATGCTCTCAGCTCTGACATGGTCTGGAGGAGAGAAAACAAGAGACATTCCTGCTGTGTGAGGGGAGCACAGGGAGCAGAGCTGTCCCACAGCGCCGTACATCACGTCCCGCTGACAGATCCTGGCTGCAGCAAAGAGGCTGCAACCCAAAAATAGCCCCTTCCCTCACATATGAAATGAATAGATGGGAAGGCCTATGTGCACCCACACCTCTGTGTCCTGTGCTGTGCCCCAGCAGAGAAGCATCAGGAGCATCAGGAAAGGGGTGCTCCCTGTGGCCTCCCAGGAATGGAGTGGATGTGGCAAGGCTGGTGCAAAGATGCCAACCTGGCCTGGTCCTGCATCTACCCACTGTATGTCCCAGTTCTTGACCTGCAGCACCATGTGCATCTTCCATTTCCACCACCTCTGGGCCTGTCCCCATCACCTCAGAGAGCTGCTTTTCCTGGAAGGTGTTTGTAGTAAGTCCCATGTGATGTTTTAGCCATATATTTGGCTTCACACTGAGAGAGGGCAGGGTAAGATTAGATTTTAGGAGGAAATTCTTCCCTGTGAGGGTGGGGAGGCCCTGAGAAGCTGTGGCTGGCCCTGGATCCCTGGAAGTGTTTCAGGCTGGGTTGGCTGGGGCTTGGAGCACCCTGGTCTAGTGGAAAGTGTTCTTGCCCATGGTAAGGGGTTGGAATGAGATGATCCTTCCAACCCAAATAATTCCATGATTATGATCTTAAGATTTCATGATATTCTATAGTAGCACAGAGCAAAATGTCCCCATTAGGCTTGCTGGCATCTTCCTGTTGCTGTGCTGAGAGCTGCTCTGCTTCTTCCCTTCATCATCCTTGGAGGAAAACTGTCTTTTATTTCCTGCTGGAGAAAATGGAGAGCACTTTTCATCCCCAGCTCTGAACACTGGGGACTGAAACATAGGTGGTGAACCAATGCCATTAAAATTTCTTTGTCCCCATGCCCATATCTCCATGTCTGCTCCCAACCCAGGGGTGCTGGCTTTCCTCCTGGGTAGCAGTGCCCAGAGGGTGGAAAACTGGGGATGAGCTACTCCGTTTGTAGCTCAAGTTGACGGCTCTGCTCTGAGGTCAAGGACCTGCTGCTTTTGCCAGCAAAAAGAGCCCAGATGTTTTTCAATTTACACAGGCGAGATCGCTGATGGCAGGTTAGCACTGTCATGCTGCACATTTGGGAAGGACCCCTTCTTCTCCAAGGCCCTGGCATAAAATACACTCTGTGAAACAGGAGGTCAGAGTGCTGAAGTGATTTAAGAGCCTTTGCTCTGACTCAAGGATTTTGAAGGGGTCTTTGTGTTTGTTGTGTTTCTGGATTCTAATATCAATGAGAGAATTAAATCATTATATTAAAACATCAAAACACTAATGCTTTGTTTTCATTGGCATGAACCAAAATGATCTAACTCAAAAGCCATGAAATATCAGTCTTTTTTTTGCTGATGAATAATAAGATCTCTGGCTGCATGTGATAGTAAATTTAATAATGTCAGTGATTTGAAAGGTTTGAGTCCTAAATGTGAAGAAATGTGTTTTACCCCCTCCACATTCTACCTTTTATTCTCCCTTCCCCCCGCACTACTGTCAGGAAGTTTTGTGGTAAATAAGCCAAAATGTGTAGATTAGAGCCCATCTCATGTACCAGGTGAGTGCCAAACTCCACATATCCAGTGCAAACCTCCATCTCCCAGGTGGTCTGAATTTGCTTATAGCTGGGTCCTGTAAGCAGATTTAATATTTCATAAGCACTGCTCCATCTCATGCCTATATTATTGACACCACATGGAAGTCAGGAAATTGGTTCTTTCTGGGAACAGTTTGCAGAAATATGCAGCCTGTCAGCTCCTTTCTCATGGGGTGCATTAACAGAGGGGCTCGCAATTACAAGTAATGAACCTTCTCCAGATGTCTGCAGCGACTCAGCTCCAACTTTATCTTCAATGGACGAGATGGACTCGACAAGATGGATTATTTGTGGATATAATGTAACAACTTTGCAAAACGTGGAATTCCCAATTATTGCAAGGCAAGGCAAAGCATTCGGTAGAAGCGAGAACGCTGAAGTTTATCCACTGGATAAACAACAACCCCAAAGGAAAGAAGCTGTGCCATTTCCCCCCCTCTTGAAACCACCAATGTTCCCATGCTGTTTTAATTCTTCCTCTTTACGATACCGTTTATGTTACACACATTAAAGTTAAGTCATGTCTTTAATAAGATGGAAACTGGAAGTGAGATTTTGAAGAAAAAGGAGCTCGGAGTCCTAAATTTACTCTGAGCTTGGAGGGAACAGAAAAAACAACAGAAAGGATGGGATATACCAAAGAAAGCAATTTTAATTGTCATCTTCCATGGAAAATTGAATCCAGTCATTCCCCACCGCTGTGAGTGCCAGCGTACTGTGCTATATATGGCTGGGTGCTTATTTTAGCAGCTCAGCTGCACAGAAAAAGTGCAACCAAAGTGAGATTTCTCGGGTAAAGTTGTGCCTGCAAATGATGCATGGGGTTTTCTGGGTTGTAAATTTAAAAGCAGGTATTTCAGGGCCTGTGCCAGATAATTGGGACAAATCTCTTTCACTTTGGGTTTGACTAAGAGTGATAATTTCATGCTAATGCCCTCTTAAGGAAAACTTGTCAGGTGTGGCTAAAGAGATGCTGAATTATCTTTCTTTCAAATCTGAGGTCTCCTGGTACCCAAGTTGTAAGACTGGGGTCTCCTTGGGGAAGTATTTGTAGATCTTCTCGGGCTGAGCTGCAGGTTTGTTTGATGTGGATCTTCAAGATAAAATTACTGTGCTCCAGATGTTCCAGTTTAAATGTTTGTACATAGGGATTTCCTTGGTTGTTGAAGAGAGGAGACTCAAAACAGACTCGATCATTCATGCATCTATTCCTAGCACATGTTTTGCTATGTTTGGGGAGGCAAATGTCAAGAGGAGCTTTTATAAACAGGCCTTTCTTTCTCAGAGCATGGTTTGTTTACCAGGTAATATGCAGAGCAGGCTTCTGCAGTGCTAACAGCAATCTGTTGACTTAAACTATTACTCCTCTCCCACCAGCTCCAAAAATCTTCCTTTCTATCAGGATGAGAAAATAAAAGGAGAAATTCTGCTCCCTACCTGTTGCCTGCCAAGAGTGAGATGTGCTCTGCCTGCATCCCCTTTGGTGGCTGTTGCATCTTGTGCAGTGCCTTTTTCCAGATGTGGGAAAGACTGAGCTCTGGGGATGCTGGACCCAGCTCGGCCCCAGGTGGTGTTGATCCATGAAACCCTGCTCCCATCCCTGCTGTAATCAGGCTCTTTTTCCCCCTCAGGGTCTCCTGGGGCTCAGGACATTAATGCTTTCTCAACAACAAGAACTCACCCAATATTGTTCCTGCAGGACACAAACTGTTGGCACTTGGGAGTTTTGTCACAGCTTAGGAAGGAGCAGAGACCTTTCTCATGTGGTTTAGTGCCAGGGAGGAGACAGTGGGCTTGCTTCCCCATCGTGACTCTTCATGGGTGTCCTCAGCAATTTGGGACAGTGACATATCTCCAGGCAGCAGCAAACATCTGTGGAGACAAACAACTTCAAAGGGTGGCTGATAATTATCAAAAGGAAGAGCCAGCTCTTTGTAAATAATAAGACAACCCACTGCAGGATGGGGTCTACCCTGATGCCAATTTTGGTGGCATTGCATGCAGCAGTGGGGAGCAGGGGTGGTCCCCTCTTTTGGGTGTCTGCAGAAGTCACTGTAGGAGGTTGTGCTGCTTAAGGGGGAGCCAGGGGCTGGCTCAGCAGTTCCTACACTCATCTGGTCATTTGGCTTGGCCTTGACATCCCAAGTATGGCTTTGTCAGCCTGAGATGCAGAAGAGGGGTTTAATTCTTCACTTCCATGTATCCACAAGCCCTGGGTGGATACAATAATTCAGAAATTTGGGGAAGAACAGACAAATTAATTAAACAATGTGGCAAAGCAGATGCAGAGATGGGGAGATGAGCAGCAGGGTGCTGGAAAAGAGCCCTGCCCCGAGGCTGATCCAATCCTCTGTGCCCCTCGGCAAGGTGGGGAAGGGGCTGTAAAGCCCTGTTTCAGCTGAAAGCACGAAGCAATATTGTAAATCAAAGGCAACTCAGACGAAGGGGAGAGAGAATGATGCATCTGACTCCATCATCAGAAGGCTAAAGAATTACTTTATTATACTATACTATGTACATTTCATCTAAACTGAATCTGCCATGCACTCACTCTGCACACAACTGCTCACACTGCTCTCATCTCTGATTCTCTTGTGACTGTCCCGTGACAGTCCAGCACACACACACTTCTTGGCCCTGCTAGGTCAAGGGAACAGAACATCCTCACTTTGGGTAAACAATTTCCATATTGCATTCTGCTTTAGCACAACACAGGCACAGCAAGCGAGATAAGAATTATGTTCTCCTTCTTTGCTTGTCTCACAACTTCTCTCTGTTCAGAGGCCATGTGAATACCACAAAGCAACTGCAATTCTCCCCATCTTCCGAGGGAAGAGGGAAGTGAGCAGCGCACGGAATTCCAACCCACACCCCTGCGGCACCACGCTCCCCTCTCCCTTCTCCGTGCGCACAGGACAGGGTGACCCCGCTGCCTGCGGCCACCTGCACCCGACACAGGCGGCGATCCCCAGCCCCCCGCAGCATCTGGGGCTCAGGCTGCCTCTTTCCGGGCACCTCGTCGCTCTCCATCCATGGTGGTGGTCCGGGATGAGCCTGCGGCCGCACAGAGCAGCATCTGCCCGCGGCAGGAGCAGCGCTGCCGGCCCCGGGCAGCGAGCGGGCGGCCCCGGCGGATGCTTCCCGAGCGGCTCCAGGCGTTTGTAGTGAGAAAGGAATGTTCTTCCTGTCCCGCCCCATCCCCTTTCAAAGCCCTGCGTTTCCCAGCCAGCCATATGATTCCCTTCCCAATATATTCTTCCCTTCAGCTGGATGTCACTATTTTAGGGGTTTCTCTAGCCTGTAGTAACATAGGCAGTCTTTATGCTGACTTTGGGGAAACATTTCCCTGCAAGACTCAGAGCTTGAGCTCATCTCCTCACCCGAGTGAGGGATTCACCTGCAAAGTGCATGCAGACACCTCTGTGATTTTTTTGGATGCAGCTCTTGGAAGAGGCTGCCCAGAGAAGCTGTGGCTGCCCCTGGATCCCTGGAATTGTCCAAGGCCAGGCTGGAAGGAGCTTGGAGCAATAGGATAGTGGAAGGTGTAGGAAGGACATGACCTTTAGGTCCCTTCTCACCCAAACCATTCTGGGATTCTGTGATTTGTCCCTGCTTGGGCATGTCCATGTGGACACCTGAGACTTGGCCTTTCATCCCACCCTTTCCCACTGGAGTGGCAGGAAATGGGCTGGCTTGGTGGTCTTTCAAGTGCTGCTGAAATCCAGACACAGCAGCCCTCACCCTGAAGAAAGGCAAGGCTGTTCCATTTTCTTGTTACTGCTGCCAGATTTCAGACCCTCATTCTCTGCAGCCAGAAGAAGAAACCCCTCACCCACTGAGTGGCCAGCATGGAGGGAAGGAGAGCAGCTGTGTGCCGGTGCCTGTCCCCTGCAAGGTGACACGCTGTCACCCTGCCCAGTCCTTGTGAGCTGGTCCCTGGAGAGCTGCTCTGGGCATTGCCACAAGCTCCTGGAGTTTGGTGCAAGGTTTGTTGCAGTGCTACAGATGTCAAATCCTGCCTGGCTAGATGATGGCTTAATAAACTGAAGACCTAAGAAGAACTGTAAAAAACGAAATGAAGAAATAAAGAAGAAACAAGAAGCACAAGAAGGGTTTTAGCCCAGAGAAGTGATCTTTCTAAAGCTGAGCAAGGAAATCTTCTTGATTCTTCAGGTTCTTAGACTTGTGGATGATAAATGCATTTCGTTTGGTTCAATTCTGACTTTTGCTTTCAACATGTGATGATTTTTAAACCAAAATTATGCTAGAAACTGAACTGCACTTTTGCTATCCTGCACAGGCTCCCCCCAAATCCTCTCTACAGCATCACTCTGCAGCTCTCAGTCGTGCTGTTTTAGGCACAGAAACATTTGGTGTGTGCAGGTGCTGACAAAAACAGTGGGAAGGTCACAGGCTAGGCTCCAAAAACTTGAAAGCTCTGTTTTACAGTGATCACAGTGACCTTACATGGGTGAGAGAGAGGAGGTTTGAACCTCTTCAAAATATCCACTCCAACTGCAGTTTCCCAAAGAGGAAGATCTTCCCTGGGAGACTCCCACAGGGTGAAATGCTCTCTCTGCAGCTGAGGGCAGAGGTTGTGTTTAAACAGGAGGGTGAGGAGCAGGCTCACTCAGCCATCCCATGTGCGTGAAAAGCAGCTTCAGAGCTTCTTGTCTGATTTTTCAGCAGTTCACGGGGCCATGGAGTTGCTGGATGTGGTTTTGTGACCCCCCTCACCCAGAGCATGAGCCCTCTGCCCATTTGGCAGAGAGAGAAAGTGACCAAGGCATCTGGTGAATCTTCAGGGTGAACTTTGAGAGCAAAGCCCTTGGACACACACACACACACACAAAAGTGGTGCCTGCTAGCAAAAACCTTGGGTTTTTTTAGTATGGGAAGATGCATCTCAGGATTTCCTCATTCCCACAACCTCAGCACAAACTCAGAGCAACACAGGGAAGTACTCTGAAAAGAATGGGCTTTTCATTTTTGACACCTCTCAAAGCCCATGAGAAGGATTCCCTAGGGAATGTACTCCTGGCTCTATCCATACTGACTGCACAGTCACTCCTGGCATTGCCACAGCTTGCTTTGTCCAAGTGGGGATGTCTGTGGCTTTTGTGTCCCAAAGGGGACAGTCCTCCACTCCATAGCTGTGTTTTCTTCACTGAGTGGATTATTTGCTTCACACCTGAGGTGAAACACCTGCGTGTATGCAAAACAGCAAAATTGGTTTGGGGGATAAAATCAGGGAATGATGGGATGGAAAAATGGCAAAAATAGGCAGAAAACCAGCCTGGCAGTATAAATGTAATTCTTAGGGCTAAGAACCAGCAGGTGACAAACAGGTGCAGTTTTTCTGGGATAAAAGGATCCATCCCACTTCAAGCAGTGTACAAAACTTGCCTGTGGCTGGGTCTCCATGGGCTGTGCCTCTCTCCCTTGAAGCCATCCACGTGGGAGTCTGACACCACAAAGAACAGTCCCAGGTGTCTGTATGCCTTGTGTCACTGTCCTTGGCTGGCCAGCTGCCCCCTCTGTGGCCTGGCATGTGGCACAGGGGGCTCAGACCCCCGTGGCAGGGCCGTGCAGCCGGAGCAGCAGGGCTCCCACCGCCCCGTCCTGGAACACTTTGTCCTTGGATGCCGCTCTCGGTGCGAGGACAAAGACCTACGAGCCAACATAAATCATCGTTTGAAGTCTGCAATGACAGCATGGAGAAACACTAATGGGATCATTTAATAAAATCCACATTGTTTCCTTCGGGAAGCTGAATAAACAGCGCTATCGGGAGCTGCCTCAGCCGGCCCTTGGAGGCCAGCAGTGCGTGCTGTTGGGATCGTGCTCCTTGCACGCGGAGGGAGGCAGGGAGCTGGATCGAAGCGCTGATTAATCAAACGGTAGTTTGGCTCTGCTTGGGCCCACATGGAAGCTGGGATGCTCCACAAACACGCCCTTCCCTTCGGCGGTGAGCTGGCCACCTCCTCAGGCCCAGCTGTAGGTGAGGGATGCACAGAGGAATGTGTGACGCCTCTTGTTTGCATTCACCCTCACATCCAGGGAGGACCCTGTGTCCCTCTGTGGTTGGTGCTGGCTGAGAATCCCCCTTGCTGCTCTTTCTGGGGAAAGCAGCTCAGTTAATCCGTGCCAGCTTCATTCTCTTCTGCCCACTGTTTTTTGGGGACTGCCAACCCCCTGTCCCTGCTTGACATGTTTGGAGTAAGGCTGGGTGTGGACATGTTCATGGAATCACAGAATCCCAGAATGGTTCAGGTTGGAAGGGATCTTAAAGCTCATTCAGTCCCACCCCCTGCCACAGACAGGGAGACCTTCCACCATCCCAGATTGCTCCAAGCCCATCCGGCCTGGCATGGAACATTTCCAGGTATGGGAAATGCCAGCCACAACATCCACATCCACAAATATTAATGAGTTTTGGCCTTGAGCCAGCACCTAAATCCACTCTTCCTTTATTAATCTGATCCTAAGATGCATTATGATAAGGGGAATCAAGGAGTTCTCAATGCCTACCCTCATATCTCAGTTCTTGGAGTCATGTGACTGAGAATTTCAGTGTTTAAAAACTTTTCTCAAACAAAGTGTGAAGCCTGAGATCACTTTCAAGACTCAAAATTTTGCTATGAAGAAAATTAGCTTTTAAAAATGCTGTGGTTTGAGTGAGTGTCACAGTTTCAGGGAGTTTCAGGTGAGGAGTACACAGCCCATCAGTGCCAAGCCTCCCCTTCTTCTAAGAACATCTTCCCCCCTTTTCCTCCTTTCCCACCTTAAAGGAGTAGCTGAGGAAGCTGGAACCAGTGCTGCTGTTGCCATCACTGCTTCTGGAATTTCCTTTCAAGCGTGGCTTTTCTCCCATTTCTGTCCCTGCTGACTTCATCCTTTCACCCCCTCTCCTAGTTCTGGAAGTCTTGGTGGACTCCATCCTCCAAAACCTCGACTGGCCTTTTAGGAAATCTAACATTTCTTCCTGTGAGTCCTCAGTTGAAACCTCGTGGCCATTGCACCTTTCAGTGAGGCCAAAAACCTCAATTTATATCACTTCAACTTATTTCTGACTCCCATAATTAGTTTACCTTGCATTGATGACTGCTCATTCTGAATCATGGATCTGTTGCTGTGACATTCAGTGTATTAAGCTACACTCTGATTCCCAAGGGGTCTCCTGACTTTCCTTAGTGTGTGGGTTTGGACTCTGTTCTGGTGCAGTTTTCATCAGATTTGGACCAGAGGGTGCTGGACACTGGAACAGACATCCCAGAGAATGGTCACAGTCCCTGTGAATTCAAGGAGTGTTTGGCCAAGGCTCTCAGACATGTGGTGGGATGTCCTGTGCAGGGCCATGAGTCAGACTCATGATCCCTGTGAGTCCCTTCCAGCTCAGGATATTCTTGGATTTGTTGGAGTCAGTCATGGATATGGACAGGACACCTCAGGGTGGATCCCTTTCTCTGCTCTCTGGTATTCTGCTGTTTCCTGGCTATCTCCAAGAAAATTGCTCTGCACTAATCTTTTTTTATCAATTGCAGCAGTTTGCTGGGTTTTCTTCTAAATCTTCCAGATGTCTTTGATCAGCCATGCAAAACACTTTTTATTTTCTCTTGAACTTTGCTTTTCTCTTGAATAAAAAGTGCAGCCAGGCTTGCTTAAGAGGCTTTCTTGAGACAGTACCACTTTCCTTTCTATCTTATGGATCATATTTTGCCTTTTAATTTCACCAAGGTGACACCTTGGTTGGACAGGACCAGGTGATTTCTGCATTGGGATCTGGTGGGCTGGGATTTCCAGCCCTAAACTCCTTGGACTCTGGTACCAAAAATTGATCATAACATCACACAGCAGCACCAAAAAAAAAAAGGCAATTCACTTTCTGGGTCCATCATTAAACCCAGACACAAATCCAGGGGATTTAGACAATGCTGTCAGCAAGGTGGAAGTTGTTCCTGCCCTGCTCCACCTCCCCAGATCTCTGGGAACAGCACATGGCAGAATAAGCTGATCTTTATGAGAATTTGCTGTTTGGTTTGTTAACTGTTTGGCAGCCTTCATCTGCCCAAAATGACACTGGTAACTTAGAAGAGCATAAAGGAAAACAGAAGAGAGAAAGAAAAATCTTTGTTGAATCTAATTAGTTGAATCTAATCAAGGGCTACAAACACAACCATACTCAAATTATAACTGCGTCATTATTTCTTGACTGTAGGGCAGAGTTAAAGAAAGAATATCCTGAATGAACGCACCCTGGACTGGTTTGGATTTCTTTCCCATTGCAATTTAATTCTGATTTTTCTGACCCTAGCTCCTGGGGCTTGGGATGAGTCCAACATCTCTGTAATGGTGTTACTCCACCTGCAGCTTCTACTTCAGCCTGGATCTCTGTTTAAGACTGCTTATTTTTCAAAATTGCAACAAAATTATGGAATCACAGAACGGTTTGGCTTGGAAGGGACCATAAAGATCATCTCATTACAATACCCCTGTCATGGTCGAGGGTGCTACAGACTTGATCAAGTTGCTCAGGGTCCCAGGTTCCAAAGACCCTCTCCAGGACCAGACCCACTGTGGAAAAATGGGCACACCTGCTCCCTTCAGTGCCCTCTCTTTGCTTCATCTTTCTGCTGTCCTGGAGATTTGGATCCCACTGCACCATTCACATTCCCACCTGTCACTAAATCCCACTTTGAGCCTCTGCTCTGGATAAAAGTGGCAGCTGAAGGGTCAATAGAGCTAAAACTGAGGTCTTGGGATTAATTTAGGCCTGTGTCTAGGTTTGAAGACTGAATAAGTCACACAGAGAATACACTGTGATCCACAAATATAATTTTTGGATGTATAGAAGAATTTTTCTCATGATGAGGAGAGTCAACCATCAGAACAAGTGATCCAAAGAGGCTGTGCAGTATTCATCCTTGGAAGTTTTTAAGACTGATTGGATAAAAGTCAGTTGAGCTCAGAGGTCAGACTAGGGACTTCCTGATGCTTCTTTCAGCCCAAGTGGACTTGTTTTTATCAGATAATGGGTTGGACTTGATGATCTTCAGGTATTTTCTAACCTAAAAGATTTTGTGGTTCCACAGTTTTCCAGACCCTGTGGCCCTGTGTTGATGCACCCTGTGACACCTTCAGTTGGTCCCTAAATGTGGTGGAGTCCAGCATAGGAAGTGCATGAGCTTCATCTTGTGCCCTGGTCCCAGCTGGGAACTTCCCTGGGCATCTGGGCCTGGAGATCAGGGCTCCCACCCAACGGTGGCCATCCCATCACTGCTCCTTCACAGTTCTCTCAGGCTAGGACAGGCCTGGAGGGGAGAACAGACACAATCCAAGGGGTCTCCACACCCCAGGGCTGAAGGTAGTCCTTAGGATGTGTTGGCATGGCATGGAAAACATGGACTGGATGAGCACGGCCTCAAAAATCAAGCCAGCATAGCATCCATAGCATCTCTCTGGGATTTGGGTACAACTGCACCAGAGAAGGAAACAAGGCCTGGGAGAATTCTCACCCACTTGGGCCAAATATTTTCAAGTTTTGAAGCAAAAAATGGCTTGATTTGGACAGGCCCTTAAGATTATCTTGTTCCAACCCTTTGCCGTGGGCAGGGACACCTTGCACTGAGCCAGGTTGCTCCAAGGAATGTTTGATGGGAATCCATGACATTATTATTAAAGGCTCTCTTTCCTCCCTCAGCAGCAGAACACTCAAACCCCCAGGGATTGCTCCCACATTGCTGGAAGAGCCAAAGCTCAGCACAAGCAGCAAAAAGAGCCAAAAACCCTTCAGTCAGAGAGGACCCTGCTGATAGGAACAGACCCTGTCTGGGGCTGGGGTGCACTGGAGGAGGGTGGAGGGTATCACAGCCTGAAGAGGAGCCAGCAGTGCTCTGCCTTTTGTGAGCAAAACACACATCAGGCTTGCAGGAAGACATGCAAAGTTATCCATCTGCTCCACACAGCTCCAGGAAGGCCTCGGCTGGATATTGAATCCAGCTTTTGGCACCACACTTGAGAAAAGATGCGGAATCCTTGGAGAGGATCCAGAGGGGAAGAACAAAGGGGAACAGAGCTCTAGAAAACATGACCTGTGAGGAGACACTGAGAAATTTGGGGTTGTTTAGTCTAGAGAGGAGAAAACTGAGGGAAAATATGATAACAGCCTTCAAATATTTTGGATTTCCCCACTGGATGGGAGATAGGAAGCAGTTCCTCTGTGTCTGCTGGGGCCAGGAGATAAAGTGATTAGGCTAAGGGCAAGGATGACCAAGGTCAGACTTTGGAAAACATTTTCCAAGGGTGAGAACTAGGATTCCTGGTGTGGGAGGAGGTGGAAACTCCATCACTGGAGGTTTTCAAGAACAAGTTATTTAGCCATGTGTCTGGACAGACTTGTGCATGAGAAGACCTGCAGGGGTTGGATCTCTTGAAGTCTCTCTGACCAACCCTGTCCCACGTGAATTCCCTCTTGCTTTGTCCATGGGAACTTTTAAAAGTGCTGGGGAATCGTCCTATCCTCTGGAAATCACCTCAACACCTTCTTCCACTTCTCACATACGTGCTACCCCAGCAGCTCTGAAGAAGGAGTGAGGACAGGGCTTCCCAAAGCAGCGATCCTTGGGCCACCTGCAGTCAACATCTCCAGGCAGGAATGCTGAGGCTTGCAGGGAAGCTGGAGGCTCCAGAGACGGGTGTTGGAGGAAAACAGTCGTGTCAGGGGCGGGAGGTGCTGTGGGTGGTTTCATTGTAGTTGTTTTTGTAATTTATGGCTGGTGAGCCTGGAGTCTGGGAGGAGTGTTCCTTTTTATGCTCTTTTGAATAAATCCAAATAAATAAATTCAGGGAGAATCTCTTAGGCAACCAGGGCCCGGCCAGCATATAGCTGTTAAGATTAATATCTGCCTCTTGGACTGCGCCAGACGACCAGAGAGGGAGCTGGCAGGGATCTCAAAGCACTTTGTAGAATGTGTTGGAAATTCTGGCGAGTTATATGGTGCTCCGGTGGGAACTGAGGCGTTGGGCAAAACTGGTCCCAGCGGAGGGTGAAATATGGGACGTTCCAGCCCAGAGTGTTTTCCTTGAGCAAAAGCTATGAGCATTTTTAAAAGCAGAGGACATCCCAGCTGGGAAAGTCGCACTGCTTTGCTCAGCCCTTGAAATGCCACCATTATGTGGGCTGGGGTGGAACATCATCCCCCTCTGTCCTTTTGGATGTGCTGGGAAGGGAAGGGAGAGACAAACCAGGCGGTCCCAGGCTCACTGCATCCCCGCCATGGTTTTAGCAGATGGAGGAGGACACCAAGGGTTGAGCAGAACAGCCAAAAGACCAAATTCTTTTGGAGGGGAACAGGGTGCCGCCAGTAAAATGTCACCGCCCAGCTGAAGCAGTGACAGAATAATGGATAAGGGTGAGCCCCGAGGAAGTTTTGGATACTGAACGCTCTCAGACACTGTGTTCAATAATTTTATGACACGGGTGTTCAGGGGAGTTTCTCCCGGAAACATTTGTTTTATAAATGGCTTATTTTCTAATTACATTCTGCAGGGCTGAGCAGCAACAAGAAAAAGGAAGGGGGAAAAAAAAAATAAAGGGAGGGCCACAAGTCCTGCCAAAGCTGACTCGACGCACGCTTGCTACAGCTTTCACTTTGATGTGAATGAGAAACATCCCCCGAACGCAAGTGATAGCCCTGGAGGGAGATCTCCCACACAGGGAACCTGCACCTGTGGGAGCAGGAGCAGTGGGGTGGCCGAGATGGCTCCAGCAGGGAGTGCCCAGGGTAGGGGGCTCTCGCTGCGGGCGGTCACGGCCGCTTTCCACAGGCTTCCCAGCCAGCCTGGTTCCCACCCACACAAACCATCTCTGTGGTGTCTCGCTCTTGATTGAAGAGGGCATTTGCAAATGAATCCCATTGTGGGGTGGTAAAGGAAGAGTTAACCACTTCCTTCCAAAGAAACCAAGGAAAAGGCCACCGTTTCCTGACATGGGGCAAGCCCAGCCCAGCCGAGCAGCAGGGGATGGCGGGGAGACCCTCACCCGTCCCCTTCAAAGGAGCAGGGAGAGGTTAGAGCTGTGCTGGCCCCAACCACCTCCTTCCAGCCCTTAACAGAGGAGCTTTTGGCTCGGTGCTGTGAGCCCAGGTATCCCGCAAAGTCAGGAAAGAGCAGCTTTAAAGGATAGGGGAAAGAAAGGAGGTGAAGGATGCGACCCGTCTTCCCACTGGAAGGGAATCTGGTGGCCACATGTATCCGCATCCTCCGGCTTGATGATGATGATGAAAGATGTCATGCTAGGAAACTCTGGAGATCAGAGGCATGCGGACCACATACCGGCATTTCAACACGAGAACACAGCTCCCAGCGCCTGCCCAACCTCGGAATTTGCACCTTGTAACACGAGGAACGGACATCTGTAGACGAAAGGAAACCCCTGGTGTACACACGGGTTTTACGGAGCAAAGGGGGGGCTCTTTCATCCCTCCAGCGCTGCCCTGCTGCCAGCTCTTCCCTGTGGGATGAGGAATCCAAGTTCCAGCAGCACTGGTGTGTGTGTGTTTGTGCGTGTGCCTACGTGCATGGGTGCACGCGCGTGTTATTCTGGGATTAGGAATCTTTTCCAGGCTCAACAACAAAGGGTGGCACATGGCAGCTATTGTCCTCGCTCAGCCAGGGTGAAGTCGGGGGAGGTCGCAGATGTCCTGACCATATTTAGCTCTCAGAACAGGATTCATTTAGTTTAGCTGAATTTTTTTTCTTCTTCCTCTTTTCTTCTTCTTTTTTTTTTCCTCTCTAAGGAAGAAACTGCTGGCTGGCTGACAGAGAATGCAAGTCACAAGTTTCAGGACCAATAAAGTTGTTGCTCATCCTGGAGAAAGTCTCAAGAAATGGCTGCTTCTCAGGGGAAGGGCAAGATCCTGGTGCTCTCTGGAGCCAGTCTGATTCCCTGGTCAGCTCTGATAATGAGGGAGCTGTTTCATACAAAATCAGGGATTTTGGCAGGGCCCTTTCTGAGGAAGCACTGCCATCTTCTCCTGACCCTCCATTCATGTGGGGGGACTGCATTCCCCAGAGCAATTTCTTCCACCAACTGTTTGCAAGCCTGCCCCCTTAATGAAAATATGAGGGAAGAAAAAATAATCCCCAACCCAGTGACCCTCCTTCTCCTTGCCAGATGAGCTGTTCCTCAGAAACACCTGTCTGGTAAATTAGAGTGGGAATTGTAAACGCCAAGCATAGCATATTTTCCTTCGCCACCAATACATTGAAGTTGCATATGGTGCCCTGGGGGAAAGGGGATTGTTTCAAGTCAGATTTTCAAATCGTGAGCAAATCCTTGGGAGAGAGATTCGCTGATTTACAGAGGAGCTTGAGAACATATCACCATCCCATGCTTCCAGTGAGGAAAACACAGAGCAGGAGCTGGGGGCATTCACCAGGACCAGGACCAAGACCAGGACCAGGACCAGGACCAGGACCAGGACCAGGACCAGGACCAGGACCAGGACCAGGACCAGAACCAGGATCACCTTTCTGGCCAGGTCAGTGCAGAGGAGGATGGTACCAAACAAACAGAGGCTGGGATTAGAACTGGAGTGATTTCCAACTCAAACACATGTGAATTTTAATCATTATGAATTGAAAACCAGGAGGGGTCCCCTCTGCATTCAGATGTTCAGGTTTAAGGCCAGGGAATGGATTCAGCCACATGGAAATTGCCAGCCCTGGTGGGAAGGGAAGTAGCAGAGAAACCAATGGGTGGTTTAATGTCCCCTTTTTTGTCCCTTTTTTTGTGTCCCCGTAAGTGATGAGTCTGACCAACCCCACCATCCCAGAGATGGGAATTTCCATCCAGGAGCCATGCAGGAACGCTTCACATAAATACAAAGTGACTGAGACTTTCGGATCATTCCTGAATAAATGTTAATGCAAATAAAAAGCATTTAGGTAAGTGTTTTGTCGTTGGGTCCCCTCCTGGCTGGAGTAAGTGATTGTTCCAGATTTATGCACTATGTGTTGTTTTTCTTGGCACTTTGTGCAGTGCTGTGGTCTCCAAAGGCTTGCAATTTTAGGGATACTTTTTTGATATTTAAAGAGAGCCTTTTGGCTGAATTCCACACACTGCCTACAGTCACAGATGCTCAAACTTCTTTCCAGTGACTGCCACTAATCAGGCAACACCTTTGTGCTTAACATCTTGCCCTGGAGTTGACCCAGGGACCAATGGATCCCCGTTCCTGCACGCTGAGGTTGTGGCATCCCCAAAAAATGGTGTGTGGATAAGTCCAGTAAAGTTGGAGCAGCTGGAAAGCTGCTGCCTCTAGCAGGTACTGACTGGAAGAATTCAATAAAAAAAATAATAATTCAATTAAAAAAATGTTATAGGTTATTCAGTGAAAAAGAGAGTAAATACCTATATATGTATTTATATATATAAAATGAGAATATTAATTTCTTTCTCACTGTGGGACATTGGTGGGGTTCAGTGGAAGGGAATAATTGAAAAGCAACATGGAAATGTGGAATCATAGAATCATCTAGGTTGGAAGAGCCCTCCAAGGTAGTTAAGTCCAACAATTAACCCAGGATGGCCAAGCTCACCACTAAACCATATCCCTAAGTAATAATATAATAGTAATGCAGTAACATAACAGAATCTATTGGAAAGTATTATAATAATACATAATAATATAATATAGAATAATATGTACAGTATTATAAAGGCAGAGAGGAATCAAGGGAAGGTATTCTCGGTTATCACCAAAAATGTTGTAGCAGATTATTTTTTAGATTTTAGTTTGTTAAAAGGACTTTGTATGCCAAGTTCAGGCGTTTATATCCCTGCCAAAGCCTCCAAGAGGAAGGAGCAAACATGGATGCTGCTCCCACCTATCCCAGCTCCCAGAGCCAGGCCACGCTGCTCCATCCGCTCATTACCAACCCTGCTAATTTTATTCCTGATTATTTATGTTTTTTCATGAGCGGCCATTAAATGTTCATTTGTTAAAGGCTTAACACATTCCATTACACCACAAAATTTATATTTGTAACAAAACGATGTCTCAGAGTGATTCAGAATTAAATTAATGTGACATGGACTATTTATCAATATGGCAGCTGGGCTGCTCGGGAACCAGGGATGATTTAGTGGCCTGGATGTGTGCAAACCTATGGGCTCTGCCCTGGTATTTCTCTCATACTGCAGAGAAACTGATAAAATAATCCTCCAAAGTACCTCGACATATGGTTTAGATCATCAAAGAGAAAAATACTTGTAAAAGCACAAAGAAGGAAACCAATAAACATGTACATCTTACCAGTTAACTCCCTCTGTAGGAAATGTAAACCATGAAGGATGGTGGGGTTTGAGTCAAATTCTGTCATTTGTGTATTTTTTTAATTACAGTAACATGCTGGCTTAAATTACAGCGTGTCCATGCAGACAATGGCAGTGCAGGGAGGAGGCAGGAGCTGGTGCAGATCAGCAGCTGATTTACACCAGCAAATGACTATTCCAAACCTGGAATAGAATGGTTTGGGTTGGGAGGCACTTTTAGAGGTCATCTGGTCCAAACCTGTGTGGGTTTGTCACTCTCCCAGGCCTTACTTTGTTTTTACTAAAAGAAGAAATTCATGCCACAGTGCTCAGTTTTGCAGTCTTTTTATATTTTCAAATAAGCACAGTTTCCTTGTATGTGAGATTTAATGTTTCTTTTTAGAGAGGAGCAAGGCTAAATTCAGCCTGTGTAGTGGCAGATTCACATCAACACTTGTCAGGCATTTTATCAGCTTCTATTTTTTTTAAAGAAATTGGAAATCTTCGTATTCTTGTGATTTGCTCTACCATGTACCAGACTTTAGTTAGTGATATAGACTAAGCATATTAAAGTTATTTTTAAAAAATAGATCCATTTTGGTTACACAACATTAAGTCAGGAACCTGTTTTCAAGTGTGCTATGAAGTAAAAATAAAACTCTCCTTGCATTTATTCTCATATTCCAGCACCAAATGAAAGCAGGAAATTAAGTGAAGCATATCAAGACACCTGAGGCACTACTACAGCACACTTGAAATAATAAATATCCTGAATTTTCCAAAATAAACTGTATGATTACCAAACATTTACCAAATTTCAAGTGCCAGGCAATGTTCATAGTACAGATGAGTTTAGGAACAGATAAATTTGCCTTCTGATGGAATTCTCTTTATTTTCCCATATCCTTTTAGTCACATGGAAATTATTCTCACTTTTGAATTTCAACATGTTGGAAGATTCTTTTTGCCATGACATGTTTCAAATACTTTTTACTCTTTTGAAGGAGTATCTAGAATTCTTCATGGGTAAATCAGCCATTTCCCAATCATTATTCTCTGGGTTCTTTTATATTTTTTCATGTCAAACTTTTTGCTTATAGCAGTGCAGGACTTATTTATGGCTTCCCTGAACACCCTCCATTTCCTAGAAGACAATGCCTGTCACCTGCAGCAAGCAGAGAAATTTATGGAGCGCATCCCAAGCTCCATTTGTGATGATGTCACTCTCTCTAAATGGAATGACTCCTCCACCTATTGTCAATATTTCAAGTGGGAAGTACCAAGCTCAACCTTAAATGGATTCCACTTGGATTTCTTTCTCATCGATCACACAGATAAGCTCCATCATTTTGTTGTCCCACAGCCTCAGTCTTCTGGAATGAAGAAATGGGATTTCTTCCAGCTTTGTTCTGCACATGTCAGTCTGAGCTGGAAGAAATTCCTCCTTTGTACCCCTCCATTGCACCCCATATCCCAGCACAGATCCAGGATGTGAGCCCAGACCTCACAGGGACCCCACCACACATTTTAGCCTGGAGAGGAGGAGGCTCAGGAGGGACCTCATGGCCCTGCACAGCTCCTGACAGGAGGGGACAACGGGGGTAGGTCAGGCTCTTCTCCCAGGGAACAGGGACAGGACAAGGGGAAACGGCCTCAACTTGTGCCAGGGGAAGTTTAGATTGGCTATTAGGAAAAAAATTGTCATGGAAAGGGTTGTAAAACATTAAAACAGACTGGGCAGTGTTGCAGTCACTGTCCCTGGAAGTGTTCAAAACACATGTGGATGTGGCACTTGAGGACATGGTTTAATTGTGAACACGGGGATGGTGCTGCACCATTGGCTGGACTTGATTGTCCTAAAGGTTTTTTCCAACCTTAACAATTCTATGAGTCTGTCTCTTGTTTGCTTGTTTTCAGCAGGTTTAATTGTATCTGGTAACCAAAGATGCTGTTTTTATATCAGCCTTGTCTTTGATTTTATTATGGAATCCCAGAATGGATTGTGTTGGAAAGGACATTAAAGCCCATCCAGTCCCACCTCTGCCTTGGGCGGGACACCCAGGTTGCTCCAAGCCCTGTTCAACCTGGCCTTGGACACTTCCAGGGATCCAGGGGCAGCCACAGCTGCTCTGGGCACCCTGTGCCAGGGCCTCCCCATCCTCACAGAGAAAAATATGCAACCTGCTGGTCTCTGAAGGAGATGGGAAATTCTTGGGCAATGAAAGGAAATATGACTGAAAAAAATTTTGTTTTTTCAGGAATATACAGATTTGCCATCAAATCTGCTGAAAAACACAGCTTTTATTTACCCAGGATAACATTTAGAGACCCCAAACTGAGGCACAGAGCGGAGTTTGGCAGCGCAGTTTCTGTGCTTACTGATTTCACACCAAAATGAGGAAAATCCATTAGCAGCTGGAAATCCTCCTGACCCAGGGATTTCACCTACAATTAGAGAAAACCAACAACTGTGTTAACCATCTGCTATTTCTTTTCTAGGGACGATCAAACACTCGAGAAAAATGCTCCTTTTGTAAAGTGTTGTCGGGGGAACAAGTGCATGACGTGGGTCCATATTTATCTAGGAAAGCAAATAAACCACTTGTCTCGCAAAGGGAGTTAGCTGGAAACTCCCAAGGACAGAAATCATGTGTGAAGTCAGCTGCAGGCCCCGTTTTGGGGTGTTCACGGCCTCAGTGTGTTGCTGTTGTGTTTTTCTTCAGCGCACACCTGATGGGACCAACGTCATTCAAAGGCTCTGCAGTTTCTTGTTCTCCAGCCAGGCCCTCACGTCAGGGTCTTGAAGTCTTTAAATCCTCAGTGCCTTCTCGTGTTTTAATTTTTGCTTTATGCTCTTATCTTGGGGCAACTTCCTTTAGAAATGTATTTTTCTGAACAAAATTCATGCAGCATTCCATGGCTGCCAGTGCTTAACCACGGTGCTGTAAGAAAACTGGTGGACATTTGCTGGAAGAAAAAGGGGAGCATATGTTTGGGTTTTTAAACCCAAACACCAGACTTTTTATAAATTCTTTTTTATTTTAATTTTTTTTTTAAATTGAAGATATTTATTTGTTCTCCTCTTCTCCCAGCTGCCCTCACCTGCCTGATGCTCCAGGCAACCCCAGCTCCCAACAATGCAATTATGCAGCTTTTGTGTTCTCAGTCTGCTGTGGATAAAGTCCCTGTGTGGTGTCTGAGGTCATTCTTGCTCATTTTTTCCATGAAATGAGGCCTTTGGGCTGGTGTTTCTTCCATTTTGGGTCTCTTTTGTGAAGACACAGAGCATCTTCCCTGGGTGAGGGATGGAGGGTAGTTGTTCTGCTCTCAGATTTGGGAAGAGATGGATTTCCTGCTAACATGAGCTTTTAATGATTTACCTGGAAAGCCTGCAGGCATCACAAGCTTCCACAACAACCCCAAGCCAGGAGCTCTTGCCATGCAGGCTGGTGCCATCTCCAGCCACCAGGAACTGCTTGAACAGTCTCTGTCCCTCTACCACTGCTCAAACTCAGGCTGCCTTCATGGGACATCCCATGTCCTCAAAGAAGAACCTTACAACCCAAACACTGTGGGCAGCAGGAGAGAGGGTGGGGTGCTCTGCTGGGGGAAGCCATGGGCAGGTGGCCAAGGGACACCCCATGGCAGCCCAGCTGTGTCCACACCACGTGGAGGTGAGTCTGGGTGTGTGTCTGGCCAAGCCAGAGGAGCACAGATGAAACCTCTTTCCAATACATAATAAAAGGAGAGCGAAGCCAGCTGGAATATCCTGTACATTAAGTGTGATGACTAACTGTAGCAGATGTTGGTGCATTTGTTAAAGTTTCCACCAGAGAAGGAGGGACTGGAATATGAGCATTTGAAAATCAAAGGTAGCCCGTGAGGGAGGCGAAACGGGAGATGAAAGGGGAGCAGAGCTGAAGGGAGGGGCAGAAAGATGATGGAGAAATTGAGGTGTGGGCTGAGGGGCCAGGGGGAGTGTGTGGGGCTGGGGCTGTGTGTGGGGCTCCTGCCCCAGGAGGGAAGGGCCACGGAGCCTCCTGCAGCAGGAGGATAAATGGCTGCATTCCCAAGGGTGGAAGAGATGGAAAATCAGACACACGGCTCTGGGCAGACGTGGAAAGCAGGGCTGGGGAGCTGTGCAGGCATCACCCACCCTGAGCCACCCCCACGGGAACCTCTGAGGTCCCTTGTCACACCTGGAGCCCAGATGTGCTGCACCAAGGTGGCACAAACCAAGAACCTCCCTGGCAAGGAACCTCCTTTGCCTGCTGTGGAATTCCAGGTCCTCCTCCTTAACAGGGATGTTCACTTTTGTGCAGTTACACTATTCGCAAGACTGAGCCCCAAAGTCACATCCTATTTACAGAAGAATATATAAAGTAATTCAGTTCATTTTATCACTATGTAAAGGTCATTAGCGTCCTTTCTGGTCAGTACAGTTTTCTGAGGAGGATCCATCCAGGAATTCGGATCCAACTTAAAACAAGAGCTTTCCTGACTGTTCTCTCTTTCTGGCAAAAAAAGAAAAGTGGATTGTAGAGTTGCTCAAAAAAAGTAAAACCTGTTTCACATAGGTGCTAAAAGACATATTTTTTTGTCTCTTAAAAGAGACCAACAAGATGCTGTTTTATCTCTCCTGTTATTTCCCCATCTCTGTCACAGAGCCAATGTTCTGCTTCCAGAAAAAAATTTTGTCTTGCAGAAAACTCAGTTTTCAGTGTGCAAAATTAGCCATGCAAAGAAAATCACACTTTTATAGAGAGATTTGCAAACTCTTTATTTCTTCAAATTCTGTTTGTAATTTTTTAAAAAGCTATAAGTGATTTTTAAAACTGCTAAAGAGCACAACCAGTTCTTGACTTCCCCCTTCCCTTCACCAGTCAAATACTTTGCAAGCATAGGTGTGTTGGACAATATTTCAGCAAAATTCAAAGCAAAATCTTATCCCCTGAGGAAAGGCTAATGCAAATGGAGCAGGAAGCACCCAAAAATAATTTATTAATATGGCTGCACACCTATCCAAACTGATCTTTCCCCCTTTAATGTTAAAATAATTACAACATGATGTATCGACTGATGTATGAAGCAATTTCCCTCAATAATTAGTAATTGCCTGTTGCAGGTCTGATGTAACAGTTTGTCAGGTTTATTCAGCCAAGTGTTCCCCTGCACACAGGGCAGCACAACTCACAGTTTAAATTCTTTATACACAAAATTATAAATGGCAACGAGTAGAGAATGCATGTAACTGATCTACGTGTTCCTGAAAAAAAACCCTTCTGGTTATTCCACAAAAAATAGATTTGTCTGTGTTACATGACACTGCTGGTGCTTATATATGAATAGTTTCAGCAAGACCAAAAAAACCCCAAATCTTTCAATTTAATTCTTTTTTTCTTTTTTTTTTTCCCCAGAAACTAACCAGATCCAGCAGTTTCAGTTCTTATGTCACAGTTACCAAAGTTAAAAGGCAAGGCGGGTGTTCAGCTCTGGTTAAGACAAGTTCTTCTCTTAGCCCAGTGCACTGCACTAATAAAATAATTTTCACATGGAATATAATGCAGTAGTGCCTTAGCCCTCCCTTGGTAAATGAGATGAACATCAGGGGAATAAAAAAACACAACACCAAGGTTCTGCTTGGAAAAAAAGGAATTTCTGGAAGAAAGATTAAAATAAATGAAATATCACTGGCTTGGCGAGCAGCAACTGGGGGAGAATGAAACAAATATTGGAATGACATAAATCCTGAGGAATTACAGTGTTATAAGGAAGGGCTGAAAGTGAAGAAGGTAAAATTTTGGCTGTCTAGCCACAGAAGTTTCCTGGTGCAGATATCCATTAGCGAAGTGGTCTTACGAGGAAATGGTGAAGGATATATAACGTATGACATTTATATCCAGACTAAACAAAAACTGCACAGTCCTTCCTTCACAGACAAGTGGCCCACAAATCCACCTCTACATCCCATGGATCCCTTGTGCTGCATGAGCAGCCACATTCCACAGGAAGCACAACATGGAGCGGGGACTTTTCATTTTGAACCCTAGCCCAGCCAAACTGGGGCTTTAAATGATGCTGGACTCTGATTAGAGTGGTTTGAGCTTGAACTTCAGTCAGAACAAGAAATGAAGCTAAATATCCTCTGGCTCAACTCCCTGACACCAAGCCAGGGTTTCAGAAGAGGTCAATAATAGAGCAAGGGTGATTCCACCCTGATGCTTTTTGCACCAAAGATCTTTGATGATGTGTTGGGATGGCCTTGAGTTTGGGCTGTGCTGGAAAACCCTGTAAGCTTTGGGATTTAGTTAAGTCTTCCTCTGTCTCTGGTAAAGATTTAGGTTCTGCTACATTTAGGATCTCACTGGCCCCCTCCACCACCAAGAACACAGCTCATGGGTGACCTTCCTTCCTTTCCCCACTCTCTAGTGGGGTCAGGAGGTCCTGGTGTGACACCATTTGCTCTCTGAGGGTCAAGGTGGGACCCTCCCCCTGCAGCAGAGGGTTAGAAATCTGCTTAATTCAGGTTTGTCCTTGTTTCTTCCACTGTCCAAGGCCTGGAAAAGGTTTTATCCAAGAAGACCAATAGAACTGTGATGCCCTCCTCACTGAACACTGAAGAGATCATCTATGAGAGATCCCTGCAGGGATAACCCAGCTCTCAGCCCCACATCCCTGGTGCTGGTGGTCTTCTACAAGTCTGCTCCATGCTAAACATCTTGGAACAGCTTTTATTGTACTTCAAGGCCTAACATTTCTTTTTATCCAGAATTTGGAAGTAACTCTCCTCATTTTAGCCTGCTTCTTGGAGGTTTTCTTTACTTTAGAAACCAGAGACACACTTTCAGAGCAGGATGAAGCCCTTGGGAGCTATTTTTCTCTACAGTTTTTCTGGCCTTTATGAAGCAAACTTGGCAAAAAGCTGAAGGGCAACGTGCATGGTGTGGCCATTTGGGAGACGGATGCAAGTATGCAACCAGCTGGAATGGCTCATCTGGGACTATTTGGGTGCCAGGACAGTGTCATCTTGTGGCCATTGTACAAGGCCAGTGACCAAGACTGAGAAGGTGGGAA
The DNA here is from genome assembly GCA_035047885.1 of Chlorospingus flavigularis. Taxonomy (NCBI): domain Eukaryota; kingdom Metazoa; phylum Chordata; class Aves; order Passeriformes; family Passerellidae; genus Chlorospingus; species Chlorospingus flavigularis. The sequence continues at coordinate 59,519,837 of JAWWMQ010000301.1, read as the reverse complement.
GGATAGAATTATAAAATTGTTAAGGTTGGGAAAGACCTCTGAGATTGAGTCCATCAAGTCGAGAGCTGCCAAACCCACCTCTAAGCAGGCAAAGCTTCATCATCAACAGCAGCTTCATTTCCTTTCTCCTTTGTCAATGACTTTTCCATGAGGGAGAAAAATTCTGTCCCTCTGATAACCAAACCAGATAAGCATCCAGCAGCACAGCAAGCTGACCTTCACAGATTGTTCATGGCTAAAGTGAGATTTCTGCTTCCAAAATCATCCCTGGACACAAAGCAGAGGAGAATGCAGCTCTCTGTGGCACTGCCAGTTCAGTGTGCAGCAGGAGAGCCTCACACATCTCCAACATACGTCTCCTGCAAGCGAGGGGAGACAATGGGGCCCAGCTATTGTCTTGCTGTTGCTCAGGATTTTATTTTTTTTTCCAGCCAGAAAAGAATTGCGTTTTGTATGGTGACTCCTCTGCATCCCAAGGGGCAGCAGTGGGAGAAATGTTCTCATTCCTGGAATACTGTTGTACTGAGGTTCCCTCTGCAGCCTGTGCTCTAAAGCTGGTGGGACATCGCTCCATGACGCTGGCAGCTCCACCTCCTCCAAGAATGGATGGGAAAAGATCTGTGCTGTTCCTCTCCACAGGAGGATTGTTAAATAAGAGTTAAACACAGAGCCAGGCTTACTGGCCTCTGGAGGAAACCCTGACAGAGCCTTCAGTCATCAGATGTGTTTCACATTTCCTCTGTGCCCCAGGATCCTCAAACAGCATCTCTTAAAGCTGATGGGGACAGCAAGAGGCGTGATTTGGTTGAGTCCAGTTTCCATGTTCAGGAAAGCTCCTCATGGACTGAATTTTAGAAATCCAGTGTGTTTGTGTAGAGAAAAAGTGTTTGCATTAACATAGGAGGTATCTCAAATAAAATGTCAGTGGGAATTCTATTCTTGGTCAGCCACGCAAGCTGGACCTGGTGAGTTTGTCTTGCCTCTTGTTCCTACTCCAAAATGTCCCTTTTTGGGATCTCTTGCCACCACTTTAGCAGAGGTCACCAGAATTGTGGCTGGTGGCACAAACATAACCCCCACCCAGGCTGGTCACCTCCCCAAAAGCCGCTCTCCTGGAGACCCCACTAAATCCATCCTCCAGGATGGAAAGTCCTAGGAAGAGAAAACCATAATGCCCCTGTGGACACTGCCCAGGAGAGATTTAGTCTGGGGCTGTGGTGTTCTCATAAACATGCAAAACAGATCGTCCTAAAATTGATGCTTTTCTGGCAATTTGATCTGTTCTCGCTGAGCTGAGTGACCACCAGCCTAAGGTGAATACTGGGATAAGAGTAATTCTGGTCCCAGGCAGAAGCCCCTGCTCTCAGGATCTCCAGGGTGTTTGTTTAATGAGTGACCAATTTGTTCCTTAAAGGTTTCCTTCAGCGTGACAGAGAATTGACAAGAATTAATGCCAGTGTTTGTCAGAGATGACTCAAGGCCAAGTGTCACAGTCTCTGCTGCTGTTGGGATGATGGCAGGATCCCAAAAGTCTGTCCTCCTCATCTGGGAAGCCCAAGGCAGAATGGTCAAATCATAGAATCACAGAATGGTTGGATTGGAAGGGACCTTAAAGCCCATCCTATTCAAATCCCTGCCATGGGCAGGGACACCTTCCACTATCCCAGACTGCTCCAAGCCTCATCCAACCTTTCCTTGGACACTTCCAGGGATGGGGCTACAACAAATTTTCCAAAATCACGTTTCTAACACCAAGTCTTTTCTCCCTATCTACAAATTATCCCATGGCTGGTGCCATTTTCACCCCCCACTGCAGGGAGAGGGCAGCATCCTGTGGCCTGGCATTCCCTGGAGTGCAGAGGGACAGGGAATTTAGCCATTGGCATGGTTAGAGTGACAAACCCTTCCCTGCTTTCATTAGGCATCTGAATTGCTGACATTCCTGTCAAATGCTAAGTGGGGACCTTTTCAAGGTCAAGTGGGGACCTTTTCAGCTGGGTCAAGACGTGCAGCCTTAATGAGTTAATGCAATTTAGGCCTCAGCAAGGAAATTACTTCTCTGTGGGGAGGTCTCTGGTGTGAGAATGCTTCAGGTTGTTCCTCCAGAAAGGGGAGGATGGATCTTGCTGGGTGGGATGAGCATGGCAAGAGGGTGAGGCAGCTGAAAACCAACACCTGTGGCCACAGAGTGTCACCTTCACAAAGGGGATGGCTGGGCAAGGGGGAAACAACAGGACACTGATGGCAAACCTGATCCTCGTGCAGTGGATGGAGGCAGTTTGGTGAAAAGTGAAATGAAACAGGCTGGGGAGAGAGTTCCCAAGAGGACTTCTGCAATTGTAGCTAAAAGGCAGAGTTGTGGCTCAGCCCCCTGTGTTACGGCAGGGTGGCCCTGGGGCACAGTGATGCCACAGGGGTGATGCCACAGGTGCCTCACAGAGGGCACACAGGCCAGGTGAGAGGCCCTGATGATTTCCAGCTCTGTTTCACCACCCAGAACATTTACTTTGGGCTTTTTCCCTTTTTTTTTTTTTTCTTTCTGTCTTGACAATATAAATCCCTCCCAAGAGCAGAACACTTTCCTTTCCTGGTAATCCTTCTTGTAGCAATAGATTCAGCAAGGGCTAGAGAGATGGGGAGCAGCTCCCAGCTCACTCTCAGGGATAAAGATGATGGCACCTCAGGTGCTGGTGGCAGAGAGGTCTTGAATGCAGCGATGGGTGTCCTGGACAACAAGATAAACTCATTGCACTCAGTCTCAGTAGCTGCAGCATGAATAGAAGAAAAGGAGGAACATAGCAAATCCCTTTGTTATCCTTGTTTTCTTCCAGGAAAAACAGGAGAACAGCTCTGATGTCTGCAAAGCCTGAGCTGACTTGGGCATCAACTGGGAGACAGGATAAGGGTGAAGAGGTTTGGGGCTTTTCCACCATTATCTGGATTGGGACCTGGAAGAGTAGAGCTTAACGGGAGAGTTTTAAAAGGCTCTAAACCCTGGGATTTATGCTGGAACAGCAATAAAACCCACTGGAGTCTATGTTATAGAGGCAGCTAATACACACCTCGGGTGGTGAGGCGCAGTCAGGCCATTGCTGTGTGGATTAATGTCCCCATAA